>JAQFVV010012542.1:2731459-3100675 GCA_028023455.1 Epiperipatus broadwayi | reverse complement strand
ATTGTAACAGATGATCACAAAGGATGTGCTTTTGCCAAATCAGTTTATTCTAGTTTACCAATATTAATTACATTATAAACTTTAATTGCCCTTCAATCAAAGTTTACAGATAAATATTATAAAACCTAAGTGCAAAATATTAAAATCTCAAATTAAATATTTGCACATTGAACATTATATTTGTTTAATTTGTTAATACTTTTTCTATTTTAGAATAGCATATCTTATTGCTATCATTATTTATTTGTTTTATTTAACTTAGGCTAATAAACATCACACGACTACTACCTCTTATGCTTGTGTATAACTTGTTAAAATAGGCAAAACTCACTATATGTTGAAATGGTAAATCTGATTCAGATTTGCCGTTTCACAGTCTGATCCACCTAATTATTTATTTTACTAACGTTTGCTTTTTTTTATTATTCTAAAAAAATATTTTAACATTTTTTTTAACTATCCTGAATAAATCCTAAAATTTATTTTGGATCATATATATATAATTGTACTAACACTGTTGTTCTGTTTTTATTATTAAAAGAAAAAAAAAATCAAAAAATTAACTCGTGAATTTTTATATATATATGTGTTTAAAATATCTAATTTTTTTTCAATATAAGAATCCAAGATGGCTCTTTTCTTGAAAGATTTGTAACTCAATAAGAAGTTTAAAAAATAAATGTTTAAAATTAAAAACACATTTAGAAATTACCAAAATCCATTTTACCGTGGAATCTCTAATAATTAATTAGTAGAGACTCTACATCGTTATCTCTAATTAAAAATGGTGCTTGTCTTATAGCTAAAGATGCTCCTGAATGATGCCATTTTCACGCTTAAAACTATAAAATATGAACATTCATGGGCTGTTGATTTTAATAATTTTTCTGTGCTTTTTTTGTAATGCTAAAATAAAAACAAAACAAAATCGTCTTTTTAAATATTATTTTTTATTAACGTATACAATTTAAATGATAATAATAAATGTAAAATAAAATCAACAAATTACAATTTGATTCGTGTTTTTTATATCGTATACTTTTTAAATTGTGTTACGGCTTTTTTTTTATCAATTTTCTATGGGATATTTTTTTACTCGTGTTATGACTTTTTTTGTTGTTGTTTAACTAAAAAATAATAATCGTAATAAAAGTAAAAGTTGTGATGGTTAGATTTAGGATTAGGTTTAGGGGTTAGTTTTAGGGTTAGTTTAGAGTTAGGTTTAGGGTTAGAGTTTTAGTACCACTCATTTTTACTTCAAAAAATATACAGACAGTAGAATCTTCTTTGTCTCGTGGAATGTTACTAACAGTACATTACTTGACATGTTACCTAATTGCAACTCAATAAAAACATAGATATTTAACATTTTCACAAATAAAAGTTCCAATACAGTACGTTGTAAAAAGTCGTATAATTATTGCTTTAAAAAATCTGAACATTTCAATAGTTTAAAATAAAAAGAAAATCCAATGAAAACATTTCAATACAATTTGAATAAAAAACTCTCTCATCAAGCCGTAATTATTTTATAAATTGTGCAAATTTGGAAAATGTATTTGCTGCTATGCGACATACATGCTGTACTGCGATGCGACATAGTGGCCTGCATTCTATAGCACAACAAAAAAGTTGTATTATAGAAAACGCTGGGTTCGATCGTGTCGGCTGCGGAAACAGCATTTTTATGTGTTTTGGTGTGAAAACCATACCATAGAGAGGCATCTTTAGCTAAAAGATGAGTACCTTATAAAACTAATATAAAATTACATTGAAATATATTAATCCTTATCGAGGTACAAACTTTCTAAAATTACAATAAAAGAATGAGTTCGATTATTTCTAAATGCAAATCACTTGAGGCAGCAGGGAAATGATATATGATTAAGAAGTGATAAATAGTGGTTCTTTCAAGAGAGAAAAAGAAGGAAGACCAGACATAAAGAGAAGTTGTAGAAGTCTCCATGCCATGAAGATCGAGTACTAAAAAGGGTAAATCACTGCCCTTTCCTTCCTGGGACCTGAAAATCTTCTGTTATGCTGCTGTCTACCTGCCGTCAAAGAAGCCATCTGCTACCAATGTTCGCCCACAGAACTCATCCAGGGTAACTCCAAGGAAAATGCCAATGAACTCCAATACTTCCATCAAGATGTTTGAAACTATTATCGTAAGAGTATAAATGTAATTTCGTAAACCTTTTAACTGATTCTTTAACCTTTTCTTTTCAATTATAATAATCTTTCATTAGCTCAAGCTCACCATAATTTTCAAATTTTAATATATTTAATTATTTAAATATGAATTTATTTATTTGTTTTATAGTAATTTTAGCGTGAGATTTCATGCGTTGATTTTTTTTTTATTATTTCGACAAACTTCACTCATGGGGGCTCAGAGTAATTTTCTAAGAGAGCAAATTATGTTTTACTAGACAGGAATATTAACAAAGAACGATTTAATTTTAAAATAAAGTAATTTTGATCTATTTTTATTTCGCAAGTGAAGTTATGTCGAATATATATATATGTCAAAATAAACATTCCATATTTCTTTAAACAGTTTTTATTATAAGATTTCCCAGAATGGGATTCTATTATTTTATATTTCTTCAATTAAAACAAAAAATAATATGCTACAGATTTTGACCCTAGTAACAGCGCTGCTGGATAGCATCAGTTAATTATCATGCCTTTTTTTTTAAGTTAGGAAAGAGGGAAGAGGGGATTTCTATTCGAAATAAATTTCCTTATTTCTATATGTATGTTTTTTTTAGGTTAAATATTTGTATAAAGTAGTTGTTTACACAGGTTGATCTCTATGCAGTATTAGATCATTTAAGGCTATTTTAATTCTAATTTATTCATATTTAATTATTATAATATCTCGGGTTAATAAAGAATGCTTGGAGTATCATGGACAGACCTAAAACAGTCATTGATTTTGTGATTCAGAGTTAGCTGCCGGGTTTTGCATACGTCTGTGAATCGGATAACGTGGTATAAGGTAGAATTGGTTTGTCAGCATAATTCGTAGAGGCAGATATGAGGGCTCTCCATAAGTCCTATCTCCTATCGGTATATGGACACGACATGTGGACATATCGATTTCTTTTTATTCTTTGTTGGTATAGGCATACGGGGGTGTCCATAATCCAGCCCGTATGTTCTTACTTACGTTTCTTCTCTCCTTTGCATTCATATATTTATTAACCTGACATTGTTCTGCTTTTTTTTGCCTATCCTAATACGTAACCATAGGGAAATTGATTCTACTTAAGGATCTTTGATCTGAGTAATCAACTATCTTGTTTATTTTCATAATTAGTTAAAATTGTTTCATTTTGGCTAATTCACATTATATTTTATTATAGGTTTGATTTTAGTTGTAAGTCCAACTAAAGTGGCTTGTTTGCTTGATAATTAACTGATCTATTTTTTTGTTATAACAGCTTACAGTTTTAATTGCTGTAAAGTTAGTTATAAGCTATTCCAGCAAGGTCCACTAATGTCATAAAACATTAGTTATTTGAAATCTAAATTATTATGTTATAAAGAGAAATAAAAGCAATTTTTTAGATCGGTTAGTGGACAAGATGTCAAATTAGTCTTATTATAATCATCTATTTAATTAATGTCTTTTTCAATAGAAATGTTTTTTTTTAAATCTTGTATAAAGAATTCATGAAAATAGTCATTCTTATATATGTGCATTAGGCAGATGTTTAAACCTGCCACTATATTACAAGCTTGTACTAAATGTGCACGGGGAATTTTAAAATCCGTGATCATTTAATTATAAAATCATTTTTGTTATTTTAAAAGGAGAATAAATGTAAACAAAAGTAAAGGTGTATAAACTTTACAAAATAAATTGTACAAACTCAATAATGTCAATGTTAACCGTTAATATAAATAAAGTCGTCATGAACTCGTATAATTATAAAGTTAATTTAAAGATTGTATTTTTTGTTTTTAGAACTTGAGTTAAAGATTAGTGTAGAATGCCTAACAATTTTTAAATATATATATATAACTAAAACAAACTTCCAGTGTTCCTCGAATCATTTTATTTACTTTTTATTTGAAATAATTTTTGATTTTAAATATACCTATCAACCAATCACCCAAGTTCTCACTAAAATATATAATTAAATTGAATCTCATGCTTTAAAGACCCAGCTGCCGGCACAGTGAAAGTAAAGAATTTTATCGTATCACCGAGAAAGGCTATTGATTAGATCTTTGACATCGGGATATAGGTAAATAGGGCAGAATTCACGATGTACCTGATTTATATATCATGTATGTGGTCAGACTCGAGGTACTTTATCTGTATTCAGGGGTTTGTTGGATCGATGTGTTTTTTGACCGGTACAATGTATTGCCAAACACAGCAAGCTAGAGTAATCAATGGATTCCAGAAAGCTTGTGCATAAAATGCCCATCTAGTGCCTACTCATTCAATATCTCCACTAGGCACTAGATGGGGATTTTATGCACAAACTTTCTGGTATCCATTTATTACTCTAGCTTACTATATGTGGCAATATGTATAGCGAATTTGCTATTTTTTAACTTATATATATATATTGTACCGGGTCGAACCACAGAAACCACTTACTTATATGTATATATAAGTTTTGGCTGGTTTCAAACTCCTTCGTAATACATTTATAATCTTATAAAGGTTACGTGAATGAACCGGCACGTTCGAGCAAAATGGGAGATCTTATTGATAGCTTTAATTATCAACAATGGCCCATCTCGGCTGCTAGATTCAAACCCCTACTATCCAAATACTTTATTTGTTTCGGGGTAAACCCTGGGGTGCCAGCTAGTCTGATGACTAATGTATTCAGGCAGTAGGCTCATAATCCAGTGCTCGAAACATTCCCTAAAACTAGCTCAGTCTAATTTTAATTCAATAACAAAATTATACAAAATTAGTGGTGGAAAGAATTAATAACAAAGGTTGGTAAAAGAATTGACCGACAAATAAAGTTTAAGTTTGAAGACATTTTATTTTAATTAACATTAATTAAGTTTAAAGATAATTTATTACCCAACATTAATTGACTGAATTTAAACATCTTTATAAATCTAATTTAACACACACACACATTTTTTAAAAGCAACACATTATGAAATATATCTGGTGAAAAGTATAAATAATGTGTGACATCATTAAATTATCTCACATACACACACACGCACATCAATAGTTCATGTTATGCATGCTTAAGCGTTCAAATTACTTTACTCGGTAGGATTGACGAATTACAGCAGTGGCTACTACGTATAAATGATAATAAATAAATGTTTACCTAGGATTTTTGGAATGTGGATATTGCTTGTTGTTGACTGCTTCTGCTACTTCTGATGGATTATATCTAACCGGTTAGATTTGGATGTTTCTTGAAGAGATTTTATGCGAATCCATTGGTCTTATTCTTGAAGACAGTTGAACGTTTGATGGAGGATTTCTGAGTTGTTATGCAAACATTTTTTCACAGGCAGGTTTTGATGATCTTGTTGGACTAAAAAGGCTGAAGCACGAGCGTATATTTCCAAAAGCTGCTCAACAATGCATTTTTGTTTCTGAATACATAATAGAAATGCACTGTTATCTCAAACTGAAACAAGACTGTCACTGTAAACTAGACTGAAAAAACTCTCAAACTGATAAAAAAATCGGGCTATTTATGTATCCGAATTGTTTTCGTTTTAATATCCTCTGGCAAAGGTGCAATAGGTGTTGTCGAAATTCCATTAGTAATTAATCCTATGACAATGTGTTTTTGATGATTGTTTAATTAGTAGTAGCTTTCATAAACGTATTGTTTTTATATCTTTAATTAGTAGCTCACCGCTGGTGTGGTTTTTAAAATCTTTATTTAACTTAATAGCCATCGTTGTGTTTTCCAAATATAATTTCTGTTTTAACTTTCATTTACATATATTTATTTTTTATAATATTATTCTAACACACATTTAATTACACTCGCATGCACATATATAATTTGTTATAATAAGCTTGAATGAAAAGAGATTTATATTTTTTTTAAATTTTAAATTACTTATTTTTACGAATACTAATTTAGAAAAACTTTACTTTATTTTATAACATTTTTAGTTTGACTTTAAGAAAACCCCCTTCCCACTTTTAATCTTTTATTTCAAACTCTTTTTTGAAAGATTTTTTTTTTATTTTAATAATTTTTTTAGACAAAATTATTTTATATACATGTACCAAATTGGCTTTGGCACATTATACCTCCCTCTGTTTTAGAGTAAAATGCACCATTTTTGACCATTTTATCTTTTGCAATTTTAATTCTTGACTCTAACGGTTTATTAATTTATTATTTTTCTAAGTTAGCTTTTTAATATCTTTTACTTAACATACAAAGGGCAATCTGTTTTGACTATCCTTTCCTTCTATCTATGCCAAATACACTGCTCACAATGATCTAAATCATGGATAATGACCACTGGGACAAACTAATTTTGTGGCACAGGGATCTTTTGGAAATGACATGGAAGCAGATTCGCTGACTTACACTGACTTACACATGTATAAAATTGAAACTTCATTTGCCAATTCTCTTGATCGGACTTGGAAAAAAGAAAGGGTCGCTGCGAAATGGCAGGAATTTTCAACTGTCCATTTTTGACTTACACTTTGAAAAGAGGAATGATCCCTGACAAGCCCGTTACAGGTACTAAAACTTATCCAGTCAGCAGCTTTAAACGCATCTTTAACTAAATTGATTTCTATACTACCCTCATTCCCTTTTGCTCTAGATAATTCCTACACATGTGTATAGGTGCAGCATAATTCTACACCTACTAATATTCTAGATATCGAGTTATTACTGGACTTGCTTACAGGGAATCTATAATAAATAAATCCATTTTTGCACACATCCTGAGGTGCAGCAGTGCCAAGAAAGTAACCTAAAAGGATATCTGGGTAAATACATTTAAAATATGCATCATGAGGTATCGTATTTACTGAATATTACCAGTGTATGTGCACGTATATACACATGTATACTCACACACTCTTAATACACCTTGGATTGACTTTATATTTTTATTACTAAGCTTACAACATTATTTTTAAATTCATATGAACATTATTCTAACATTTGTATTAATCTAATTTCACAATATTATTCTAAATTACCATGGACATCAGTTTTCATATTTATTTATATTAATCTAATCACGAATATTATTTTCAACCCTTACTCAACTTTTTTATCTATGTGCGTGTATTCAGAAAAACTATTTTACTTTATTACGATTCATTATTTACTCAACTTTTATTTTAACTATTTGACCTTATTTATTTACGAACATTTTTCTTAATTAATATGTGCGTTGATCATTTTTCCTAAGTATTGACCACTTCAAATTCTTGTTTTTCTAGAGTGCATTTTTAGTTTTTATTTTTATCATTAGGTAATAAATGTAATGTTAAGAGAAGTAGGCAGCAAAGTATAAGGCAATTCAAACACACAGATAGATTTTGTGCTGATTTAAACCAACTTTTAATTTCTTTGCCCAAATACTCGCACTCACCTCAATCCTAATTTAATACACTTTTTTTTAAATTTTATTTGATAATGTTTTATTTTCATTAATACTTTCATTATACACTTATTTATTTCATTTTTATTTTTAAAGCGTTATTTTTACTCTCCCTTTTTTTTTCATTTTGCTTGTCTATTTTGATTTACACATTTATTTTGTTTGCGTCATGCTCCGCTATGTTCTAGACTTACGAGCTGGGATTTAACCCTTAAACCACTAATTATATTATTGGTTGTATGAGGTAAAAATCAAATCTTTTAATTGGCCAACTGACAAACTGAAGACAAAGCCTATTGTTAAAACATATTCACCTATAATATTAAATTCAACTCAGATACGTTTATAAAAAGTATATTACTAATTTTTCAGGTTATGAAAGAGAACGAAAGTTCTTTCAAAAATAAATTGCTATTTATTTATTATAAAATATATTCAGTTTCAGCAAATATAAAGTGAATGTCTAAACAAAAAAGTGGTGACGCAAACGCTTTTTTTCAATTTTACGTTAAGGAAAAGTAAAGATTTCTTTTTGCTAAATCTTAAATATTTTTACTAAAATCTTCAATATTTTTCGAAAATAATTTTGTTTTTTTTAGTTTATTTTTTAAAAATTATTTTAATTTCTCAAATTATACTTTTTTAAATACTTAAATCACATTCGAAATGAAAATCTCAGTGTTTTTCTTTATTTTCTTTGATCAGGCGGTTTCTTTGTTCTTTCCAGCCAATCAGAATGTCTTTTTCGGCTGAGAGCTGGCTGACAGCCAATCACCGACAAGGTTTTTCTTTGTTTAGTTTAAAATGCATTTTTTTTATTTTTTACTTGTAAAATAATTCGGAAGAGTGCACCATCGTACAGAACTTTTAAAAACCTAATCAATAACTGTCAAACGAATATTTTACCATTAAAACTAGCAGAATTAGAGTGACGTCAGATGTCAACGAGATGCCTCGTAAGAGGAGGTTGAAGAATTAACATAATCAATAAGACATAATTGAGGGTTTTTGACATAAATTGTTTTCTCGTTGACATTTTAAAACCCTCTAAGATTTTTATTTTATTTTACTAAGACTAACTTTAATCATTTTTAATTATTCAAACTATCTTGATACTCGTTTTCACATTTATTTCATTAAACTTTGTTAAACATTTTCCATTATTCTGAGTCCATGGTCGTTATATATTAGGTCAAGCCAGCGAATCTGTCAGATTACATATTTTTAATTTTTGTCTGGTGGTTCTTTATTATTCAGCCCTCCAAATAAATTTAGTGACCTAGCGTTACATGTTCCATTTTCTATATTTCCTTTGGCTATCACAAAGACATTGAAGTCAGTTTGAGGGACTATACTCTATGGGCTTTTGTCAATCATCTGAATTTTTTTATAAATGTGTTTCTGAGGATGACTCATGGAGTTATTTGTAAAGTGCATGTTCACACTCAGCTGGTCTGGCTTTTTTATTTCAGTTTGTGGGATATTTTGACTACAATTGATCTGATTTACTTTTACAGTTAAATTCGTAACTTCAACTTTTATCTCTTCAATTATTTTTCTATCTTCTATCTTATTTTTTTCAATTACTTGGTAAGTGGTCTCTATTTGATTTTCTACTTGTGTTTTAATCTTTTCTATTTCTTCCCTAATTTCTCCTTTTATTTTATTTTGGCCCATTTCAATCTGGTCCTTTAACTTTTCAAGCATTTCAGCTTGCCCTTCCAATTTACTCTTCATTTCATTATTTTGGTTTTTAAGCTCTTCAGGTATTTTTTTATACTCTTCGGCTGTTTCTTTTTGTTTTTCAAACATGCAAGTTAATAAAGCTATGATTTCCCTATTCTCTTCTTTTTGCTCAACCTCTTTTTCATTTTTATCATTTTGTTCCTCATTAGAAGCATTCTCTACTTCTTTCGCTTGAGTTTCCACTTTTTCTTCACTGGGGACCTTTTCTATTTCACTAGTTTCGGTTTTATTTTGTTCCTTGCTGGGAACATTGTCTGTTTTTTTTACCTTGAGTCTCCATTCTAGGTTTATTTCTTGTCATATTTATACTTTTAAATTTTACTTTTTTATATTATTTTTCTTTAATATTATATTTTATTCACGCTCATAAGTTTACTAATTTCTATTTTATTTATTTCTTACTAAACTGGAAATACACGCTGACTCTGCCCCTCCTTTGTTCATTTTTCTTCACCTGATCTTAATGCTTTAACTCTGCCCAAACATTCAACTGTCTCTGATTTAACATAATGATTTATTTTAGATAACGTAAATAGCGTAAATCTCTTTTCATTTAAAGAAAACAAAGTTTTCAGTCAATTCTTTTTTTTTTTTTAAAAAAAAAAAAATTAAAACGCTTTAACATACATAATTTAGCTTTTGTATAGAAAATTTTTTTTAAACAAGAAACAAAGTATTTATTTACTATTGTTTCTTAGTCCAGCCCCAGATGTTGGGAAAGCCATTTATGTACCGGGTTGAACTGCAGAAACCACTTACTTATATGTATATATAAGTTTTGGCCAGTTTCAAACTCCCTAATACATTTATAATCTTATAAAGGTTACGTGAACGAACCGGCATGTTCGAGCAAAATCGGAAATCTTATTCAGAGATTTAACTATCAACAATGGTCTATCTCGGCTGCTAGATTCAAACTCCTACTATCCAAATACTTTATTTGTTTCAGGGTAAACCCTGGGGCGCCAGCTAGTCTGATGACTAATGTATTTGGGCAGTAGGCTCATAATCCAGCGCTTGAAATATTCCCTAAAACTAGCTCAGTCTAATTTTAATTCAATAACAAAATTATATAAAATTAGTGGTGGAAAGAATTAATAACAAAGGTTGGTAAAAAGAATTGACCGACAAATAAAGTTTAAGTTTGAAGACATTTTATTTTAATTAACATTAATTAAGTTTAAAGATAATTTATTACCCAACATTAATTGACTAAATTTAAACATCTTTATAAATCTAATTTAACACACGCACATTTTTTTAAAGTAACACATTATAAAATATATCTGGTGAAAAGCATAAATAATGTGTGACATCGTTAAATTATCTCACTTACACATACACGCACATCAATAGTTCATTTTATGCATGTTTAAGAGTTCAAATTACTTTACTCGGTAGGATTGATGAATTACAGCAGTGGCTACTATGTATAAATGATAATAAATGTTTACATAGGATTTTTGGAACATGGATATTGCTTGTTGTTGGATGCTTCTGCTGCTTCTGATGGATTATATCTAACCGGTTAGATTTGGACATTTCTTGAAGAAATTTTATGCGAATCCATTGGTCTTATTCTTGAAGACAGTTGAATGTTTGACAGAGGATTTCTGATTTGTTATGCAGACATTTTTTCACAAGCATGTTTTGATGATCTTGTTGGACTAAAAAGGCTGAAGCATGAGCGTATATTTCCAAAAGCTGCTCAACAATGCATTTTTGTTTCTGAATACATAATAGAAATGCACTGTTATCTCAAACTGAAACAAGACTGTCACTGTAAACTAGACTGAAAAAACTCTCAAACTGATAAAAAAATCGGGCTATTTATGTATCCGAATTGTTTTTGTTTTAATATCCTCCGGCAAAAGTGCAATAGGTGTTGTTGAAATTCCATTAGTAATTAATCCTATGACAACGTGTTTTTGACGATTGTTTAATTAGTAATAGCTTTCATAAACGTATTGTTTTTTATATCTTTAATTAGTAGCCCACCACTGGTGTGGTTTTTTTAAATTTTTATTTAACTTAATAGCCATCGCTGTGTTTTCCAAATATAATTTCTTTTTTAACTTTCATTTACATATATATATATATATTTTATAATATTATTCTAACACGCATATATTTATTTACACTCGCACACACATATATAATTTATTATAATAAACTTGAATGAAAAGAGATTTATATTTTTTTAAAATTTTAAATTACTTATTTTTACGAATACTAATTTAGAAAAACTTTACTTTCTTTTATAACACTTTTAGTTTGACTTTAAGAAAACCCCCTTCCCACTTTTAATCTTTTATTTTAAACTCTTTTTCGAAAGATTTTTTTTTTATTTTAATAATTTTTTTAGACAAAATTATTTTATATACATGTGCCAAATTGGCCTTGGCACAATATATATATATCAATTCTAATACTAAATGTAACTTAGTATCATTGTACATTATGTATTAACTACCGAAAATGGATAATTTGCACAACAGAAACAATGTAGCCTATTAATCACTTAAACATAAAAAAATAAGACTCAGTGCTAACATGGAAATATAAAAGTAATGTGAAACAGTGCTAAAACATTCACCTGAGATATATATATAATCTGAATTTCAGACAAATATGGGCATGATTGAAAATATTCCCAGTTCTAATAAGATTTCTTTTTTTTTATTATATAAAATGACGTTTTATTAGTCAACAAATCAAACAGTATTAATTTGTTAATGGATATCTAATTGTTTGTATCTAGAGAGTAAAATAATAATAGAAATCATCCCACTACAAAGTAAACTCAAAATTATTTTTCACCTATAAGACATTTTTCAAGAGTCTATTGCCTTACAGTGGTCTATTTAAATTATATTTTACCATTATTATTTGAGATGAATATAAATTCATATAACTAAAAGATCATGCTTATGGAAATTAATTTATTCTTAAACCTGCTTCCAGAATTAACTTACTTTCTTCATTGTAGAATACTCACTGTATTTGTTGTTAAAGAAGAGCAGTTAAAAAATGACACTGAAACTTACCTTTAATATTATTTTTGAAATCTTACTACTTGATTTAAAAAATATGACTTTTTTAATACTAAATTTACTGGTTTATTGCTAGAAAGTCTATAATAAGCTTGAGCAGTGGGAATAATAACACTGGATTATGGTCTATGAATATAAGTTCCTGATTCCAGCCTTCTACCACTGAATTAAAACACATGAACGTTTACTTAAATGTTATACCAAAATCTTACAACAAAATGGAAATACGGTTAAAACAACAATGAGTACAAAAATTTAAATAGATTTTAAGTATTTATGATGAGTCTGACATTGAAGAAGGACTTATAGCATATTCATAAGATTTTGGTGGTTCATGTGCAATAGATGCCCTGTGCAATGATTGTTGAGGAGTTGTTTGACTGCCAGCTGTTTGTGTTGAGACATTCTTTATTATGTATTCTGAGAATAACTGTTTCCAAGATATAACTAAAGCATCTGCTCTAAGTTCCTGACTAGTTTCAGCAACATGAATTTCATATTGAGTTTCCCATAAAGTATTGTCATTGGCAAGTACTTTAAACCGTTTATTTACTTGGGCAACCTGAAATTATATTTCAAAAATTAATTTCAAAATAAATAAAGTACATTTCACTTTAACAACATTATACATGCAAATTTTAGATGTCATATGCATTAGCCAGAATATTTTACACAAATTTAAGACATTATTTACAAAAAAATAATTGACATATATATAATATAGGAGATTTGAACACAATCTTTCAAGCTCCATTCAGTCATCCACTCTATTCATATAACTGATACACATGACCACACACATGTGAAAAAGATAAATGATCTCCAATATGTGTATTTTGTGCTGAGTTCATCTGAGCATTATATCCCACACACCCATACATACACTGACATATATATAATCAGTACTAGATTCTATATTAATATAGCATTAACAAGGGATTTGGGCAATCCATTTTTAATGGTATTGATGCTGAAGAGTTGAAGAGTGGAGTAAATTGAAGCCTGTATTTTAAAGTATGAAGATTTGCTATCTTAATATAGAACTGAGCAATGATTGTATATGTGTGTGGGAGATGAAGATCTTGACAAACTGATGAGTTTTGGTTCAGCACAAAATACCTATATTGAAGATCATTTATACTTTCATATGTGTGGTCGTGTGTATCAGTTGTATGAGATAAAGTAGAAAGTTGAAGGGTGCTTGAAAGTCTGTGTTCAATCCTCTACATTACATCTAGACTTAAAGTATTTAAAATACATTGCATTTAAAACTTTTTGATAAAAACCAGTCTGCTGGTTGAAATATTAAAGCAGTTTTATAGAGAAGTAATTCTGTGTGTTTATTATGTTTTTATTTTTCTCTTAGTTAGTTCGTATATTTATTATTTTCATCTCTCTCTCTCTATATATATATATATGTGTGTGTGTGTGTTACGCAGTTATATCTGTGTATAATTAATTGCAGTATATATATACCAACCTTTCAGCGAGCTCACATTGGCCATCAATTGGGTAATAATTATGAAAATAGTTGAATAGCAGCTGTATACATATTTTTATATTGTTAGTATACTTTTACTACAATTAATTACACATTACATTTATATCTGAATCCTATGCCCATGAAAATCTTCATTTCAATATATAGATATATTAGAAATAAGTTTTTAAAAATTACATTTTTAAATTTATATTTGTAAAAATAGGGTGTATATATTTAAGAATCAAGAAAAATCTGATAATGTAGTTGTCCATAACTTAGATTTGAATTTAAACTTAGAATTTGTTTTACATTTTTACCATGTTTAAGGATTTATAGCTTGACAATAACCCATTTATCACACTATCTAATGTTGATTGGTATACAAATTATTTTTAACTATGATCTTAAATAGATTATAAATAAAACTAAAGATTAAAACAGATTGAAATTAAATCTGCCTGAAAGTTTTAAATAAACTTAAATACAATTGGGAAACATAAACTGGAAGATTTACTTTCAATATATTTCAGACATTGATTTTATTTAAACATTTTTTAAGATCTTAGAGAAGGATAAAAAGTGGGTCCCCTTTACTATCTAATGCATGTTACCTTGACAACAGATTGTTTAAATTCTATTAATTCATTTAAGCAAAATGGTTGTAGTATGTGATATATATATATAAATGCTAAACTACTTCAAGCTGAATCTCATTTCTCATCTCGCACACAGTCACATTATTATTTAAGATCTGTTTTTCTTTCAAAAGTTAACCTTGATAATGGCGGATGCTAGTCCGTAAAATATCAGTGTTTAATGAAAAATCATACATAGTACAGCCCAAAAACTTATAATTTATCTACATCATACAACCGTGAAAACATTAAATATAATATTATATATATATTGTACCCTCACCAACCAGAAATATAATAATAGGAAAATGTGATTAGCTCAGATAAAATGATTATACTCCGCTAAAATATTTATAATCTTAATGTAATCAATAATAAAGATTTTCTATGATAATATCCATTTTTTAACTAGCTCTAACTGATTAATAAAGAATAAATGGTACGGTTTACAAGAAATTAAAGAATTAAAATATTAATAAATCATGAGACAATGAAGTGAAGTGCAAGCAGTAAAGAATTACATTGAACCAATATCTGACATGATACCACCTCAATGGCATAAGAATCCTATCCCCCCTATTATTTCAAATAATAAATTCATAACATTCTTAAGACTTTAAACTGATAACAATCAATTTAATATAATGTTAGTAATTAAATTCTAATCTCTTTATTAAAACAATATAACTATAATTATCTCCGGTTCTTTAAAATAACTCGAATCAATTTATAATCTTCTGTAGTCAAATCTGCTAAGGGATTTAGTATCATCATTAACTACATCTAACTAATAATAATAAATAATAATCTTATTCCTCACTAAATACTTATTAATCTTATCCACTGTTTAATATTAGGATGACTAATAGCAACAATAATGATAATTACAATAATAATATAATTCTTTTAGTTCTCATGTGGCATCTTAAGTTATAATATATGGCATAATCTGATAATATGTGGCAACAAACAATATTAAAATTCTATGCAATAAATTGTACCATTAATTATGATCATAATAATAATATTAATGCAAAAGAAATTTTTCAAATATATTATATTCTGAAGCATTATGATTTCTTAAATAAATAATTATATCTGTACTGTGCAATTATTATATTTGTTTTGGTACCTGGCAATCATGTATTTGTAATGGTGAATAAATCGACAAAACACAAAGTTTTATAAAAAACAAATTTAACAAAATTTATTATTCTATACTTTTAACAAACTATATACAATATTTACAATTGTAAACAGTGAGGATTGCCAATTCCTCTACAAGCTTTATGATAAATTCTTAGCCAGAACCAGCATTTAAAATATCCCTATCAGGAACCCCTCCCCAAACCCCTGACCATGGTTTCGTGCTTTGGCACTCCTCAGAGAGGTGTCAGGGTAGGTTCAGACACTAGATCTAAAAATACCAACCCAAAGCCAAGCACTTATCTAAAAGTTATCTATTGAGTGGAAAATCTGAAATTTTCAGACATCTACAGTCTTCAAACCCAGCTATCCAACTCAAATAGCTATATGGGGCTGATAGATATTCAGCCATACCATATATTAGTAGTCATAGCAATATAAAATTGCATAAGACTTTTGGCAGAGACTATAAATAGTCAAAATAAGAGTCATAGATCCAATTCATAGATCAATTGTATTTGATAAAACCTAACTAATACTAAACTAATGAAAATAATATTAAAATTACATATTTCCACATTGAAAATAAAAAAATTAATCAACAAGTAAAAAAGCCTTTACTCCGACGATGTATTAACTTTTGCACATTGTTTTAAAATAATAATGATAATACTAATTTAAGAATACACTTATAGTTTAATATAATATCCATTGATTGACATAGGTAAAATATATGTTTCTTGTAATTCTACATGAAAATATAAAAATATGAAATACTGAAGTAACATTTATTTTAAAAATATGTTCATAGATTTTTATAATAAATTAATCAAACTTCTAGTGTGATAGTGCTAGTGTTATTTCAAACATTTATCTTGGTTCGTTCAATAAATAAATTGACTTTAATAAATAATATTACTGATGTTCTTTTATATATTTTGCTTGGCACTACTCTAAATTAAATCCTTATATGTGTGTTTCATATATGTTTAAAACATAAAATAATATTCACAAACATATAAGCATTCATTCTATTCTGTGTTGTTCATTTTTGATATTTCTATTTTTAAAAAATATGAAGTAACATGTAAAATTAAATATCAGAATTATTCAAAAATCTCGTGAATAATTATCATATCTTTTTATGCCTTTTTTAAAATAGTTTAATAAAACATGAAAAATATTTATGATTCTTTATTATTCACTGTTAACATTTATATTCAATCTCATTTGTATTTGATTTTAACCTATACCAAAAGCATAAAAATCTATCTCATCTTCTTTCAAAAATTATTCATTATTTTCTTTCATAAATACAATGCTATACAATGCAGTAACTAATGAAATTAAGATAGCGATATGATGCATTGACATAAAAAATTATAGACTCAATAGTATAAAATATATGGGATAATCTAAATGGATACAGCGTAAACAAATAGATATGACTTCTTTGTCTAATAACATCAAATATAATGCAAATGTCCAGGCTATTTATTCAGCTCATTCGAACATTAAAACACATAATACCAAGAAAGTCACTGCCCATGGAAAATAAATACAAGTCACAGGGCTACATTATCTGTACTTGCATAAACTACTAAGATAATAATATAAGTAACTTTATTATTCTTCATAGATCCTACATATAACTTATGCATCCCATGAATTCTTTTCATAAATCCCAAGGTCACTATCACTTAAAACATCACAATATATTTAACAATCTTCATCGCAAAAATATCTAGCCTTATTCTAAATAATAAAAATAATTCAAGTATGACTTTATCAAATGTAAAATTACTACAACAAAAGGGTTCTCCACTTTTAAAATTCAGCAATAAAAATTACAAATGATTTTGTTTTAAGATATTAAAATCAATATTTGAAATATTTCTAAAATAAGGTTCATCCATTAAAGAATCATATAAATAGTATATGTATCAATAAATTATATTACATTAGTAATATAAAAGAAAAGCATGCATATCTTTCTAAAAAAAATCCTAGCTTATATCTTTAGAATGACAATAAAGTTTTATGTGTAATTAATACACGCAGACATGTTCATACATTCATATGATAAGGTAATACTATAAAAATATTCCAAGCAATTCTAGAAACAATAAAATGTACATTATGTGAAATTAATATGATTTACAAAGATTTACCTAGTAACACTAATCTTGTCGGTCACTCTTGGATGTTTTCTGGTCCAATATTTCATATAAAAACATATTAAATAATAATAACATCCATTCAGCATCACTATTATACTTTTAAAATTTTTGTAAAAAACTTTACAAAGAATTAAAATATTTCTTAAAATATTAATTATGTTAGATTAAATAAATATTTAAATGTAATTTTGGTAGTCATCGATGAGCCACCCTATCCCACTGGATGGCACTATTTTCGTGCTAAAACACATAAAAATGCCATTTCCACAGCCTACACATGCGAACCTGCATTTTCTATAATACAACTTTTTTTGTTGTGCTACAGTTTGCAGGCCACTATGTCATCTCACAGTACAACATGTATGTTGCTTAGCAGCAAATACATTTTCTGAATTCGCACAGTTTATAAAATGGTTATGGCTTGGGGAGAGGGTGTGTTTTTTTGAATTGGATGGCAATGTTGTTTTCATTGGACTTTTTTTTATTTTAAAGTATTGAAATGTTCAGATTTTGTAAAGTAATAATTAACAGACTTTTTACACCGTAGTGTATTGAAGTTTTAAGTAGTAAATGTTGATGAGATATATATATAAAGTGAGTTGGAATTAGGTAATGTGTCAAGTAATGTACTGTTCATAACATTCCACAAGACATTTTAAGATTGTACCATGTGTATATTTTTGAAATAAAAAAGAATGTTAACACAAAAATATCCAGTAAGAAAAGTACAATTGTACACTGTTTTTTTAAATGTCATAAAAATCATATATTATAAACATTATATATATATATATTTGTCATTGTTTAAAAAAGTTTTAGTTTCTTTCTTTTTTCCGACTACTGTTATACTTTGTTAAATATAGTTTATGTTTATTGTTATCATTTATTTTATAGATATTAGTAAAAAAAATATTTACAAAAAATATGATTTTGATATATTTTTTATTTTAGCATTACAAACAACAGAACACTAACCCTAAAGCTAACCCTAAAACTAACCCTAAACCTAACCGTAACAACTTTTACTTTTAGTTGTCATTCTATTTGAAATAAAAAATAGCAATAATATCTGTTTGTCTGTAAAAAAAAATAAAATTTAAAACAAAGACTAAAAAAGTAAAAAATAGCAATAACACAATAATATCTGTTTTTCTGTAGAAATAAAATGTAAAAGACAATTTTCTTTTGTTTTTATTTTCGCATTACAAAAAACACATCAAAATGATTATAATTAACAGCCTGGGAATGATCATATTTTATAGTTTAAGCGTGAAAACTGCGCCATCGAGTGGGATATGGTAGCTATTCTACGACAACTGTAATTTTTCCTACCTAACACTAATAAAAACTTAATACTATAATTAGTATGTGAAATGATAAAGAAAACTATGGTTACTAAATTCAATTCTTTCTTCTCCATAAAGTTCAAATTAAAAGTTTTTTTCTTCCTCCTAATATTTCTTTATTAGAAGTTGTCACCCAATGCTTGTTGCTAAAATGACCACTGTCCAAAGTTTTAGAACAAAAAATTTTCTTTCCTTCCCATGCAGCACTTAATCTCATAAATGATAAAAAAAAATTAAAATGAAGTTGTCTTTTAAATCTGAAATATTTTTAAATAATAACTATCAATCCTGTTGTAAAAGTCTATAAATCACAGTAAATTGTGATATCACTTGGGAAAGTTTTAAAATAATCTCTGGAGTTTTCCTCTTCACTTGGATTATACTGGGTTCAGATGCATCAGTGTCAGCTATATAAATCTATACATATTTGTACAGAAAATACATATCTTTTTTCATTCAATTATCACTTCATAGCAATTCAAAATAATGTCATTTATAAAGTGATATTTTTAGTCAGAATATTTTTTTAATTACCCATTTATTCTTTTACTGATGAATAACTTTAAAAATCAGTTTTTACAATATTAACCCTTAAACCGCTAATTATATTATTGGTTGTATGAGGTAAAAATCAAATCTTTTAATTGGACAACTCACAAACTGAAGACAAAGCCTATTGTTAAAACATATTTGCCTATAATATTAAATTCAACTCAGATACATTTATAAAAAGTATATTACTAATTTTTCAGGTTATGAAAGAGAACAAAAGTTCTTTCAAAAATAAATTGCTATTTATTTATTATAAAATATATTCAATTTCAGCAAATATAAAGTGAATGTCTAAACAAAAAAGTGCTGATGCAAACGCTTTTTTTCAATTTTACGATATCAAAAAGTAAAGATTTCTTTTTGCTAAATCTTAAATATTTTTACTAAAATCTTCAATATTTTTCGAAAATAATTTTGTTTTTTTGGTATATTTTTTAAAAAACTAGTTTAATTTCTCAAATTATATTTTTTTAATACTTAAATTGTATTCAAAATGAAAATCTCAGCATTTTTCTTTATTTTCTTTGATCAGGCAGTTTCTTTGTTCTTTCCAGCCAATCAGAATGTCTTTTTCGGCTGAGAGCTCACTGACAACCAATCACTGACAATGTTCTTTCTTTGTTTAGGGTTAAATGCGTTTTTTTTGATTTTTTACTTGTAAAATAATTCGGAAGAGGGCACCATCTTACAGAACTTTTAAAAACCTAATCAATACCTGTCAAACGAATATTTTAGCATAAGAACTGGCAGAGTTAGAGTGATGTCAGATGTCGACGAGAGGCCTCATAAGAGGCGGGAAAAGGGTTAAATGATTTACAGCCTTTTTTCCTTAATAATGACTTGAAATATAAAAAGGATATATCTGTAATATTATCATTTTTTAACCTTTATAACCAATTTCAAGAGAAGTTTTTAATCTTTTAAAGACAATATTTTATTTTAAAAATATTTACTGCAAGCTTTTTTAAAATATACTTTTTCAAAATATTACAATTTATGTTTTTTCCATATAACTTTTTGCTCTCCAAATAAAGTTATCTATCCTTAAAATATAATGCATAAAAATGTTAAACTTTCAAAGAATATTTCTGTTCAACTTTCATGTTAATGTCCAAAATATTAGAAATAAATAATGATATAACTCTTTCTGCAATATATTTAAAATTGTACTTTCTTTTATTAACTGTACTTTCATCCTTAATTCTTTTGAATACATACTTGTTTCTGGTATTAAATCCATGATTTCCATGAAGTTGTCTTAAGCTTCAATAAAACAGTTGATAGAGAATTTATTAATTTAGCAATGCATAACTACTTTAGCTTAGTAAATTTATAATCTTTCAAATCCTTTCTTTTAAAACAATAATTTAAAGTAGTAAACTAAACAATGTTTCTATGTTAATATATGATAATAATATTGACAATAAATAAACAAGTTATTAAGAGATTTATTAAGTTATTAAGCATCCCAAAAAAATGAGAGCATCTACCTTTATACCAAATTGAATTGACAATTTGATTGGCTATTAAATCTTCAATTTGTGATCTAATTTACATCTTAGTCAAGCTTATGTAATTAAAATGTAGAAATAAAATTTATGATTCATATTAAATATTAAATATAATTACAAAATTGAATTCTAAATTAATTTTATACTTTTATTTAAACAAACTAAACACTTTAAAATAACATTTTAAAAATAATACTTTCGTAATTTATCCAATACTTATATTCAATGTATCTATTTTTAAAACTCTACTTTACTAATTACATTTGTTTTAAAACTACCCAATTAAAATAAATTTTCTAACATTTACTTTTATTATGATACACAAATGTTTTCAATTTTAAAGCAATAACAATGCAATTTTGAAACTTTCTTTAGAAACCTTGTAAGCACAACGTATTAGTATTCATTGGTCACATGGTTTAAAACCAGATAATGTGTAGTAATTTTTATAATTACTGTCTGAAAACAGAAATAAAATATTTAATTACAAAAAAATATTATATTTAAAAAAATAGTAATATAATAATAAAATTTATAATAATAATTTTGATACTATTTAAACTGTAATAAATTAAACACCTTTGTCTCCCACATAATATTATATTTTAATAAATAATTTATAACACAAATATTAAATCTCATTTTTATTTACAATACATTAGTTTTTTTTAAAATTTTAAGTCATTATTCTAAAACTAACTTTTAACACTTTATTTAATAGGATTGTTAGTATATAATTTGACTATGGCCAGTTTTCTCAATCATACAAAAATCATAATATTTAGCTTTACTTTATTATTTTAATACATTAACATAGTTTTTATATAAATTTACTGTTCTCACTTTACTTTAATCAAGTTTAAAAAATCTTATCCATATTATACAACAGTTATACTGTTTATAATGTACCCATAATTAAACATTTTCCAAAATTGACTCATTAAACCAATGTGGACTTAGTAGAAAGGGCACAATATATATTCTAATTAGTTAAACTTTTACAAGATATTATTTATTCATTATTATGTTTATATAGTGTTTTTGTGTTTAATCTTGCATGTTGTATAACAAATAATGATTTACAAAACTTATAATCAAATATAAAAAAAGATTGCATATGCAGACAAAGAATCAAATGCTGATTCTTGCCTATGCCTTGATACTTATGCTGTTGAGTCAATAGTTTTGCCATATCTTTCATCACATTATTTTCAAATAGACTATATGCAAATAAATTATATGTATGTGATACAATAAATATAATAAGATAGCATCACTGGTGTGCATAAAGAATATAAACATCACTGATGTACATGAAAAAATATAAAATAAAGAGATGAAACTCATTTTATCAGTGATACAGACAACATTCTACAATTTCTAGTTTTAGACAGACAAAAAGCCAATTGCTATGATGACAAATGCATACCTATTTTCTGGAAATGATTTGTTTTGTATCTTTTATTAAGATGAATATTTTTATTATAGACACCTTTGAGATTTGGTAACTTTTGTGATACAAAATAAAAATGAAGAATTCTTACATGAACACTTTTGGAGATTCTGAAGTTATGTATTATCTCAGGTAAGACATATTATATATGGTTTGAAAGATACTTTTGTGAGAAATGCAAAGAAATTATCACTGAAGATGTAATTTAAACTTAGTTCATGATGAAATAGAAATTATGAACAAACAATAAAGTAATAATTATGTCAGATGTTGAAATTTCTTTTTTTCCTTATATTTTTAATGGTAATCACTATTGGCCTTATCCTTATTGTTTTCCTTAGTTTTTCTAGTTTCTATCAATGTAATTCTTTTTACTCTAGCATTATTAAAACTGAAGTTATTATGAAAATTGTGTCTCAGATCAGTTTTTAAAAAATTCAATATGGCGTTCTAGATTCAGCAAAAAGTAAATAATGATAAAAAAATTGTGCAATAATAAAAATTATTTAGAGATTTAAAAGTTTTAAAGCATTAATTAAATCAAAAACTTTTACAACTAAAATTTAATTCAAATGATTTTTCTAAATTATTTGTAAAATCGATAATTTATATATATATAAAAGTGCAATTGTCTTTATCTTAAAGTTAAAAAAATATTTAAAATTTAAAATTTAATTATTGACAATAATTATTTCAACAAAGTGAAAGGAAGAGAAAAAGAGAACTGTAATTGGTGTATGTATTTTTAACACTTGGTAAAAACATTCAAAATTTATTTCGTGAATAAAAAGATGTAAATCAAATAAAACAAAACTGGAAATGTAATTATAAGAAGAGCTCCCCAAAAATAATTTAATATATATATGTTAATATAAAGATGAATTTGAATAATAATAGTTTTAATATTAAAATATAAAGTTATAATAATTTGTTGTTTTTTTTTAAAAAAAGTTAATGAAAAACAAACTTCAAAAATTTGCATGGAAAAGTAAATTATTTAATTATATATATAATGGTGAGTTTATAAATAATAGACTATACTTGGTTAAACAGAAAAATAAAGACGCAAGTATATATATATTACAAAATGATTAAAAATCGGCATTAATGAGATGATGATGCGATTCACGAAACTTGAGTTCCCAAATCCATATTGCTATATCAAATTATGCAAAGCCTTTAGATCTTTATTTGCATCGATAATTAAAGCGATTAATATTTTTAGAGTTAGGTTATATTTAATTAAAGTTGCTGTTGATAAAATTGTGAGTGGAGAAAGCTTCACATTAAACAATCCAATGGTAATAATAAATGCAATGGATAAAAATCAAACATGATTGATTTATAGCAGGGGTGGCCAACTTTTGTGTTCATAAGATCTACTTTTTATTTTTAAAATGTGTTGCGTCCGATTTGTTTCCATAAGGCGATCAACTTGTTGTCATAGGCGTAATCTAAGTGGAGGAAGATGTGAAATACATACTATTTTTATATATCTACCTAGTAAAAAATAATTATTTAACTGGCCAAAAAACTCATGTCCAGGGGAATTAAAGCAACAAGATTAATTATTAACAATATTTATTAACTCAAATTAGCTACATTAAATCAAGATTAAAAATATTATTTTCAATAATGATACGGCTTAGTCAACTTCACCTATCTAGAATTGGAAAAAAGGTTAGAACAAAAACAAAAATAAAAAAACTTGAAAATCTTGACTTAATTTCTTTCACTCATTACCCGACAGCTCTTGCTAGATTGGCCTCATGATCGACCAAAAATGGCTTTACGATCGACAGGTGGATCACAATCGACTTGTTGAACACCCCTGATCTATAAGATTCACTTTTATTTACTTTATATCATAATTTTACTGTTAAAAACCAATTATGTGCCTGTTTATATAATTTGTAAAGAAGCATTTAACTTATTTTTATAACTATATCACATTATGATGGATATATGTAAAACTTGTAATCTTTCCTAATACAATATAGAAATGGAAATTATATTTTAAAATAAAAACATATTATAAAGTTAAATGAAAAGAAAATTGATGTCTTCAAAGTCCTTTTTATATAAAATTGAAATATGCTTAATAAGAATCAAAAATGCTCTACTATATTCATAGAAGTAGCAGAATCTTAAATCTCTTTCTATGGATCATGTCCTGTTTTCTTACTTCTGTTACTTAATTTTTTTAAAAACAGCTGAATATTAAACTATTTAATTATTTTGGTTATTCATGGTGCATTAATAATGGTGGATTTTGGAATTTGTCTTCCTTAGATTGTGAAACAGCTTTGTCAGTTGTGGTTCTTAAACATTTTAAGATCTCCTGAGCAATAAATCATTCAATTTCTATGGTTCAATTCTGTCACAGTATTTGTTCTTCTTACGAGCTTCTGAAAATATATCATTTGATTATTTTTTTAAAATGGTATTATTCAGATGAATAAAGTTGTTAAAAAGATCTAAAAACAACAACATTACATCACCTAAAAATAAATGAAAAAGCAAATGAAAACAGCTGTTGGGAAATAAGACTATAGTTCAGGGAGGGAGCAACTTTACCACGTAATGGAGCTCCTAAAATAGTACACATTATAAATTGAACCATATAATAATAAGAAAATTGTCACAACATTATATTTAATAAAGATGTTTTTCAATTTTCTGGATGGGATACTATAAGGCTCACTATCATAAATTGACATATTTGTTGAAATAAATATGTAAAATGACTGAACTATACAAGTCTTCCTTAGTGGACATTTTCTGGTGAACATGAGCATGCTTTTTGTGGGAGTTTGCTCTTATTTATGATGTAAACATTATAAGGTTGAGGATTGATTGTTACCAATGAGAAGATATAATGGAGGCAAAATCCATTAGATAATTATGATCATACATGACATCAAAGTATTTCTGAATGAAAGGTTTGCTGCAGAAGTTAAAAAATGATATCTATATCAAATAGACAAAAACATAAAACACCATTTTCTAAATGATAACGTAACTGTGATTCACAGATTGGTATACATAGTCAAAACCAAACTCTTCTCTAATGTATTATTATTTTATTCAATTGTTATGTTTCTTTTCTCATCAAATTGTATTAATCATACATGTTAGCCAATAGTCACTGTTCCTGGATAATGTCGAAATAAAATGACTTTTCTTTAAAAATATATTTAAACTTTTTATACTTATTTATTATGATAATATATATTCATAAAATAGGTTTACAA
The DNA here is from genome assembly GCA_028023455.1 of Epiperipatus broadwayi. Taxonomy (NCBI): domain Eukaryota; kingdom Metazoa; phylum Onychophora; class Udeonychophora; order Euonychophora; family Peripatidae; genus Epiperipatus; species Epiperipatus broadwayi. The sequence goes on along the minus strand of JAQFVV010012542.1, from coordinate 3,074,720 downwards.
TACAGAAAGGTTTAAAGGAGTCATGTGATCCCCAGACAACATATTGCTCTCGACTCCTCTATGAAAATGATTATTTTTAAAAAATAAAAATAAGTTTTCTCTCATCAGAAATAAATACAATTTATTAAAAAACGTACATTAAATGTACTTGGCACTTGTAGAAATAAATCAGTTCTTTTCTTAGCAGTAAATACTATATTACATTATAATCACATATTACTTGTAATACATAAAATTTATCTGAACTTGAAACTTTATATACGTTGCCCACTTACAAATTGACTATTATCAAATTATTTTCTTGATTGACTGTGGACCATCTGACTGAAAAAAAATTCTAAGCCCAATTTTCCTAAAGATTTATTCAATTCTACTGAATATAATGTCATATATGCATGAGATAGATTTGTTACTATGGTCTTTTGGTAGCAGAGGGCAATTGAATTTGGGTTATAACATTTTATAACAAGGATAATAATTCAAAAAAAGAAAAAAATAAGTCTGAATTTATCTATTTAAAATTGTAAATTAAAAAAAAGAAGATAAATATTATTTAAAACTTAATGGTTTGTATAATAAAATCTTTGTAAAAATAAGGTTAAATAAAATAAAAATGATATATTATATATTAGTCAATAAATCATACCTATATATAAAGTTCTAGATGAAAACACATAGAGAAAAACAATATATTTTACCATTTACTGATGTTAATAGTTATTTATATAGAGATTTTATTTAACCTTACATTTCATAAAGAACTAAATTTTGATTTTGAAAATATATATATACATTAGACATTATACATGGTTTCATGGACACATAGTAGAAATATAGCAATGACTGAACTATTTAAAGCAATGTAGAAAATAAAAAGATTGAAAAAATAATTCATTTATTTATATTCAGACTGATAATAATTTTACAGATTGAAATCCTATATATATATATATTGTGCCAAGGCCAAAGTAGCACATGTATATAAAATAATTTTGTCTAAAAAAAAATTATTTATTATTAAAATCTTTCATAAAAGAGTTTGAAAAAAAAAAGAAATTAATTGATTAAAAGGGGAGAGGGGGAGTTTTGTTTAGAAAAGATAAAACTAAGAGTTCATAAAAGTTAAAGAGTGTTATTATTATAAATTAAAAGCTTCAAAATACAAATCTCTTTTCATTCAAATTGAATATAAAAAAGTATTAAAACTAGTTTTGATGTGTAGAGTAAAATTATATATGTGCGTGCGAATGTAAAATAAATGTATTAGTATTAAATATTATAAATAAATGAAAAATATATTTAAAAAAAAACAGCAGTGCGCTACTAATTAAAGATATGAAAACAACATGTTTTGAAATAGCTACTACTAATTAAACAATCAAAAAACACGTCATAGGATTAGTTATCAATGAAATTTTGACAACACTCATTTGCTGGAGGATATTAAAACAAAAAACACTTTGCAGATATAAATAGCTAGATATTTATCAGAGTTTATTTTATTCAGTCTAGTTTCCAGTGACAGTCTTGTTTCCGTTCAGATAACAATTTTTATTATGTATTCAGAAACAAAAATGCATTGTTGAGCAGCTTTTGGAAATATATGCTCATGCTTCAGCCTTTTGTCCAACAAGATCATCAAAACCTACCTGTGAAATAATGTCTGCATAACAACTCAGAAATCCTCCGTCAAATGTTCAACTGTCTTCAAGAATAAAACCAATGGTTTTGCATAAAATCTCTTCAAGAAATGTCCAAATCTAACCAGTTAGATATAATCCATCAGAAGCAGCCAACAACAAGCAATATCCACATTCCCAAAAATTCTAGGTAAACATTTATTTATTATCATTTATACGTAGTAGCCACCGCTGTAATTCATAAATATTCAAGATTTAAATTATATTAACTCTATCATACATAAAATGAACTATTGATATGTGTGTTTAAGTTTCAAATGCTATTAATGCTTTATTAAATTTGTGAATGCTATATGAGTTAATATGTGCGTGATCATTATATCAGTGTTATTAGTTAAATTAAATAAATACCAATGTTCTACTATTAAAATCTACTAGAATATTTAAACTAGTTTAGAAATGTTAATTTAGAATGTGTGTGTATTATATTAGATTTATAAAAATGTTTAAATTTAGTCAATAAATGTTGGGTAATAAATTATCTTTAAACTTAATTAATGTTAATTAAAATAAAATGTCTTCAAACTTAAACTTTATTTGTCGGTCAATTCTTTTTACCAACCTTTTTATTAATTCTTTCCACCACTAATTTTGTATAATTTTGTTATTGAATTAAAATTAGACTGAGCTAGTTTTAGGGAATGTTTTGAGCACTGGATTATGAGCCTACTGCCTGAATATGTTAGTCTTCAGAGTAGCTGGCACCCCGGAGTTTACCCCAAAACAAATAAAGTATTTGGATAGTAGGGGTTTGAATCTAACAGCCAAGATGGGCCATTGTTGATAGTTAAAGCTATCAATAAGATCTCCCATTTTGCTCGAACGTGCCGGTTCATTCACGTAACCTTTATAAGATTATAAATGTATTATGAAGAAGTTTGAAACTGGCCAAAACTTATATATACTGTAACCAGACCCCATACAACCCCTTTACTACATCGGTCGTAACAATTTTCCGATGAGCATGCTGCAGGAAGGAACAATCAATTGGTATTCTCAGATGCAGATGTTAACGCCCCCTACAACAATATTTCCTGCTCCAGAGGATGTGGCAACATAGAGGTTAGAAGCATCTAGTTATTTATATGTTTGACTTGGCAAACAGCACCACTAGAGCTCAACTTCACCACAACCTTACTTACAAGGGTCTAATTATGCCTGACATAGCTCAGTAGCATGATATTCCTATGAATCAGTTCAATGAATGACGAGTGATGCAAAAAGAATAAACAAATGAATAAATAAACAAACAAATAAACAAAACTGAACAACCGGAGAACTAAAAGTAGTTTTAGGTAACAATTATTTTATTTAACAATTTATAATGTCTAATTCAAAGTTCCACTCAAGAAATGATGCCTACAAACAGTTTAACTTTGCAATAGTTCATTTTCAAGTCCATTAATGTGGTTTAAATTATTTCCACCAAAATCAATGTCCATATGAGTATTAAACAATTCGCAATCTCATATCAATATGCAGAAAAGCATTTAGAAATCATATAATATTTTATTACTTTCAGTAATCTGGTTTGGATTATTTCCACAAATTCAATATCCATCTGAGCATTAAAACATTTTGCAAGTCTCATGTTAATACGCAGAGAAGCATTTAGAAATCATATAATATTTTATTACTTTCAGTAATATGGTTTGGATTATTTCCACCAATTCAATATCCATCTGAGCATTAAAACATTTTGCAAGTCTCATGTTAATACGCAGAGAAGCATTTAAAATTCATATAAGTTTCATATTTATACACAGATAAGCATTTAAAGTTCATATAAGTTTCATATTTATACACAAAGAAGCATTTAAAGTTCATATAAGTTTCATATTTATACACAGAGGAGCATTTAAAGTTCATATAAGTTTCATATTTATACACAGAGGAGCATTTAAAGTTCATATAAAAATTAAGCATTTGTAATTTTATATTCAAATATTTTATAAATAGTTACCTTCCATTTATTCAAGAAAAGAGAAAAAAAAAGTCATTTCATTTCAATAGCATTATCCGTAAAATCATGACGTGGAATGGAAAATTGAAGCTTTTTTTAATTTACCCCTTTATCATCATCATTTCTTTCAATAACGCTTTCTTTTCCATATTTTTTTAGTGTTAGTAAAAGTTATATTTTAGGATGACAAAAGTCAGAATTGAATAATACACCTTTTAAAACAAACAAAAAAAAATTCAATCTAATCTGTTGCTCTCTGAGTTTTCTTCTCCTTTCTTGCTGAGTCTAATTTGCATACTGCCTCATTTTAGCCCAAACGTTTTTTCTTTTCTTCTTAATGATTGGATAATCTAATTTTTTTAGTGTGAGAGATAAGAAAGCAAAATGATATAACACTTTATTCAAAACCATCGATCAAAAAATTAAAAAATATAATCTTTTTAACAAATCACAGCTTTTATTTACCTCTTAATTTTGAAACTATAAACTTTTTGCTTTATTTCATTCCCAATTTGATCAAATCATGCTAGTCATTTTTAAATGGGGGGGGATCTTTTGAATATATATACGAGGAACAGTATATCTGTTTCATTACCCCCCACCAAATTTTGGGATGAAATCGCCTGGAAGTACGATTTCATTCCATGTACTATACACATCATTTCTCATTACTGCTTGGTTTTAGAGGTGCTGATGAAATGGTAAGATGAGCTGGAAAAGTGAATACATGAACTGTAGCCTCCAATGCCAGGATAAGTAGATGGCCAAGCACAAACTACCAGCATGCACCACCCTATGATGTCACGAGAAAATATCTCATTTTTAAGCACTACCTCTCTTGTACCTAGAAGTATCATCCAACCAAGAGTAGGAGCCAGAGAAAAAAACAATTTGGCACTCGGCCAACCCTGCTCAGCTTCTGTGAGTCTTAGGGGCTATCATTTGGCCTATTCATGAGACCAAGGCCTATACATGAGACCTATATATACGCACTGCTGGACTACTCTTGGAGCACAACATCCAGGTCTGGATAGTGCTGAGCATATACTTCGGAGCATCATAACACAATGCATCCAAGCAGCTCTGCTCAATCATCCACCATCTCAACATGAAAAACACAAGTTCATGCATCACTACATCACACTCACAAACTTTTTCCATCAGCTATCTCTATTTTATTCTGAATTATAACTGCAACCTGGTTTGGGAGACTGAGGATCATGATTAGTTCTCCTATAGTCCTCTTTTGTATTATGAGGTGACATACTTCTGGATCGTCTTTTTGTTGAAAATTTATCATGTTTAACATTACTGTGGTGTCTTGCTTCTTCACTTCTGTATTTTCTTTGGAAATCCTTGTTACTGTTTGATCTTCTAATTATATGCATCCGATATGGACCACGAACACCATCTGTGGATTTTCTCCTGTTCCTCTTCCATGGTGGTACTTCATTTTTACATAAAAGTTTCTTTTTAAATGGTTCTTCTGCCATAGTAATTATTTTTTTGGTATTTGTAAAGGTTTCTTGTTGCTTAATATTTTTCACACTGATAAATCCCGAGTTTTCAGATTCCTTTTTGGTGTCTTTTCCTGCGTAAGCAACTATATTTTTAATAACTGTCTTTATATATTTTTTTTCTGTACTCAATTTTTGATTTGAGTTTAAGCTTTTGTTTATAATTTTTATATATGGCTAAGGACTAACACACTTTTCTTTCCAATTTATGGTTTCTTTCTCTATCTCTGTTACTATTTCATGGCATATATCAGACAATTTTTCTGAAACATTTTCTTCTATATTGGACAGTTCCTTAGTTATATGAAAATTAAGTTTTTGATTATGTTCATTTTCATGTTTTTCATCTTCTTGAAGATCAGAAGATTTTAATTTTGCTTTATTAGATTCATTTTCATCCATTTGAAACTCTTTTGCTGTGTTTGATATTTCAGTCTCAGCTTCTGTATATACTGCTTCTTTCTTTTCAATTTTAGAGGTATATTCCACAATCAGAAGTTTTCCTGAAGGTAGACTGACAATTTCAAGATCACCCTTTGTAATTTCAATTTCTTCCTTTTTAACAATCTCAAATTTTGCTTCATCAGTAATAGGATATTCAATTTCTGATTCCTTTAAAATATCTTTGGTTGGAAATTCCAAAGTTTCCTCCTCATCCAATTTTTTAGACTGAATTATTTCCTTTATCAACTGGTTGAACTTTTCATTTTGATTTTCCACTGCTTCTATAATTTGTTTTTCTATTCTTTGGTTTGCTTCTATTGCTTGCTTCTTATCTTCTTCTCTCTGTTTGATATCTTCTTCTCTTTGCTTATCTCTTTTTTGGTTATCTTCTTCTCTCTGTTTGATATGTTCTTCTCTTTGCTTATCTCTTTTTTGGTTATCTTCTTTTTTTGTTTGATATCATCTTCTCTTTGTTTATCTCTTTTTTGTTATCTTCTTCTCTTTGTTTGATATCATCTTCTCTTTGTTCATCTCTTTTCTTTTGGTCTGCTTTTATAATTTTCAATAACTGGGCTAACATAGACGTCTCCCCTGTTTTCTCTGATTCCTCATCTGCTTTGGCTTCTTGTTTATCTTCTTTCTCAGGAGGATCCTCTATGCTTTCTGTATTCATCATTCTTTTTGTTTTTGATCAGGTTTTCATCAATATTTTATTCTAGTTTATTTGTATTTTTTTATTTCAACTTTAATAAGCTTCTCTCTCCATCCACACCATGATTTTACTCCATCTTTTTGAAATGCCTGTTTCATTCTTTATGCCATTCATTTTTGTGTTGTTTTTCTTTTAAACTTTTATTTTTCCACCCTTCCTGAACAAATTACATCACTACATCATATGCACTGTTCATATCACAGAATCGTGATCTGCTTATGCCTATGAGTAGGCTAGCTAGATCGGACCTCACAGTAGGGTGGCAAATTAACCGGCCTATGAGTAGGCTAGCCAGATAAGGCCTCACAGTAGGGCGCCAAATGTAACCGGCCTATGAGTAGGCTAGCCAGATAAGGCCCCATGTTGGGTGCCAAATGTAACCGGACCCCATACAACCCCTTTATTACATCGGTCGTAACAATTTTCCGATGAGCATGCTGCAGGAAGGAACAATCAATTGGTATTCTCAGATGCAGATGTTAACGCCCCCTACAACAATATTTCCTGCTCATCAGAGGATGTGGCAACATAGAGGTTAGAAGCATCTAGTTATTTATATGTTTGACTTGGCAAACAGCGCCACTAGAGCTCAACTTCACCACAACCTTACTTACAAGGGTCTAATTATGCCTGACATAGCTCAGTAGCATGATATTCCTATGAATCAGTTCAATGAATGATGAGTGATGCAAAAAGAATAAACAAATGAATAAATAAACAAACAAATAAAAAAAACTGAACAACCGGAGAACTAAAAGTAGTTTTAGGTAACAATTATTTTATTTAACAATTTATAACGTCTAATTCAAAGTTCCACTCAAGAAATGATGCCTACAAACAGTTTAACTTTGCAATAGTTCATTTTCAAGTCCATTAATGTGGTTTAAATTATTTCCACCAAAATCAATGTCCATATGAGTATTAAACATTTTGCAATCTCATATCAATACGCAGAGAAGCATTTAGAAATCATATAATATTTTATTACTTTCAGTAATCTGGTTTGGATCATTTCCACAAATTCAATATCCATCTGAGCATTAAAACATTTTGCAAGTCTCATTTTAATACGCAGAGAAGCATTTAGAAATCATATAATATTTTATTACTTTCAGTAATCTGGTTTGGATTATTTCCACCAATTCAATATCCATCTGAGCATTAAAACATTTTGCAAGTCTCATGTTAATACGCAGAGAAGCATTTAAAATTCATATAAGTTTCATATTTATACACAGAGAAGCATTTAAAGTTCATATAAGTTTCATATTTATACACAAAGAAGCATTTAAAGTTCATATAAGTTTCATATTTATATACAGAGGAGCATTTAAAGTTCATATAAGTTTCATATTTATACATAGAGGAGCATTTAAAGTTCATATAAAAATTAAGCATTTGTAATTTTATATTCAAATATTTTATAAATAGTTACCTTCCATTTATTCAAGAAAAGAGAAAAAAAAAGTCATTTCATTTCAATAGCATTATCTGTAAAATCATGACGTGGAATGGAAAATTGAAGCTTTTTTAAATTTACTTCTTTATCATCACCATTTCTTTCAATAACGCTTTCTTTTCCATATTTTTTTAGTGTTAGTAAAAGTTATATTTTAGGATGACAAAAGTCAGAATTGAATAATACACCTTTTAAAACAAACAAAAAAAAAATTCAATCTAATCTGTTGCTCTCTGAATTTTCTTCTCCTTTCTTGCTGAGTCTAATTTGCATACTGCCTCATTTTAGCCCAAACGTTTTTTCTTTTCTTCTTAATGATTGGATAATCTAATTTTTTTAGTGTGAGAGATAAGAAAGCAAAATGATATAACACTTTATTCAAAACCATCGATCAAAAAAATTAAAAATATAATCTTTTTAACAAATCACAGCTTTTATTTACCTCTTAATTTTGAAACTATAAACTTTTTGCTTTATTTCATTCCCAATTTGATCAAATCATGCTAGTCATTTTTAAATGGGGGGGGGATCTTTTGAATATATATACAAGGAACAGTATATCTGTTTCAATACGTATAAGTAGGTGGTTTCAGCGGTTTGACCTGGTACAATGTATATATATTAGCGACAAAGCATAATATTTTTAGGAACAGAAGCACATTTATTTTTTTTATAATGTTTTATTTCACTTGCCACAACAATTTTTACATAATAGCACCTAATATATATATATATTACACACATCTAGAAAAATCTGAAACTACTCTCTTACCTGTAAATCAGAGAATATATTATCAATATATTTTTATCTTTCAAATTCTTTTAACATTCTTAAAAATTTTAATTGTAAATGAGATCTTAGTATTGTTGGAACTTTTTATAATCAACAAGAATGTGTAAGTCAAATTCATTCTTTGCATATATAAAAAGAATTCAGCTGTTGATAAAAAAAATTGAAAGTAAATTTTTTAAATTAAATTTTAATTGAAGCTTTTGAAAGTTTTAGTAAATTTTTCTACAGAAGCACTCATCTGTTCAATATATGAATGCTTCATCCCTGATATATATATATTAGGGTATTGAGTTTGAATCCTACATAACTAATTGCCAGATACCTCAGAATGTGGAAAAAATATTTGCTTGTCTTTCTATTCAACTGATTTTATTAATCAAAGAAGGACAACATATATTTTTGAATATATATTAGTTAGAATTTTAAAGCACATATAAATAGTCTTTAGACACAAATGCAATAAATAATTTTTCTAATTTCACTTATTAATCTTCTTTAAAGCTAATTTATATTTACTAGATTATAATATTTATTCTTTAATAATACTTTGATTCTAATACCTGCTTTACTGATTTATTACACAAATTTTAATCTATAGCTTTTTGAATCATTCAGATTTTTTTAATAGGCAGGTTTTATATGTCTGAATAGGATGGAGTATGTGCACCTGTATTTACAAACATAAACATAGAGATAGTTACAGATATATTAAAAGAAAAGGTTTATTTAAATTATTTTATAGTTTTTTTTATAAAACAGTTATATTATTTAGGATCAATTTATTTTATTTTGTCTGAAAGAATTACAGAGTTTCACTTGACCTTTAGGATGATGTCAAAGGATAATGAGAGAGAGATAAAGGTCAATTACAGATGTTAGAGGGGGGATGCTGGTAAAATCCAGATCATTTTGGATTTCTTGCTAAACAATAAGTTTTTAAAAAAATTCACTTGTTGAGAAGATTCTGAACACATGTCTTGATTGATGGAAACCATGTGTTTTAGTAACACAAATATATGTGAGTTATTTAGGCAGACTAACTGTACATAAAGCTGAAAATAAGTCTGTTAAAGAAAAAAGGAAAGGAAGAGTAAATAATATTGTTTTAGAGAAACCAGACAATGTTTTAGAGGTTTCCATATCAACATGGTGGGGTAGAAAATATTTTTTTGAGTGTTCCTACTACCCCCAAAAACTTATGCACATCAGAAGAATTTCAATCTCAAGTATTTCAATATCTTGTGACTGATTTTCAAATATGAAAAAAGAAACATTGTCTCATCTGTGCTGTTAAATCCAAATGACAATTACAAAGTAAAAAATGAAATTTGTGAAACCATGACCTTTACTGAATTTAAATACAAAGCACAAAGCAAAGAAAAATTCTAAAATATATGGAAAGCAGAAATATTCATCTTTCTATCAAAAGTAATTATACCTAGAAGAAATGAAGAAACTATTCCAATGATAAAATGGTTCCTATAGAAGCAATTTATTTCATCATCACAGTAAAAAAAGTGCAAGCCCAAGCCAGAAATAGAACTGTTCCAGTAAACTGCTGCAATTGATAAAACTACATGTGTTACATATTGGTATGTAGCTACTTTCAAATTTTTAACCTGAAATAAGCTGTCTTTAACATTAAATTCCAGACTCTTTGAAACTGTCTTTACATCATAGGGTAAGAGAAGAACTGGTAATATTAATTTTAATTATATTTTTATCTGTAACTATTAACAAATCTTTTAATAATGGAACCATTTATCTCTCTCTTTTAACCTTTAAATCTTAAAACAAGGATGAATTATTAGAGATTTTCAATAATAATAAATATTGCTATATTGCTATTATGTATTCTTAGATTATTACATGTAATCATCTATCTGTGTATTTTATTTTATCAAATGTGTTTATTGTGAATTTATTCAATATTATGAAATATGTTGTTTATATTGGATGTAAAAAGGGTTTAATAGTTTTTTTATTCATAATGAGAATTGACACATATACACACATACCTGGTAATATAATTATGCTTACATGTACATTTGTTGAGCACGAATGTTAAAAAATTGGCCAAAATTCTAATATTAGGAGAGTTAGATTTATGAAATAATTAAAAGTCAGATAAATAATTTGAAGCTGATTTTTCTAAATGTTCTTATCTCTATGATCTAACTAACCCTTCTCTACTCTTTTCTTGATTAATATTAATAATGTTTAAATTTATCCATATAAAAATAGATGTTATGTACAATAAGCGACTATATGCATGGATAGAGTGTTTATTTTTTAAAATTAAAATGCTTTTAGGGTATTAGATTTTTATTCACCCACTAGACAAACACATTATGCTATATGATATGAACATGGAATTTACTTTTCATTAAGGGAAGGGGGGGGGAAGACCTTTGGTGGTATTATTATTATTATGATGATGATGATAATGATGATGATAATAATGATGATGTTGATGTAGACAATTGATTATTATTAATTATGTAAATTTTCTATCTGTATTATTAATGATTAATCAGTAATAAATGTTAATTTGTTTTTGTTAAAAAAGGCATATATCTTTTTTAAAAGTTAAGCATTGTCGATTGGTTATGATCATTATCATCATTGATGGGTCTCAACTGTTAAAATATAATTTAAGTAATTATAAGTTGGTAATAGATATAATTTGTTGTTGTGGGTTAATTGTAAAGCTGTGGCAAAAATCATCATTGTTATTGTCATAATCATCATTATATTATTATTAATAAATAGTCTAAATAATTGTGTTTAATGGCAAGGTCATCACTATGTTTGTTTATGAGCCATTAGCAAGAGACATGACTACTATCGACGACGCATCTGATAAATCCATAGTAATTAGACTGAACCAGTAGCACTTATGAGAATGTTAAACATGAATATATGATATTAAAATCTTATAATTTATCTGAGAAATATCTGCACAACTAAAGTATAATGATGTTTTTCCTCTTAATAAAAGTGTGTGTTATAAATAATGTACCAATTAGGTTTGAACCAGGTACACATAAATAAGTATATGATATAGCTTTGTCTAGGTTTAGATAGCCCAGTGGCAACCAGATAAAACATATATGCATAAGTAAAACTGAATAGAAAGAAATAAGAGTTGGATTTCCTTTTTTCCAACATTGTTGATATGTTTATTTATTGATATTTTTTATTTAGTTACAATATATGAAGTAGTTTTGGGGTTGAATCATATATTATTTTGTATTACTTCACAATATTTCAATGAAGTAGAATCTGCCATTGCCAAGATTAAGTTTTTGAAAAAAAGCCCATTAGAGCTCAAGTAATAATGAGATTTAATGTGAAATAAAGAATGAGATTAAGCAAGATGTAGTTCAGCATTCAGAATATGTGGATTAACAAAATGTTTATTTTCTTCAGTTTCACCATTATTTGACTCTTTCCACTAATACTAACTTAAAATTGATTAACGGTGAAACGGAAGAAAATAAACATTTTTTAATCCACATATTCTGAATGTTCAATTATATCATGCTCACTCTCATTGCTTATCTCACAATCAATCCTGTTTATCTTTTCAACATATATGTGTTCAAGTGTATGAGTGTTATGAGATGGAATGGAGAGTGGTGGGTCATGTGAAAGTCTGTTCTCACATACACTATATATTACTTGACTTATAATGTTTTTTTTTTTAAAAAAAAAAACAACCTTGACAATGGTGGATGCTATTTCATTAAAACATCAGGAATAATACAAAATAATAAATAGTTTAACCCCAAAACCACATTATTTACATCATATAAGCAAGAAAACATTAAATATAATATATATAATAAAACAAGACACAAATTGTGTAACTTGCTTTTAAGCTTGTACTAAAATGTTCATTAGATAGAGCTTACCACTAATACAAACAAGTTTTAATTATAAGAGACGAAAGAGAAAGAATTCAAAATCTTTATTGGAAAATCCTCATCCTCAGACCAATTGGTTTCGAGGTTATGGTTCACCTCAGTGAAGAATTAGGATTTCAGACATTAGATCTAAAATTCCAACTCAAGCATCAGCACTTATTTAATACGTTACTATCAATTTGAAAATCTGAATATATATATATTCACAGACTTTAAACTAATTATATGTGTAGGTATAAATATGCACATTTCAAATCTAAATGCTTAGGAACCCAATACTGAATAAATTAAATTTAATGTATTTTTTTAGCTTTTTTAATATATTTTTCTTAAAAGACTTTTTTTAAATAATTGATTCCTAAGCAAAATATTACGTTTTTATAATTTTGTTCAATTTTAAAATTAGAATGAAAATAAAAGAATTTGTTTACTTATTTTTCACAGTTAGGTTTGTTTTAATTTAAATTGTTTTGCAAGACAAAATTCACTCATTAAAAATTAGAATAATTCGCTAGTTTGGAATATATTATTATAACAAAAGTATTGTTCTTTTAGTGTAAGTTCAATTGATTTTACAATAATAAAAGAAATGTAGAGATGTTTTCCTTTGTTATATGTTTTGGTTTGCTTAATTAGGCTTCATGTATGTTTCTTGGACCAATTACTGTAATACCTGAATTAAAAACTATATATATTGTTAAATTAGTTGATCAATTAGTTGATCATAGATTTGAGTATAAGATGATTATAGTTAAGTAAAAAGATTAATGTTGTTAATATTAAAAGTTTTTTTCATTAGTCAACTCTCCATGATTAATTTGTACGAATATCATTTAGAGAATAAAAGAAACATCTTTTTAATACTGAAGCAGTGTTTTGCAAAACCAGATGCTATAAAATATGAATAATTAAAAAAACTTGAATCAGACTTTGGTGACTGAAAACAGCTGATTCTGATCAATGTATTGAATACACCTTTTCTGTCTTGTTATATTTGTTATTGCATCCCTAATCTGTTTCAGTTTCTGAAATTGAAATCATCAGCCAACATTTTAAAATAATAAAAATTAGAATTTTCTATAAATATTTTCTGAAAATGAGAAAGATTTCAAATTAAAAATGGTTTATTAGTTTTAAAATTGTCTGAAATCTTAATAGAAATAAAAGTGAAGGAAAGTAGTCTTATCTATTCCTAAAAGATTTTTTTGCTGAGAGAAATATTCATAAGTAATTCATTTTGTCTTTCTATGTCATAATTATCATATGTCTTCACTATTTATGTAGTAGTTCCTATATTTGTAGAATTATAACATGGGGAATGCTTCTAGAAGTAACTTAAGTATTCATGCTTTAGTTTTTCATATCTTATTTTGAAGACATTAGTAAGAACTTCCTCCATATTTGTATCATTTATTTTTGCAATTAAACCATTTTCTATATCATATATTGATAACCTTTGCATTATTTATTACAAATATAAGCTTTCAAATAAAAGCCTCTGAAAGTTAATATTTGAATATTACAAAATGGGAAAACAAATTATTAAATGGAGTTGTCAAGCATTGGTGGCCGAGTGATCAGCACAGCTAACTTACAAGCAGTTGTAGTGGGTTTGCTTCCTGGCCGATGCTTTGACACAGGAAAATTACTAAATGGAGTTCCGATTATAATAGTAACATATTTCACTATTGGATGTGATGTTGCCAATTCATAAGGATCATACAACAAAACCTTTCATTTTTGAATTTCATTTTTAAAATAGAAATGAATTTTAGTGTAAATGTTATTAAAGAATATAAATGTCTTAAAATTCATAATTACAGTTATTATTATGAAAATATTAAAAGAAATGTACTTATTAGTGTTTATAAAAGACATTTTTGTAAGCAAGTAAAAACAGTCTTTGTTTGGCTATAACTAAGTTTTTAACAACTTGTCTTCTTAAAAACAAATATTTTCAAAGAATATATAATTGTAGATATGTTGTTTTTTGGTTTAAAATAAATATGTATAAATACACTTAATATTTAAATACAAATAAATTGTCTATACAGAACTTAATGTAATTATGTAAGGGGTCAGACTAATTTGAGTCAACATGAGTGTTGACAATACTATTGGCCTCAACAAGGGCTATGGGCATTTAATCATCAGATTTTCAATAATATGAATGGCTGAAGAGTTGGATGGTGGAGAAGCTGTCCACTAAAGTTTGAACATTTGCTACCTTAATATAAACTGAGTACTGATTATATATATATATGGGTGTGTGTGTGATTTGATATTCTGTACCAACAGATGAGAGTTGGTTCAGCATGAAATATGTATTATAGAGATTATCATTTTCACATGGATGTGGTCAGGTGTATCAGTTGTATAAGATGGATTGAATAATTGTAGGGAGATTGAAAGTCTGAGTTCAAATTCCTTCTAATAACTTAAGTCTAAATATGCAAACAAATTACTGAAAATTATATTTTCTTTTTAAAAAATATATTTTTGAAAATAGCCATGAGGTTAACCAATATACCAATCTGAAATTGCCATTTTGTGTTGAGCTTCAAAAGGAAGCATCATTTTCTTTGTTCTGTATGCAAATTAACATTCTAATTAAGATACTGACATCTTCAGATTGATTTTTCAACTAAAACCTTTAATAGTGACTTCTACATTAAAAAACCTATAATAGCCTAACAAGGAAAGTCTAAAAGTGATAACACTGTCACACTGATGTCCAAATCAACTCAAAATAAGTGATTTTCTAGCTACTAAAGTAAAACATGTTAAGCAGAATATCATAAAATTTGGGTTCTAATGAGCAGAATTTTTTGGAATAGTTGTTTATTATTGATGTTTGGAATTGGTTTTTTGTCATCTAACATTAAAAATTCCCAGTAAATAAATGGGTTGTATCCCAATATTTTAAATTTATTTAGTAGGGGGAGATAATAAGAAAAAATTGGGATTTTGAAGATTTAAGTAAAAAGGTTTTCCTGTAAACAGTTACAGACAGAAGCTTATCTGTTGGGATAATTTTAAAGAATACTTTAAATATGGAAATACATGTTATTATTATTATTATTATTATTATTATTATTATTATTATTATTATTATTATTATTATTATTATTATTATTATTATTATTATTATTATTATTATTATTATTATTATTATTATTATTATTATGTAAAAGCCTGAAATCCGGGTAAAGTCACTTGGAGCGTTGATGCTAGACAAAATCAATGAAATATAAAGTTACCAGGCCGCAATTTTTTTTTTAATTTTAATACAACATGATTTATTATTTATTGATTAAAACAATTTTAATTTCATTTATAACATGATTTATTTATTATTAAATGAATTTTTATATTCATTTTCCTTTTTTTTTTAATCCAAATTTTTCAACAAATTTTTGTAATGTAATTTTTTTTGTTTTTATTATTTTAAAACTTTGAACCGTTTTACCATGTCAAAATATTTCTTTTAATCCCACCGCCGAAAAAAAATAGAATACAATTACTTGCGAATTGTTTAGACTTAATTCTAATTTTTTTTTTGTCTTGACTATTATTTTTCCCTTTTTACTTTTTTTTAAAACAACTTGTTTTTAATTATGTTTGAATTAGCCTTTCTTTTTTTTTTGTCTACTACAATAAACAGCTGTTTTTTGTGGGGGTGGGTGATTTTGTATCGTTATTATATTAATAAAAACGAAACACAAATAGTAAATTATTTTAACAGCGCTAAAAAAAGATAATCAACTTTTGAACTTGTTTCCAATTATTTACTTTTTAGTTGTCGTAATTGTTTTTATTAATATTCAATCAAAATTACACCCCTACCCTTGCATAAAATTTATTTTTCCCCATCTTTTCTAAAGTAAACTTTTTTACTTTGTTGTTATTATTAACAAAAATACAAAGCGAATCAAAATATGGTTTGTGTCAATTTATAAATACTTTACAAAAAAAAAAATACACAAACTTTGTATTTTTTTGAAAATAATTTTTATTTATTTATGTAATCTATTTAATTAAAAAAACAACACTGTCTACTGTTTATTTGCAATAGCCATCTCAGATAGGATGGATAGAAATAGATCTTCATCCTTGTGCATTCTTCTCCATATAAACTCTGACAAGTAGTTATCCAACAACTTTCTGTCAGTTCCTCTTTTCTTTTTTTTCAAAAGATCCCAAAGGCGCTCAATATTCTGTGTGTGAACACCCATGGTAGGATCCACAAAGTGGTATTGGTGGTTGACTGTTAGGTGTTGGAATCCAGTGGCCTTCAGTTCTGTAGTTTTGTAACCCCTCCAGCAATCGGAAAAGATTGTCGATCCTATCTTGATATTGTCTTTGATGGATTGCAAGAGTGTAGCCGCAGAGTGGGATGAAACACAGTGCAGAAAACATTCACCACTCTTGTGACTTTTTCTCACTTTTTACTTTGATTTCTATTTCGTTCGAATTACCTTTTTTTTTAGCCTTCTACAATAAACTGCTTTTGGGGGTGGGGTGTATTTCATAATTTGTTATTCTTAACAAAAAGTCAACCAAAGTCATCATTTATTTAAACCCCGCTGCAAAAAATGAATCCAAATCCTTGTCAATTTCGAATGAAATACAAAACAACAACAAAAAAAGGACACAAACTTTGGACTTTTTAAAATTATTTATTCGATTTTATTGCTGTAATAAAAAGTGGACATTACGTGTGCCTGACGAAATAAAAAAAACACAATCTCACACACTTTCTGTACTTGGCAATTTATCTGAAGAAAAGTTTCAAAATTGCATGTTCATCTCAGATCTTTTAGTGGTCTTGAATATTTTCCACACCATGCTGAAATGTGACTTAGCGTGTGAGCTTTGTCAAAGCCTGTTTGAATATACACTTTGCCAATTTCTTTACATATTAACCTTTTTTTCGGGAAGGGTGGGGGTCATATGACAATTCTTAATAATTAACAACATTTTTAAAATCAAAATGACATTACTCTATTACAGAGATTTGAAAAAGTCGTACCGCCTTGAAATTTAAACACCCTCAAGC
This sequence comes from Epiperipatus broadwayi, assembly GCA_028023455.1. Taxonomy (NCBI): domain Eukaryota; kingdom Metazoa; phylum Onychophora; class Udeonychophora; order Euonychophora; family Peripatidae; genus Epiperipatus; species Epiperipatus broadwayi. The sequence continues at coordinate 3,057,144 of JAQFVV010012542.1, read as the reverse complement.
GATATGGTAATCAGCTAAGAAAAGAATGAATACACGTAAATAGCTTTGAAGCACAAAACAGGCCGTAATATTTTTATGCGATGTCATGTAAAGCGGCCTACCTCAATGGGTTAATACAATACATAAATGTTGTATTAGCCTGTAAGGCCGTGGCCACCGAAATGGCATTTTTATGTGTTTTGACATGTAAACAATGCCCCAAGCGGCCGAGCCCGGATTTCAGGCTTTTACCATTATTATTATTATTATTATTATTATTATTATTATTATTATTATTATTATTATTATTATTATTATTATTATTATTATTATTATATATGTTGTATGTGAATTTTTTTTTATTTAAAGTTTTATGTATATATGATTTGTATATGTTAATGGAAGATTTGTATATTTTATAGTTATATTTTTTTTATTTTTGTATTATAATTAATGGCCCCATTTGCTGTTAAATGTCCTCTCTGTTTATGTAATATTTACGGCAGACAAAAATATTTAAAGTGTGCTGGTTTTTGTGGGCTAAAGTCTCATTTGGATTGTTATAAATTAAGTGATATTAACATCTTTAATGATAATGATCCGGAATTCATATGTGAATTTTGTAGTCATTATTATAATTCTGAGCACGAAATAGATAATTCAGATAATCTTACTACACCATTTGCTGATATTAATATTGGTAATGATCCTGATGTTTTAGTCATAGATTCTTCTACATATGGTTTGGGTTTAAGTGTAGTTGGGGTTAAATGTACTTATTGTAATGTAGAACTGTCAGATGCGGATAATGGAATTAAGTGCTTTGGTTTTTGTCAAGGGTATTTTCATATATATCTTGTTTGAAGTTGTCCAGGTCTGATGCAAAAATTTTTGATTCTGTTGGTTTGGGTTTTTTTCTTTGTATAGAATGTAATCAATTGTCTGTGGATAAAATGATGAATATTGAGAGTGTTGGTTCAACAGATAATAATGATCTTATAGATGTGGAATCTGATGTACATATTGAATATATTTCTGAAAGGAATAATTATAATAGAGATAGTGTTAAAGATAATAGTGATAATAATTTAGGTTCTAATGTGGATATAGTTAATAATAATGATCTTATAGATGTGGAAACTGATATACATATTGGAAATATTTCTGAAAGTGATAATTATAATAGAGGTAGTGTTAAAGATAATAGTGATAATAATTTAGGTATTGATAGGAGTTTAAATTCTAGTTCGAATGTGGATATTTGCTCAAGATGAGGAAAGGAGAAAAGTAGACATGGCTGGTTTTACTTTTGAATTATTAAAATCTGTCTCTTCAGGAAGTTTATAGTATGATTATGAATATGGCAAAATTTAGTGTGAAGAAATCTAAAGCTATTGGTGATGATGTTATTTCTGGTGATGGAGGTATACAATGTGATTTATTGGAAACAGAAGTCTTTGGGGATATTGCTGAGGTTGATTTTGCTGGTGATGTTAATTCATCTTTTAAGGGTAATAATACCTTAGAAAAGTTGCCCAAGTCCTCATTCTTTATTGGAGATAAAGGTAAAAATAGTTTTGGGAAAAAAATAAAAATAAAAATAATAGCATTTATAATGGTGATTATAAAGGTAATAATAATATATTAGATCAGGATTTTTATAAATGAGATGAATACATTGGATGTGGAATTGATAATGGTACAAAATACAATAAAGGAAAAGTTTATAAAACTAAAATTTATAGGCAGTCTGATAAATATCAAAAACAATTTTCTAGACTTAATGATGATGAAACATTTAACAAGTTTTCTGGATTTTCTGTTAATAATTCATCGCTGGGATATTATGATAATTTTCCTGACAAAAAGTATATATTGAAGGATGGATATTCACATTCTGTTTCAAAAAAGTATAGTAGTAATTTTTATGGTGACTTTTATAAATCAAATTTCAGAAGAAAAAATTGTCTAGCAAAAGCTGATAGAGGTTTTTTTTACTCATAGAGCAAATTATTCACATTTCTCTAAATATAACAATTATATTGATAATGAGGTTAATGTGGGAAATGGTTTGGTATGCTCTTTTTCAACTTCTGGTAAAAAAGGTAGACTACCTGCGGAAAGGGGGTTTGGTATTTCTAAAATTCATAACAATATTATTAATAATATTAATACAAAATGTAATAGATATTTTGTTTCTAATATGTCAGTGAGTCTTAATTCATATAATATTAAGGTATTTCTTGAAAAACGTTTAAGAACTAGGATCATGTGTCATGAAATTAATATGTATAACTCGAAGTCTTCTTGCTTTTATTTATCTGCTCCTGCTCATAAACATAAAGATTTAATCTCTTCCACTTTATGGCCTCGTGGTGCTTCCATTCGTTTTTTTATGGAACTTTGGCTAATTCTTTAAAACTTTAGTGGTATTTATTTATTTTCTTTGATTTCTTATTTTCTTTAATTTCTTATTTTCTTTATTCACTATACTTACTTACATTTTTCTTTACTTGATTTCATTTATTTATTTGTTTTGATTTATTTTTAATTTAATATGGTAGGGCTTTCTTGTTTTTATATGAATGTTAGAGAGATGAGAACTAAGTGTGTGGAAATTAAACAATTCTTTGAAACAGAGCATTTTGATTTGATATTTTTTACAGAAACTTGGTTAAATCAACAATTTTCCAATTGTTCTTTTCTTGATAATAGGTATATTATTTTACGTACGGATAGATCTTTAGAATATGCAGCTAGGAGGTGGTACTCTTATTGCCATCAACAAAAATGTTTTATATAAGGATCTATGTTTTACTTCTTCTGTATGTGAATTTACATGGTGTGAAGTTTATATGGATCATAAATTTTAAATGTATATTAGGAAATATTTATTTTAAACCTAATATCTCACTTTTAGAGCTTGATTACTTCTTGACAGCACTTGAAGATTATTTGATTAGATATAATAATATTATCATTGTTGATGATTTGAATATGCCTGATTTATTTAAGGGTAAGATTATTACGCATTATTCTTTATTATCTCAGAAAGCTTTAAGAATGCTTAGATTTTGCAAATTTTTTGGGCTTCAACAATATAACCCTGTTGTTAATAATTTCCAGCGAACTTTAGATTGTGTTCTTTGTAATGTACCAATAGTTAGTAATTTTCACTTTGTCTCTGTTTCTTTTCCAATTGATGTTCATCATCCACCTATCGAATTTTATATTAAGATGTGTTATTCTAAAATTACTAGTTCTAATGTTGTGAAAAGGGATTATGGGAGGGGTAATTATGTTGATCTTTGTAGAAAAATGTCTGAAGTTGATTGGAATAATATGTACTCAATTAATGATGTGAATTCTTGCTTGGATTATTTTTTGAAAATTTTTAATGGGTTTATTGATGTATATATTCCTAATAAATTGTCGTTTAACATAGGTTATCCTCCTTTGTTTTCATATACTCTTATTAAGATTATTAAAAGGAAATCTTACCATCATAGACTCTATTTTAAGACACAGAATATAATTTATTATAATAACTTTATCAATTTTAGAAGATTGGCTAAATATATCTATAAACGAGATTTACAAGAGTATATAAAAAAAATTGAAATTAATATTTCATCTAATCATAGAGAATTCTGGGATTTTGTTAATAATTCAGGCTTGAGTAAGAAAAAGGTTCAAATGACTCATGGTTCTGTATTAAATGCAGATGAATTTTCTAAACATTTTGCAGTTATACTTTTCACAATATGGGATTGATTCTAAAATTACATTTCCTGGCAATTTGTCTAGTGCTAAATGTACAATGGATTATATCTCTAGGGAAGATGTTATTGTAGCTATTAGGAGGCTTAAGACTCACTCTAGTTTAGGATATAATAATATTCCTTCTTTTATTTATAAGGGGTTAGCCGAATTTATTGCAGTACCTCTTGCCTTTATTTTTAATTTGTCTCTTAATTCTTGTACTTTTCCTAGTGTTTTGAAATGTGCTAAAATGGTTCCAATCTTCAAAAATGGTGATCGGGATTGTGTTTCTAATTATAAACCGATTTCTGTTCTGCATACCATTGCACAAATTTTTGAGAGATGTATTTATAATAAAATTATTTCAGATGTGGGTAAGATAATTTCTTCTTCTCAACATGGTTTTATTCCTAATAGATCAATTGATAGTAATCTTCTGACAATTTATGATCATATAGCTCATGCTATTGAAGATCATCAAAGACTAGATGTTATTTATTTCGATTTATCAAAAGCCTTTGATAAAGTTGATCACAGTGTCTTACTTCATAAATTACATAAAATAGGTTTCTCTAATAAACTTGAATATTGGTTTCCTTCATTTCTGTGAAGTCGTACAGCATATATTAAATTCAATAATAAAGTTTCATTTAAATTTGAATGCAATTTAGGTGTTCCGCAGGGTAGTATTCTAGCACCCATGCTGTTTAATGTTTATGTTAATGATCTTAAGGATTGCTTGAGATATTCTTTTCTGTTAAGCTATGCTGATGACTGTAAGATTTTTAAAAGAATTATGTCAGTCAACGATTGTGTTCTCTTTCAGAAGGATATTGATAACTTTAGTGCTTGGTGTGAGTCAAATAATATGACAGTTAATTTTGATAAATGCTCCTTTGTTTCTTATTCCAAAAAATCTGAAGTTTTACAATTTTGTTATTATATCAATTCTCATAAAATTATTTCAGATAAATGCCAAAAAGATCTTGGAATTATGTTTTCTTGTAATGGATCTTTTACTCCTCATCTTGAAATGATTGTTGGTGAGGCCTTTAAGGTTATGGGTGCCATTTTTAGACATGGTTATCAGTTCAGTAATGATACTAAATGGAAATTGTTTTTTAATTGGTTCTTCCTATTATTGAATATGGTTCAATAATTTTGAACCCTAGTTCTGTGCAAGGATGTAACTTGTTGCAGTCTATTTCAAAGAAGTTTTTCAAATATGTTTTTTGGGAGGGTAAAATGATTAATCTTTCATCAAGATGAAAGTATAGGGATTAGAAATATTTTTATAAAATTATTAATAAACAAGTTATTTTATCAGATATAGTTTCAACTATCTCAATTAGGTCTTTGAGTTATTGTGTATATCGGATTCAAACATGTTGTTCTAATATTCTTAAATTTTCTCCTTTATTTAGTTTACCCTCTTTATATAATCAGATTGGGAGTAACCTTAATCTGTGTGACATTGATTATAAGAAATTTTGTAATCTTATTAAACTAAAATGTTATGTTTGATTTTGTCTTTTTAAATTTTACTTTATTACGTATACATTTATATTTTCATTTTATGCTACATGTTTTATTTTCACTTTTATTGTATATGCAAACTGTAATTGGCTTTATGCTGTTGTTTAGCACTTAAATAAATGAATTGAATTAAATTGAACTACTACTACTACTACTACTACTACTACTACTACTACTACTACTACTACTACTACTAGTTTTAGTTTTAAAGTACTTTATTTGATATCATAAGAACATGTATGAAAATACAATTTTAAAACATGTTACAAAAACTGATCTACAATTTAGAATTGAAAATTATTAACAAAATTATTATTATGAATACATGAAATATTTTTACATTAATAATGTTGAAAAACTGAGGAAAAAAAATTTAATCAATAACAGTAACAATATTAAATACATATATGCCAACAAAACTCACTTACATACAGCAAATATGCTATTCATATTTCACAGTGGTGTTGGTAATTTGATCAAACTCCAAGTGGCTGATACTATATCTGTTGGAGCTAGTGCTTGATCTCTTGTTTTAATTTTTCCTAACTTATTGAGAAAAAGTGATTTAAGTTTACGAGATGTGGGATTGAATATAAAGTTTTATTGGTTTTTGATTGAATTTGATAGTGAAAAGTATACCAAAAGAAAAAGGAAATTTTCCACTTAAAGGTAAGCTCTATTTCGAGCAAAATTGTTGTTAATATAATGAAGAATATTAGATTTAAAATGTCTAATATTTCTGATTCTAATTCTAATTTAAAAATTGCTAATAATAGCTTAGATAAAAATAATTCTTATCAAGATCTAGAAAAAGTCAAAGTTAACAATAGGTGTTTTTCAAAAGTAAAAACTGGATCCAATATGGCTGAAGCCTTATCTGATTTATCTAAAACAAGAAATAAATTTAAAAATACTAATTTGCCTGAGGCATCTGATTCTATTGAATTAAATAAGAATATTAAACAAACTTATGCTAGTATTTTAAAGCAAAAATCTGAACAAGATAACAATGTAATTACAGAAGAAAATTTAACAGAAATTTTTAATTTTGACAATGAACTACAAATGGAACAAGAAAATACAAATTTATTATCAACTAGTATTACAGATTATGTTTCTGTATGTGAAAATTTATACAAACAATTCCTTTAACAGTTCTTAAATCATTTCAAAAATTTAAAAGTATTAAAACGTCTACAATAGCTATAACAGATACTAATTCTTCAGTCATGAATTTTCCTACTGATGAATTTTATTCTTATCTATCAGAAAAGAAACTTTGGTCAATGATATACAAAGTGCTAGATCATCCTAATAGCAGATATAAAACAATAGAATATCATAATGTGGCTCAGAAACAAATATTTAAAAAACATATCCACTTTCTTAATGGAAAATTTATTTGTTACATAGACATTGATAGACCTACAAATTTGAATGGACAAATTAAGAACTGTCATGTAGACTTTAAAGCTGACGATCTGCAAGATTTACTAAAAAATGTTGGAACTGTGGCCAACTTTAAATATGTATGGGAAAAAAGAGCCACACAGCCAGTTCTAACCAATACTGCTCATTTCACTATGTCATTGAAGAAAAATATGCAACCAACAGATATACCAACATTACATGCAACAGATTCTTCACCTTTGATAGTTACTTTCAGAGGCATTTCACCTCATTGTTTTTTTTGTAAAGCCAGAGATCATCTTGTCAAAGAATGCCCTAAGCGTTTTTGTAAAAAGTGTGGTATTAAAAAAACAAAAACGCATCAGTGCAGTAGAGATACAATAGCTAATAATGAAATCAGACTCATGCAAAGTAACTCTGAAAAAACAAAAGTAGATGAACCTATTCCCAATAATGAAGACAACAACACAGATATCCAAAATCTCAGTCTTCATTAACTTATTCCCAATAATGAAGACAAAACCGCAGATATTCAAAATCTCAGCCTTAATGAATTTATTTCCAATAATGAAAACAACAACACAAATAAGCAAAATCTCAGCTATGATGATCATAGTCAAAATAGCTCCATGAATACTATACCAAATAAATCTTATACCTCACAGGGGGAAACAGAAACAGAGTACATGAGTGATACCTTACCATTTCCTTGCTCTGAAGAAGAGTTCCAATTAATTAAAGTAAAGACTAAGAAACGAATGCACAAGAGGAAAAAATCCGCATTGCATTAAGAGCCTATACAAACTAATGAACCTGACAAACATAGTGAAAGAAAATCAAAGAAAAATGATACAAAGTCTACCACATCAGCATTAAAAAAAACAAAACTTACAAATAAAACAGGTGAAACAGTTTATCCGGCTAATGAATCAACACATCATTGGACCAGACAAAAACAAAGTACAAATCAATTGATACAGGAGCAGCTTCTTCTGATGGCAGGAGTGGATGTACACAGAAGATCTACTAAATCTAAGGATATCACAACAAATACCATGTCTCAAAATACAGAAACAGACTTTGAAGCACCATTAAAAATAGACTATCAAGATGAGTTGCATAAATAACACATATAGACTTTCAAACCAGGACAATTTTTTGGATTTAATTTCAAATGTGAAAATAATTATCATGTTTATGAACAAAAATATGCACAACAAACTCAATAGAACTTCACTTGCAAGGGTAAGTTCATTGTTTTCACAGTGGTGTATTATTATAATTTTTCTTTTCTATTTAACACATTCCTATTATACTTTTACTAATATTAGTTGTCCCATTCATTATACAATAAACTATAAAATATTATTCTCCTACCATTTTATATAATTGATAATATGGGTCTTTCTATTACAGCAGTCAATGTAAGGGGTATTAACTCTTCCCAGCGAATATATGCAATTAGCAATTGAATATGGCAATTCTCACCCCATATCCTTTTATTTACAGAGACAAAATGCTCAGTATATTCAGCATTTAATCCTGAACTCTACCTTAGTAAATTTGAATACAGTAAATTTTCAACATCTGATATTGCTGCTGCTGGGGTAGGGATTCTCATCCATCATTGTTCTCCTTTTCAAACTTTTAAAATTTTGTACTTAGATCAGCATATGAGTATAATTATTCTTTATCATTCTTCTTTTACAGTGAATTTAATAACATTCTATTTATATAATCAGCCTATGTTAATTCACCAATTAAAAAATAAAATAAATTTAATATTAGCTACAAATTCTTACCCAACTATAATCATTGGTGATTTTAACATGTCTTATAAGAATTTTACATTAAAATACCTTCATTTGATTAATAAAAATCTCATGAGTGCTGAAGGTTTTTTTTCAACTAACTCCATTTCATTCTACACTTAAAAACACTCCTCTCTAATAGACCTTGTATTCTATTCACCAGATCTACATTTCATAATAAATCCCTCTCTATGTCCTGTAACTTTCTCTGATCATTTAGCACTTAATGTGGAACTTGCAATACACATGCAACATCAACAAATTCTTCCTCTAAATAAAACTACTCATCTTCTTTTAAAATCCACTACACCTGAAGCTGTTCTCTCTGAGATTTATATTTATTTTAAGAAGGTAGACATACTATCTTTAAACCCAGTAGAGGCCTGGCTATCATTTATTAACATAATCTCTTCTACTATTCAACATTTTACCTCCAAAAATAGTTCTCCCACTAATCTTGTTAATAAGCTAGATACAATACACTTAAAACTAAAAAATACTTCATGTGACCCTTCTTCAGTTACATCAATAATGTTTTTAAAACAAGAATACAAGCAAACCCAACTCATACTGGCTGATTATCTCTATAAAAAAAGCAAAAATTTTTCTAGCTAATTCCCATAACTGGTCTAAAGGATATATTCGGTGGGCTTTAGGTTATACTCCCAAAAAATTAACTCCTTCATCTATTATTTTTGATTCAAAAATGATTGCTGGGGAAGACATGACTCCGCAAATATATTACCACTTTAAATCTAGACTCCAAAAATTTCCTTTTCCAAAATTTTCTTCATTTCACTTTGGTTTTACCACAGAAGAACATAACATTACAAACTATGAAATTGCTCTCAAGTTGAATGCTTTTCCCAACAATACACACCCAGGTACACATGCAATTCCAAAATTTTTATTATCACATCTTAGCTACTTTACTATCCCAATAGTACACAATATGATAAATTATCTATCAAAACAAATATATAACATTGACCAACTTTATCCAGTATCACTGGTCCGTTTTCTAAAAAAAAATACACTTCCTTCTCTTCTAGATAATCTACGCCCTATTTCAATGTCTCCTCTGATCATCAAACTAATAGAGTCTCTTTTAAAAGACAAAATTCAACCCCTAATACTTCCTGGGTTGTCTAAGTTTCAGTTTGCTAGAAAAGGATGTTCTACTTCTGAAGCACTTATGTAAAATATTAATAGAGGATGTAAGATGAGCTAGAAAATCAGCACCTATTGCAATTCAATTAGACATACAGGCTGCATTTGATTCGGTGCCTGTGGACAAGCTGCTACAGGTGCTTAGTCAACATAAAATTCCAATACCGATAATGTATGTTCTAGCAAACCTGCTCATGAATAGAAAAATACACATTACTCTTAATGGCAAAATGTCCCCTGACTTCACTCCACACAACTCAATACCACAAGGCTCTCCCCTTAGTTCACTGTTTTTTATCACATATATTAACCCCCTCCTACTAGAAATAGAATCTAAATTGCCAGGAATATATGTACACCTCATAAACCAATCCATCAATCATATTTCATACATGGATGATATAGTCATTTTTTTGCCATCCAAAAAACCATTTGCCTTTAATGTATACCATTTTAGAAAATTACTCTGCAGCTTATAGTTTAAAATTTAACAAAGAAAAAACATCTATTTGGAGTATACTTTCTGGTAATCAAATTCATTCAGTTTGCAGTTCCCCTCCTCACAAATTTCTTGGTCTCCCAATTCATCTGTCTATGAATGCAATGAAAAAGATAATACAAGAACAATTAATATCTGCAATTGAAAAGGTGACAACCTCACTTTCAAAAGCATATCTTTCATTGCATAGTAAAATATCACTCATTAACATATTAATTTTCCCAAAAATAAATTACTATGCACCTATCATTAAATTTACTAACTCATTTAAGAAAAAAATTAACTCTTTTTGCACCAAACTCATATGGAATAAAAAGTCAGTGGTAATAAGCATCAAAAGTCTGCAAAAACATTCAAGACAAAATGGCCTGTCATTACACTGCATTTCAACATTCTATTACCAAAAAACTCACAATGCATTAATGAAACTACTACTACTACTACTGCTACTGCTACTGCTACTGCTGCTGCTGCTGCTGCTGCTACTACTACTACTACTACTACTACTCCTACTCCTACTCCTACTCCTACTCCTACTCCTACTACTACTACTACTACTACTACTACTACTACTACTACTACTACTACTACTAGTTGTAAAGTACTTTACTTGATATCATAAGCACATGTATGAAAATACAATTTTAAAACATGTTACAAAAACTGAGCTACAATTTAGAACTGAAAATTATTAACAAAATTATAATTATGATTACATGAAATATTTTTACATTAATGTTGAAAAACTGAGGAAAAAAATTAATCAATAACAGTAACAATATTAAATACATATATGCCAACAAAACTCACTTACATACAGCAAATATGCTATTCATATTTCACAGTGGTGTTGGTAATTTGATCAAACTCCAAGTGGCTGATACTATATCTGTTGGAGCTAGTGCTTTATCTCTTGTTTTAATTTTTCCTAACTTATTGAGAAAAAGTGATTTAAGTTTACGAGATGTGGGATTGAATATAAAGTGGCATCTCATAAACCAGAGTGTGTATAGTATAAAGATTGTTATTCTTATTGTTGGAAACAACCCTCTTTGAATATCTTCTATCAATACTGTCAATGAGCATTTTGGGTTATGGGTTATATCAGCAATTATTTCTCGATATGTTTTGAGAGAAGTACACTGAGAAATAAAATGTTCTGTTGTTTCTTCTTCTTTATTACATAGTTGACAAATGGCATCTATATTTGGAGATCTCCATCTTCCAGCCAGAAAAGCATTGGTAGGTAAAGCTCTAAGGTTGATTTTTATTAGAAAATCTCAGTACTTAGGCTCCAAGTACCAGAATTTAAATTTTTGGATTATAGCTTTATTTGTGATATTAATTAAGCTAATGGGATTTTCAAAGGGACTGGAATTAGTTGTTATGTAATGTGCTTCCCAATACTTAATTTTAGTTGAGAAAAGGTTTGTAGCAGGTACTTTATGTTTGAATATTGTTTTTATTAGATGGTTAATGAATTTATTTTTAATAGGAGGTGGAGTGTCTGTAGGTGATATTGGAAGAAACACTTGGAACTTTTCATATGTCATATAAAGTTTCATTAATGCATTGTGATTTTTTGGTAATAGAATGTTGAAATGCAGTGTAATGACAGACCATTTTGTCTTGAATGTTTCTGCAGACTTTTGATGCTTATTACCACTGCCTTATTATTCCATATGAGTTTGGTGCAAAAAGAGTTAATTTTTTTCTTAAATGAGTTAGTAAATTTAATGATAGGTGCATAGTAATTTATTTTTGGGAAAATTAATATGTTAATGAGTGATATTTTACTATGCAATGAAAGATATGCTTTTGAAAGTGAGGTTGTCACCTTTTCAATTGCAGATATTAATTGTTCTTGTATTATCTTTCTCATTGCATTCATAGACAGATGAATTGGGAGACCAAGAAATTTGTGAGGAGGGGAACTGCAAACTGAATGAATTTGATTACCAGAAAGTATACTCCAAATAGATGTTTTTTCTTTGTTAAATTTTAAACTATAAGCTGCAGAGTAATTTTCTAAAATGGTATACATTAAAGGCAAATGTTTTTTGGATGGCAAAAAAATGACTATATCATCCATGTATGAAATATGATTGATGGATTGCTTTATGAAGGGTACATATATTCCTGGCAATTTAGATACTATTTCTAGTAGGAGGGGGTTAATATATGTGATAAAAAACAGTGAACTAAGGGGAGAGCCTTGTGGTATTGAGTTGTGTGGAGTGAAGTCAGGGGACATTTTGCCATTAAGAGTAATGTGTATTTTTCTATTGATGAGCAGGTTTGCTAGAACATACATTATAGGTGTTGGAATTTTAGGTTGATTAAGCACTTGTAGCAGCTTGTCCACAGGCACCGAATCAAATGCAGCCTGTATGTCTAATTGAATTGCAATAGGTGCTGATTTTCTAGCTTGTCTTACATCCTCTATTAATATTTTACATAACATAAGTGCTTCAGAAGTAGAACATCCTTTTCTAGCAAACTGAAACTTACACAACCCAGGAAGTATTAGGGGTTGAATTTTGTCTTTTAAAAGAGACTCTATTAGTTTGATGATCAGAGGAGACATTGAAATAGGGCATAGATTATCTAGAGGAGAAGGAAGTGTATTTTTTTTCAGAAAAGGGACCAGTGATACTGGATAAATTTGGTCAATGTTATATATTTGTTTTGATAGATAATTTATCATATTGTGTACTATTGGGATAGTAAAGTGGCTAAGATGTGATAATAAAAATTTTGGAATTGCATGTGTACCTGGGTGTGTATTGTTGAGAAAAGCGTTCAACTTGAGAGCAATTTCATACTTTGTAATGTTATGTTCTTCTGTGGTAAAACCAAAGTGAAATGAAGAAAATTTTGGAAAAGGAAATTTTTGGAGTCTAGATTTAAAGTGGTAATATATTTGCGGAGTCATGTCTTCCCCAGCAATCATTTTTGAATCAAAAATAATAGATGAAGGAGTTAATTTTTTGGGAATATAACCTAAAGCCCACCGAATATATCCTTTAGACCAGTTATGGGGATTAGCTAGAAAAAATTTTGCTTTTTTTATAGAGAGATAATCAGCCAGTATGAGTTGGGTTTGCTTGTATTCTTGTTTTTAAAACATTATTGATGTAACTGAAGAAGGGTCACATGAAGTATTTTTTAGTTTTAAGTGTATTGTATCTAACTTATTAACAAGATTAGTGGGAGAACTATTTTTGGAGGTATAATGTCGAATAGTAGAAGAGATTATGTTAATAAATGATAGCCAGGCCTCTACTGGGTTTAAAGATAGTATGTCTACCTTCTTAAAATAAATATAAATCTCAGAGAGAACAGCTTCAGGTGTAGTGGATTTTAAAAGAAGACGAGTAGTTTTATTTAGAGGAAGAATTGGTTGATGTTGCATGTGTATTGCAAGTTCCACATTAAGTGCTAAATGATCAGAGAAAGTTACAGGACATAGAGAGAGATTTATTATGAAATGTAGATCTGGTGAATAGAATACAAGGTCTATTAGAGAGGAGTGTTTTTTAGTGTAGAATGAAATGGAGTTAGTTGGAAAAAAACCTTCAGCACTCATGAGATTTTTATTAATCAAATGAAGGTATTTTAATGTAACATTCTTATAAGACATGTTAAAATCACCCATGATTATAGTTGGGTAAGAATTTGTAGCTAATATTAAATTTATTTTATTTATTAATTGGTGAATTAACACTGGCTGATTATATAAATAGAATGTTATTAAATTCACTGTAAAAGAAGAATGATAAAGAATAATTATACTCATATGCTGATCTAAGTTCAAAATTTTAAAAGTTTGAAAAGGAGAACAATGATGGATGAGAATCCCTACCCCAGCAGCAGCAATATCAGATGTTGAAAATTTGCTGTATCCAAATTTACTAAGGTAGAGTTCAGGATTAAATGCTGAATGTACTGAGCATTTTGTCTCTGTAAATAAAAGGATATGGGGTGAGACTTGCCTTATCCAATTGCTAATTGCATATATTCATTGGATAGAGTTAATACCCCTTACATTGACTGCTGTAATAGAAAGACCCATATTATCAATTATATAAAATGGTGGAAGAATGATATTTTATAGTTTATTGTATAATGAATGGGACAACTAATATTAGTAAAGTATAATAGGAATGTGTTAAATAGAAAAGAAAAATGATAATAATACACCACTGTGAAAACAATGAACTTACCCTTGCAAGTGAAGTTCTATTGAGTTTGTTGTGCATATTTTTGTTCATAAACATGATAATTATTTTCACATTTGGAATTAAATCCAAAAAATTGTCCTGGTTTGAAAGTCTATATGTGTTATTTATGCAACTCATCTTAATAGTCTATTTTTAATGGTGCTTCAAAGTCTGTCTCTGTATTATGAGACATTGTATTTGTTATGATATCCTTAGATTTAGTAGATCTTCTGTGTACATCCACTCCTGCCATCAGAAGCTGCTCCTGTGTCAATTGATTTGTACCTTGTTTTTGTCTGGTCCAATGAAGTGTTGATTCATTAGCCGGATAATCTGTTTCACCTGCTTTATTTGTGAGTTTGTTTTTTTTAATGCTGGTGTGGTAGACCTTGTATCATTTTTCTTTGATTTTCTTTCACTATGTTTGTCAGGTTCATTAGTTTGTATAGGCTCTTGATGCAATGCGGATTTTTTCCTCTTGTGTATTCGTTTCTTAGTCTTTACTTTAATTACTTGGAACTCTTCATCAGAGCAAGGAAATGGTAAGGTATCACTCATGTACTCTGTTTCTGTTTATTCCTGTGAGGTATAAGATTTATTTGGTGTAGTATTCATGGAGCTATTTTGACTAGGATCATCAAAGCTGAGATTTTGCTTATTTGTGTTGCTGTCTTCATTATTGGAAATAAATTCATCAAGGCTGAGATTTTGCATATCTGTGGTTTTGTCTTCATTATTGGAAATAAGTTCATCAAGGCTGAGATTTTGGATATCTGTGTTGTTGTCTTCATTATTGGGAATAGGTTCATCTACTTTTGTTTTTTCAGGGTTACTTTGCATATTGGGAATAGTTTCATCTACTTTTGTTTTTTCAGGGTTACTTTGCATGAGTCTGATTTCATTATTAGCTATTGTATCTCTACTGCACTGATGCATTTTTGTTTTTTTAATACCACACTTTTTACAAAAACGGTTAGGGCATTCTTTGACAAGATGATCTCTGGCTTTACAAAAAAACACTGAGGTGAAATGCCTCTGAAAGTAACTATCAAAGGTGAAGAATCTGTTGCATGTAATGTTGGTATATCTGTTGGTTGCATATTTTTCTTCAATGACATAGTGAAATGAGCAGTATTGGTTAGAACTGGCTGTGTGGCTCTTTTTTCCCATACATATTTAAAGTTGGCCACAGTTCCAACATTTTTTAGTAAATCTTGCAGATCGTCAGCTTTAAAGTCTACATGACAGTTCTTAATTTGTCCATTCAAATTTGTAGGTCTATCAATGTCTATGTAACAAATAAATTTTCCATTAAGAAAGTGAATATGTTTTTCAAATATTTGTTTCTGAGCCACATTATGATATTCTATTGTTTTATATCTGCTATTAGGATGATCTAGCACTTTGTATATCATTGACCAAAGTTTTTTTTCTGATAGATAAGAATAAAATTCATCAGTAGGAAAATTCATGACTGAAGAATTAGTATCTGTTATAGCTATTGTAGACGTTTTAATACTTTTAAATTTTTGAAATGATTTAAGAACTGTTAAAGGAATTGTTTGTATAAATTTTCACATACAGAAACATAATCTGTAATACTAGTTGATAATAAATTTGTATTTTCTTGTTCCATTTGTAGTTCATTGTCAAAATTAAAAATTTCTGTTAAATTTTCTTCTGTAATTACATTGTTATCTTGTTCAGATTTTTGCTTTAAAATACTAGCATAAGTTTGTTTAATATTCTTATTTAATTCAATAGAATCAGATGCCTCAGGCAAATTAGTATTTTTAAATTTATTTCTTGTTTTAGATAAATCAGATAAGGCTTCAGCCATATTGGATCCAGTTTTTACTTTTGAAAAAGAACTATTGTTAACTTTGACTTTTTCTAGATCTTGATAAGAATTATTTTTATCTAAGCTATTATTAGCAATTTTTAAATTAGAATTAGAATCAGAAATATTAGACATTTTAAATCTAATATTCTTCATTATATTAACAACAATTTTGCTCGAAATAGAGCTTACCTTTAAGTGGAAAATTTCCTTTTTCTTTTGGTATACTTTTCACTATCAAATTCAATCAAAAACCAATAAAACTTAAGTCTAAAGCAGGAGCTGAAATGAGTCAACTTTCTCTGTCAAGAGCCAAGATGGCTGCTCTACTACTACTACTACTACTACTACTACTACTACTACTACTACTACTACTACTACTACTACTACTACTACTACTACTACTATTACTACTACTACTACTACTACTACTACTACTACTTAATAGCATTATATAAACATCTAAAATCTTTAGAATAAAATTTTTAATGACATTGATATATTTTCCTCAGACTTAAATACTTTCATTAAGGGATTAATTATTTATAAAAGTTTGTTTAAATTATATATACTTACGTAATACCAACATTTTTGTCTAAGTGATTGTTGAAATATTTATCGATTAAATTGAATTATTATTATTACTTATTTCTTTTATAAATTAAAAAAAGTGAAAAAATATGCATTATTTGTTTTTCTTAACTAAAATATTAATATAAATTTTTAATGAGGTTATTATCTTAATTTTTTGAGACATTATTATTATTATGAAATATTTTTAGTGTCTTACTTGGCAGACACAGTAGGATTTTAAGCTTAGAAAATTGAAAAAAAAAAGGCTAAATGAATAAAAAAAATTTTCTTTGAATTTTAAAGCCCACCTACAATTTTTACAGGTCAAAAAATTGATAAAAAGTGCATCTTATATTTGAAGTAATATGATATTACTATCATAATTATAAAGCCAAATAAATGTTTTTCTTGACATGTGTGTGTATTTGATATTAATTCTAAACATATTATTTCAGTGGTTAAAATAAAAATAAACTGTAACTATAATGACGAATTATGAATTGGAAATTTTAAAAAAAGAATTAGTCTAATACTGTTCATATTGAACTTTCATATATATAGAACCGCCCACCTCTTTTTTATATAATAACAATAAATAGAAATATAAAATACTCTTCCTTCCTTACTAAAACCATCCAATCTCTGAACGTATCTGGTCCTCAGATAGAGTGAACAATATCATTGGCAGCAAGCTACCAATGATATAAACACTCAGCTACTAGACAAATACTGGATAACTAAACACTTTATTTATTTTAAGGTAAACCCTTTAGGCACCAGTTAATCACATAATAATTACCATGTTTACCTGACCAGCAACGAATCTAGTACCTGAGATTCCAGCTAACCCATCGAATTATAGCTGCTTTTAAAAAGAATTCTGCCCAATCTATAATTTCTATTTTTAATAATAATGGCAATTTACCATCCAATAAACTGTGTCAACCTTAAATAACAAATCCTTATTTGAAACAAAAATTCTCCCTATTCTTTTTGTTGTAACTTAATCATTTTTCAATAATAATTAAGTCTTCCCATTCCCATTTGACTAAAAATATTATTTCAACATAAATATGTATATTCATATATCAATATAAATACTTCAATGACAGTTTAAATTGTTTTTTCCTTAAAACAATCATTTTGTTTTATAATTCACCCACACACACTCTTTTCATTTAAATAAATGTTTTAATACATTATAAATAATTAAAAATATACATAACATATTAAATTAAAATTCACACCTTACATACAATTAATGTCTCAGAATAAAGTTGAATGCAGAAGCCAATATCATTTAATTTTCCAGATACTAATTGATAAAGTTGAAAGTTTTATTTATTTATTTATCACAGTTTTTAAAAAAAAACAAGAATTAGAGAATAGGAAAATTGAACATTACCTAGGATTTGAAATCAGATTTGACATATGTACAGCAAAAAGAAATTTCTATAGAATGTTATCTCTAACCGGTTAGCACTAAACTTTACATAAATCTTCCCTGAATTCATGATGTTAGATGGCATTTATGGTTCTCAGCAGAGACACTCCATTGCTCTGTTGACTTTATCTGAACATGGTTTACCCTTCGAACTATCTGCTGATGGTATTACAGAGAAGGCTCCAGTTAGCTGCACAGTATGATGAATTTAACAATGCATCATTTTGTCTAAATAGCAATTTATATAGTTTTCTTTTGATTCTTTGATTTTATAAAATATTTTGAAATATTTTAAAAATATAATAATAATGAAATGTTGAAATTAAATTCCATCTTAACAATGACATAGTTTTTTAATATCCAGCATTTTTTATCTCGTGAAATCATTGTACATTTTACTTCGCTCTGATTGGGCTTCTATTTTTTTTTATTCAAAATTTTACACACGCACATATTTAATTCTTTTATTATAAAACAAAATGAAATTTTCTTTATTATTTTTTATTAAGAACTAATCAAAAGTAATATTAACTCATTCTGTGAATTTTATGAGATGACTCAAAGCCGCTTCAAATTGCTTTAATTCCGCCATTTTTAACGGTATGATAAAGATTTTACCATCATTTGAAAGGTTTTAAAAAGTTCCGTACGATGCTGCCCTCTCTTGAATTATTTTACAAGTAAAAAATCAATAATAGGGATCGTTTAAGTCTAACAAAAGAGCAGCACTGCTGATTCTTGATTCTGATTGGCTATTACAGTTTGACAAAAAAGAAAATGACTGCCAAAAACTGAAAAGTTACGATTTGTTTCATTTAAAAAATGATAAATGAATGTCCATTTTAAAAATATTTTTTGACGTATTATAAATTATTTTGATAAAATATTCTAAAAATAAAATTATTATAGAAAAATATATAAGATTTTAGTACAAATTATTTATTTTTCGGGAACGTAAAACTGAGAAAAATCATTGACATCACTTTTCTAATTCATTTTATGATACCGCTATCAAATATTTTTTTATAATTATAAATAAAAATTTATTTTTAAAAAAACTTTCGTTCACTTTCATGATCTGACAAATTATTAATATACTTTTTACAAATGAAACTAAAGTGAAAGTAATATTAAAAGATGAATATATTTTGACATTTGAGTTTGTTAAGTTTGTGACTTTGACCAATTAAAAGTTTAGACTTTTACCTCACTCAGCCAATAAAATAATTAGCGGTTAAAAGGTTATCCTATTAAACATTTACACCTACAAATTTGTTTAAAATGAAGTCATCTATTCTATTATAATTGCTGTTGTTATTAAGTATCATATAATATATATCATTTTCTGTTTTATCCTATTGTAAAAAAAAATACATTTTTTTAACATATTATATACAATGAATTTATGTACAACACTATATAATGTCAGTACTGCATTTTTCGACTCAAATGAAGGCCCATATGAATCTATATTTAAATTTTGGTTTCCAAATAGAAGACCATGGCTTTTATTTGTGGACAAATAATAATGTATATCTGCACTCTCTGCATGGTGAAGGTAGTAGGGATAGAGTTGGTGCGTTCTGCTAATTTAATATAACTCTCCACATTACATGCGTTTTCGTCTAGCTCTTGTAATATTTAATCCTAAAATGAAAAATAAAGAAGTTTAGAAAATTAAAATCATAAACTATCCAGGAAAAACACAATTGTGACATGTTTAATAGCAGGGGAAAGTCAAAATTCGATCCCACAACAGACAGACATTGTTAGAAAAAACCTTCATTATTAGCTGCAACAAGAAACACAATTATTGAAGCATGTTAAAAAACAAACACAAAGGTCATCCGGGTACATGGAGAAAGATGTTCTATCCCAAAATTGGAAAAAATTATTTGAATTTTTCAAAAAAGAATAGAGAAAAACAACTTTCATGTATAACACATTGCAAAATTATATTTTTCTCACCAGAATTTGGCCCTCAAATACCACCTGATTTTAAAGTCAGTAACAAGCTCTTATCTGGATGGGCCAGTGGAAATGATATTAAATCATGTAAAATAACTCTTCATGGAGAAGTGAATAATCATGATCCAAAGGAGACATGAGAACAAGGAATGCCATACCAAATACAAATAAATAATGCTACAGCAGGAATGACAAGTAATCATATTTTCTAATAAGGAAGAAACTTTGTATTACTTTCACATGGTAAAAGATCACCCTCTTCTGTATGATAGAATGAAGAATGTTGATGATGCAGATACAGAGTTCAAACAACATCAGTATACTGTCTGTTTGATAATATTGTTGGATGAATACATGCTCCCACCTATGATTATCTTTCATAGATTGTAGAAAATTCCTCAAGTAATGATCTCCAGTCATAAGACAGTTATTGCTGTAAACAAAAAAGTGGGTTATTGAATATAATGTATTGATGATGTGGATGGATAAACGATTCTGTACCAGAAGTTCTTATTTTAGTAACCCTCTATCAGTTATTATCTGGGATTTTTATGGAATTCATAAAAAAAGAATTTTTTCAGATAATATGGCTCAAACACAGTGATAATTCAGGAACACAATGTACTATATATAGTCCTTAGATATCAATGCTTTCAAAATAAAATAAAAACTGTTGATATCCAAGTTAGAAAATGGTGATGTAAGTCAATTTCCAGATTCAAAAGAACATAGTGAATATGTTGAAGATAATGGTATCTTTATGGTATATACTGAGAAAGTCAGATTATTGCAGTAATCCATTAGTGATTTTGCTAAAAAAGACTGCCTACTTGAATTTAGACAATGCCAAGCAAACTTATTGATCTTAATACCTTTATTGAAAACGAAATTTAATGAACTTTCATCACTCCAAGATGCTTCTTCTGATATACTTAATTTATGGGGATCATTGTCCTGTGAACATTTTCAGAACTGAGAAAATTTGCTCAGTTATATCATCATTTAGGAACAATATACAGATGTGAATAAGCACTTTCATCCATGAAAATGATTAAGAGCAACTATGGTCATGACTGAGTAATTCAAATTTGAAATACTGTTTGATGCTTTAACATAATTGATTTAACTCCAAACATTACAAGCTTAGCGAAAGCAAAGCAATTTCAAAATTCACATTATTAAAGTAATTAATGTTTATCTTGTCTTTATATAAAATCGTATTTAACATTGATAAAAATTTCTATATTACCATATATATATATAATCAAGGCATGCATCACATGACTTAACTTGATAAGCTTCTATTACAAAATAAAATAATGAGCATGCTATTAGCTTTACTGATAAATGTTGCAAGAGAAGACATTCAAAATGTCTATCTAGAATTATCCCCAAACCAGTTTCGAGCTAATAACTCTCCTCAGTGAGGCACTAGGATATTCAGACACTAGATCCAAAATACCAATTCAAGATAGCACTTATCTGATACTTAACTGTTATGTACAAATTCTGAAATTTGAGTTGGATAGTTGATTTGAAGACATATAGGTGTCTGAAAATTTAAGATTTTCTACTTAATAGTCAAATATTAGATAATTTCTGGCCTTGAGAGGGTATTGTGTTTTTAGTGTGTGAATATCCTAGCACCTTACTGATGATATCCAATAGCTTGAAATCAGTTTGGGGATAGGGATAATTTTAGATGGAGATTTTTAAATTCCTTTCTCTTGTGACATTTATCAATAAAGCTTATTTAGAGCTATTAGCATGATCATCATTTTATTTTATAATATAAGCTTATCAATTTGAAGTTACGTGATGCAGGACTTGATTTTATTTACTACTATAGTTTTGCTTTTGAGTTTTAAGTGTTGTTATATTGCTAAGGCTATTAATATATGGTGTAGCCAAGAATTTTTGAGACCCACATAGCTATTTGAATTGGATATCTAAATTGGAAGACATATTTGTGTCTAAAAAATTCAGATTTTGTATGTAATAGCTAAGTATGAGATAAGTGCTGGCCTTGAGTTGATATTTTGGATCTAGTGTCTGAATATCTTAGCACCTTACTGATAGCTTCAATCCAGTTTGGGAATGGGGACAGTTCTAGATAGAGATTTTGAATGGTTTTAAATTATTTCATGCATAATTGTTAAATATATTCATATTATCATATTTTAAAAGGGGTGAAAAGGGGTATAATTTCTATGGTGCATCTTAACTAACAAATGATGCAAGCACAATAAGATATGATTGCTCTTTTCTAGTTAAATATGGTCTAATATTGGGCTAGAATGGTGGAGTGACACTTAATATTATATATATATATTGTGCCAAGGTACATTGTGACCAAATGTGTAATATTCTTTAAAAGTAATAATATTTAATAAATTTAGTTTTAAAAAAATAAAGTGGGGAAATTAAGTTAAAAGTTGAAGGAAAGAAGAAACAAAGGAGTATGTTAGGAGGTTTTATTGTTAAAGAAAAATAAATAATAAATGATTCTAAAAGGAGGGTAAGCTTTTTTTTCATTGAAAAAAAAAGAAAGTGAAATAAAAATGATTTAATGTATTTTGTAAATTGCAAGTAAATCTTTTTTTTTTTGTTCAATGCCAAAAAGAAACCGCTTCAGAAAGAATATTAATAATAAACGTTAATAATAGTAAAATGTTCAGTTTTATAATAAAAACGAAAATGATTGGAGTGGAATGAAGTCCACTATACCGTTAGAACTAACTACAAAGCGTATCGTTAAAGAAAAGTGAATCGATGCTAAAATTAACTTTTTAGAAACCTATTCCAAACACCTGGAAATCTTAATAAGTTTAGAAAAGTTAATTAAAATGTTATTAAAAAGTCATTAGAATGAGTTACTTCATTTGTGAATTTTTATTAACTTAGACGTTTTAAAATAATAATTATTAATGCAAATTTTAGCTTATAGATGGAGCCTACTTAAGGGCAAGTCTTTTAACAGCCTCTCTCTCCCTGCCTCTGCAAAAGAAGACAGGCCCAATAGCTTAAATTTGCCCTTTTGTATTTTACTTCCAAATAAATCAAAATTATAAATATGAAGATCAAATTAAAATACTTCTATAGGTCATATTTAAAAAAAAACGTCAAAACAATTTTTGATTTTTAAATAAATTATATTTTCACTTGTTCAAACATAGTTTTTCAATTTTGTTTGCTTGCAAAATCTATTAATTCCATATTTTATTTCTAAACAAATATAATATTCATGTTTACAAACATACTACATTATTTTTTTTTTGTTTTCGAATTTTAGAAAAAAATCAAACTTATTGATTAGTTTATCCTGGACTACTTGGAAATGTGTATGGTGGCTCCATCAATGATTAGACACTTCATATGAATAATACCAATTATGTTTACATTGCATTCAATGGAGTAGTCAATCCTTGTTTACTAAAACTGCTCTAGTAAGTGACGATAGTTACGAGACCAAAAAAGGGCTCAGAGATGCATAATAAGTCTCAGTGACATTGCAAGATATCGGAGATTAATAAAACACTTAACTATGTAAAAGCTTGCAGTAAGTATATGAAGGCTTAACAGATTGTGCCAAGAATGGATGTCCACACAACCAACTAGTTACACTTACTCTTTATACAAACCAAAAGTTAGATGTGTATACTACTATACTCAGAGCTTGGCAACAAGTAATTCATTCCTGATTGCAATAGAGAGCCTAACGTCTTTTTTCAATGATGCACACAAAAAGGCAAAACATGGAAAAAAGACAAAATAGTTAAACCCTAGGAACAACTCACTAAATAGAAAATCAGGATAAAAAGTCCCAGCTTATACCATGATAAAAACATAATCTAATCTATAGGAAGTGTGAGTGTTTGAACTGATAAAACTGCTAGGATAGATAAACTTTAGTTCCAAATTCTGCATTCTACCACTCAATTAAACCACATAGGGCATACATGTTTTTCAGAAATAAATATTATATATATTGAATATGGTGTTCTTGCACATCACTGAAGAATGCCATAGCTTGAAACTGGTTTGGAAATGGGAATAATCTTAGATAATGATTTTTAATGTGTTGTCTTGTAGCATTTGTCATAAAAAATAAGCCTTAGTGCTACTAGTACACTCTTTATTCTACATATTTGTAAATGCAAGCTATATAAGTCATGTGATATATGACTTGATTTTATTACTGTTGTCAATTGGCTGATGGGACTTTGACTATATTAAATTTCTAAGTATATTAATATATGGTGTATCTGAATTAAGATCAGGCCCATATAATTATTTTGGTTAGAGAGTTAAATTTAAAGGCATGTAGATGTCTGAAAATTTCAGATTTTCTCCTTAAGAGTTAACCATTGGTGTTCTAGCTTCTCACTGAAGAAAGCCATAGGTTGAAACCTGTCTGGGGATGTGGACAATCCTAGATAAATATTTTGAATGCATTTTCTTACAGCATTTATCATAAAAAAAAATTGTTTAGAGCTATTAGCATACTCTTTATTATATAGTATTATTCATGGGAGTGTTTGTGTAGTAGAAAAATAATAGCTAAGTAGCTGACATTTCATTATCATAAAAAGCTCTGATGAATGCACTGAAAAGTCAGCTATTTAGCTATTACATTTTTACTATACAGAAACTCTCAGAAATAATATTATGAATTCATTTATCCATGGGCATATCACAATTTATATATATTGCTACACATTTCATATCTTTTGAATAATGAATAGATATTAGCTAATAAAAAAAAACAAAAATTTAATCAAATACATGGAATATTAATCTCAGAAAACACAGAAAGGAATAGTTAAAAATAATCTAGCCTACATTTTCAGAGTTGAGTAACCTTGTTAAAGGCAACAGTTATAATATTTTAAAACGAAACTGTTATATATTTGAAATCTCCAAATGGAAATTACAAAATTGGCACTTTAATTGTATATTTTCAAACTGCATTTAATTGCATATTGTTAGATTATTTATTCATCACAATGCTCACAAGCCATACCTCTTTAATTTTTATGTTTCCTGCCATTGTATTCATTGCATATCATTTTTATCTTGCTAGGACTGAAGACTTGATCAAATAGTCTTTCATGACAGAAGAACATTGATGACATTTAAGGATCAGCATAGCTTAAGTATAGCAATATGTTAAGTTTTACATTAGTGCTTATTCTGTATTTACCACAGTAAATCTAAGGGCAACTAATTATGTGTTTGTCAGTTAATGAAATAAACAATGAAAATGTATTTTAACTTTACTGTTTTTAATCAAATGGTTCAATAAAGTAATTTGAGTAAAATATACATTAGATTCTTTATCAGACAATTTCTTCATTTTTATTAAAAATATAAGATATTTAAGGGAGGCCCTTTATGGTTTAGTATGCATAACATGATTGCTATTACATCTTAATTTATGTTGTGAATGCTATACATGAATACATTATGAATATTTGTTATAATTTAGTCCTATTAATTCAATACTATTATTTATAAATATTGACTTCTTTATCCAATTTAATTTTACTCGAATTACAATTCCTGTACAAAGAAGTTTTGATGCCTATATATTAATGTTATGGGCATATAAAAGATTTGATTGATATAGTATCTAATATTGATAGGCTTAAATTTTATCACGTAATTCAATGTGTTGTTAGTTTGTTTAATTAACAAATCTAGATTTTTTTTTTAACACCATGTACATAGATCCTTTTAAGTTTGGATCATAATTTATCAAAAATATCCTAAATAATTTTCTGAAGAATAGCCAAGAAAACATCAGCAACATATCACATGTACATGTTGTTATCATTATCATTCAATACAGAATATACAATTATTACCTAAATATAACTAATTGACAAACTGCCTAATAATCCTCTTACTGAAATTTTCTTCAGCCATAATTATTCAATTTCAGAATATTGATTACTGAAAGAAGTAGTACTAATATGATTAATCCAATTGGGAACATCTATAATAAATTTTGTATTCTTCCTCTTGAAAGTATGTCTAAAAATGTCATTTTATATTTATATCTGATTTGAACGCAATTTAAGATAGTAACACATTCAATAATAAGTTAATTGAAAATTTACCAAATTCCAGTTCATTCTGCAAAAAACAGTTTTACAGCTTCTTATATAAAATGAACACCCAAAGTTGATCATAAGCCAAGAAGGATATTTTTTTCTACAGTAATTTTATTTTGAATACTTCTTTACAAAATTTCAAAAGACACTAAAACGGAAAAAAAGTTATTTCTCTGAAGAAAGCCCAAAACACCACGTTTAGATCAGAACATGTATTACAATGGGATAAAAGTTAATTGATTTAATGCCAATAGATTCATAAAAAATGTTTTATGCAAATATGAAAACAAAGCTTTCACATGAGATTCATAATTAAAGATAAGACCATTTTCAGGAGTAATACTATGTGTTAGTTCACAAATATTAAATTGCATAAAAAATTCTCCTTTAAGACTTATAATTGAATTTGAGGTTTTCATTAACAATGTAGTCACAACACTGATTTTTCAATGGTTAATTATATAAAATGGAATGAACAGGAATGGAAAAGAAAAGGTATGCAATCTGTTTTGAATGATAATAATAAAATTATATACATGGACTATATTGTTAATGTTTTTATTTGCTATCCTTCAGAAATAAATTTTACATATTTTTGATAAATTGAGAAAATAAACATAAACTGGTCTATGTAGCATGAAGTTAATAGAAACATTAAATATCAAGATTTGTTACTATAGTGAAAAACCAACACATTGGAGTAAAAAATGTATTACTCATAAATCTTTTATAGATCAAGGATATAAAGACATAGGTTTCAAAGCTTTTTTTTCATAGAAATTGAGTCAATTAATAAAATATATTTATAAATATATTTTTGAAGTTTACCACCTATAATCTGACAGATTTCTTTGTTTTCACTGGTTTAAGCTTTCAACTTTCACTTTAATATTAAATCATTATAATTTATCAGAATATAATAAATTTGATCTCATTTGATATATATTTTTGTTTAGAAATTAAATAAATTTAAAAAAAATCACATTTAATTTTTAGAATAATTTTGAAAATTAAATTTTATTCCAAACAAAATGGTGTCACATCAAATTTCAGATAGAGTAGATTAATGAATGAAAACTTCTTGTTTGATGATAATTTTAAAAATATTAAGAAATTACTATTAATATCTAGTAAATCTATCAATTTATGTTTTAAAAATTTATAAATTCGATGAAATGTTTATGACATTACTAAATGATATACAGACTTGTAGTAAAAAACAGTTCTAGTTAGATTAATTTCCCTCAACCTTAATCTCTATGGTAACATTACACAGAGAAATATATTCTATGCTTAAAATTAAAACATTTCTGTAATATATATATAATTATTGCACAATTACAATACAAAAATAATCATAAACTTTCCAAAAAAATCATGTTTATAGACCATTATAATATTTTCTCAAAGTAAATTCACTAACTTCAAGATCAGCAAATATACAGTGACTAATTTAATTTCTAGATATTCTAGATTTTTTTCTCCATCAATTGAATAAATATGTTGTTTAATAGGAATAAAATTACAACAAATATATATATTTTTAAATATTTTAGGAATTTTTATGATAAATTAAGATATAATAATAATCATACCAAAATTATGGATAAGAAACCATAGATAGTTTTTCCTTATATATATAACGAAACTTAAAATATATCCCAAACAACGGTAAATAATTTATAATATAGTATAAATAAAAACTCATAAAATAATATTTTTGATTATATTCATAATCATTATCAACTCAACTTTCAAAATGGAATCAACTATTACCAACCAGAAACACATGTCGATTTAAATATCCCACAATTCATTAATCCTAATATTTGCTGACTGTCTGTTTATTATAGTATTTTTATACCTACTAATAAAAACTGCCTCTTTAATTTTTCTTTTTTTATTATCTTGCTCTTGGCCTAAAATTTTTATTTTATTTATATCAAAATCAAATTTAAAATTACAATTCCTATCATGATCATAAAAAACAGATTCAGTATATAACTTCACTTCATTATTACTATCACTACATATCTGTACATTTTTCAAAACTCTTTTATATAACAATTTATGCTCTTTAATTCTTTTCTCCATATTACATCTAGATTCCCCCACATATGATAAGTTATAGCCACAAAAAATTCTATAAATTACATTACTCACATTACTTTTTCTAATTTATCTTTTGAATTATTAACCATTCTATTTAAATTACCTGATCCATAAAATGAAACATTATATATACTATTATAAACTTTTTTCATAATTTTTACTTGATTCATCATCATCATCATCAACCATTATCAATCCACTGCAGGATGAAGGTCTCTCCAAGTTTAATCCATCTTCTCCGATCTTTAGCTTCTCTTCTCCACAACACCCCTGCACATTTTCTTATTTCATCCATCCATCTCACATGTGGTCTCTTTCTGGGTCTTTTACAATCTCTTGGAATCCAGTTTAAAATTTCAACTGTCCATCTACTATAATCTCTTCTAACAATATGTCCAGCCCAACTCCATTTCAATCTTTTAATTTTTTCAATAAGGTCAGTAACACCTGTTTGTTGTCTTACCCATACGTTGCATTTTCAATCTCTTTTTGTTACTCCCAACATACATCTCTCCATACTCCTTTGAGTGGTCTGAAATCTCTGTATTGCTCTTCTATTAAGTGTCCAAGTCTCAGATCCATAAGTCAGAACTGGTAAAACACATTTGTTAAAAACCATCCTTTTCAAACACATAGGCATATTTCCTTTTAGTATCAAGTTATTTCTACAAAAAGCACTCCAACCAAGTTTAATTCTATGATTAATTTCCTCCATTATGTTTCCATCTGTATTAATAATCTGACCAAGGTATTTGTAACTGTTAACTTCTTCTAATTCTTCATAATCAATCTTTATTTTCATATTTTGAGCAAATCGATTAAACATTACTTTAGTCTTTTTAACATTTATCTTTAGTCCTACTTTCATTTAATAACTCCTGCAACATTTCCTGCATCTTGCGAAATCTAAATGACTTAAATATTCTCCATTTACTTTCACTCCTTTAGTTTCCCATTTTAATCCACAAAATACTTCTTGCAGCACTGCTGTAAAAAGTTTTGGAGATATGGAGTCACCTTGTCTTACACCTTTCTCAATGTTGATTTTTCCAGTATCATTATGTAATCTAATTGTTGCTGTTGCATTTTTATAAATATTCTTTAAAATATGACAATATCCTGGATCTATACCTTGATGATCCAATGCTTTAATCACTGAAGAAATGTGTATAGAATCGAATGCCTTTTCATAATCTACAAATCCAAAACATAATGACAACTCATATTCATTTGTCCTTTCTATGACTTCTCTCAATACCTGGATATGATCTATTGTACTAAAACCACTTTTAAATCCAGCTTGTTCTCTTGGTTGGTGGAAATCCAAAGTTCTCTGTAGACGAGTTGCAATTATCTTGGTAAAAATTTTATATAAAACTGATAAAAGGCTGATAGGTCTGTAATTTCTAATATCTTCTTTATCACCTTTTTTAAATATTAATATTATTACTGCATTCTTCCAATCTTCTGGTACATCTTTATCATTTAGACATTTGGTATATAATTTTGCTAAAATTGTTTCTATTTCTTCACCTGCTTCTTTTAATATATCAATTATAATTCCATCATTTCCTGGAGCCTTTCCTTTCTTCATACATTTAATTGCATGTCTCACTTCTTCATTTAAAATTCTGGGCAATTCGGAAGATGTAATAGATATAGGAGGTACTTGTTCTTTATTACTATATAATTCTTGATAAAAATCTTCTACCAATTTCATGATGTCATCTCTCTTTTTAGTAATAATTCCATCTTTTTTTCTTATTGCAGATATAAATATCCTACCAATACCAAAATGTTGTTTAACATTCTTGAGACTTTTACTTTCTTCTACAGTTTTCCTTGCTATTTCACAGTTATACTTTCTTATATCATTTTCAACTCTTTTCCGTAACATTTTACAAAATTTGAGATATTCAATTCTTTTTAATACATCATTTTTGTATATCCTCATATTCCTTCTTTTCTTCATAAATTCTCTAGACTCAGTAGAAATTTTATTAGTCAATTGCTGCTTTTTTCTACCAGCTATCTATGTTGCAGTTTTTAAAAGTGTATCAGTTATTTTCATATTAATTTCATTCAAATCTGAATCATGTTCAAAATCTCCTAACACTTGAAACCTATTTGTAAGTTCTAATTTAAATTCATTAGAATGTTTCTGAAGATTAGGAATATCAACTGTAAATATTGTTTTTCTTAATAATTTTTGTCTCTCTAGTTTTACATTAACACATAACTTACACCTTACTAATCGATGATCACTTCCTGTGTTAAATTTATTAAGAACATTACAATCTTGAAATATGTATTTTCTGTTAGTCAAAATATAATCCAATTCTGCTGTACCTTCATTTGGATGTTTCCATGTCCATTTCCTTTTAACATTTTTCTCAAAAAAAAAATTCATAATATAAAGTTTTTCTTTTCCTGCAAACTCCACAAGTCTATGTCCTCTCTCATTTCTATTACCATAACCAAAATTACCTACAGCAATTTCATCTTTCATTTGTCTACCTATTCTAGCATTAAAGTCTCCCATAACAATTTTAAAATGTTGTTTACTCTGATCAAAAGCCTTTTGTACATCCATATAAAAATCTTCTACTACTTCATCACTATGAGAATTTGTTGGGGCATAAACCTGAATTATCTGCATTTGGTATCTGCTATTAAGTTGTATAACTAATCTTGCCACACTGTCCGATACACCATCAATCTCCACAATATTGTTCTTCCACTTTTTATTTATAATGAATCCTACTCCACTTGTATTTCCAATTTGTGTGCCTTTATAATAGAGTATATGTCCACTTTTTAAATCAATTGTTTCTTCATCTTTTCTTCTAACTTCACAAAGTCCAATAATGTCCCATTTAATATAAGACAGTTCTTCTTCTAATTCTTGCAATCTTCCTTCACTTGAAAGTGATCTGCAGTTGTAAGTACCTAAATAAAAAGTCATCATCAAATGGCAGCCTGGGTCCACAATCAGGGGATTCTTAGCACCCTCCGCCTTCGGCCACCAACCGCTGCCTTGGTTGATGACTTTACAGCCTCTTGCGAATAAGGGCCATGCTTTATTTTTGTCTGTCATAATTGTATATATGTATTGGAAAAATATTTATCATTTACACAAACATTCATTCTGCCTTATCAGGCACTGAGAAGAAAGTCCATGGTGTTTCTTGATCTTAAACTCAGAGGTAAAAAGCCAATAAACTCACCATGCTGGCTAATGCATGTTGGTGAGCAGCCCAACCATGTTCGTATACTATATGAATAATCACATAGTAATAACAGCTGCAACGACAAGAATGTATGGAGTGGACATTAGGAATTTACCCTGCTTGGTTCCTTTAAGGCCTCCAAAAGGAATCAAAGGGTCTCCTTTCAGTTAAAAGGCAAAGAAATCCACTTCTTACTCTCATTTTCTTTATCATCAACATTTCTATTAATTTTCTTACCAAATTGACAAACCACCTGATAAATTTCTTTTATATTATAACCCACACTTAATAATTCACTTACATAATTTTCAATATTTTTCTTTTTATCACATGCATATTTACACAAAATATTATTTCTATGTAAAAAAGACCTAAAACCAGCCATTTGATAATCAATTAATATGTTTTGTGATGAAGGCTTTACATTTTATTGAAAAAAATATTGTTGCATCCTTTAATGGTAAATTTTATAAGTTGAGTAAAGGATGGCCCATGGGATTACCAATGGTGGCACAGTTATGTAGTTTTGTTTTGTCTTATTATAAAGAAAAGTTTTTAAACAAATTTATATTTATGGGAAATATTAAGATATATACAAGATATGTGGATGATGTTTTCATATTTCAGAAATGATTGATAAAATTTTTGATGAATATAATAATTTAAAAGGACTTAAATGGACTATGGAGAAAGAATGTTATAATAGTATTAAATATTTAGATTTGATGATTTCAAGGAACAATAATATGATTGACTATAAATTGTTTATTAAACCTATTGAAACGAGAGGGTATATTCCATATATATCTAAAGTGCCACATAATTATAAAATGGCTGGTTTTAGGTCTTTTTTACATAGGAATAATATTTTGTGTAAATATGAATGTGATAAAAAGAAAAATATTGAAAATTATGTAAGTGAATTATTAAATGTGGGTTATAATATAACAGAAATTTATCAGGTGGTTTGTCAATTTGGTAAGAAAATTAATAGAAATGTTGATGATGAATAAATTGAGAGTAAGAAGTTGATTTCTTTGCCTTTTTATAATAATAATCAAGTAAAATTTATGAAAAGAGTTTATAATAGTATGTGTAATGTTTCATTTTATGGATCGGGTAATTTAAATAGAATGGTTAATAATTCAAAAGATAAGTTAGAAAAAAGTAATGTGAGTAATGTAATTTATAGAATTTTTTATGGGTGTAACTTATCATATGTGGGGGAATCTAGATTTAATATGGAGAAAAGAATTAAAGAGCATAAATTGTTATATAAAAGTGTTTTGAAAAATGTACAGATATGTAGTGATAGTAATAATGAAGTGAAGTTATATACTGAATCTGTTTTTTATGATCATGATAGGAATAGTAATTTTAAATTTGATTTTGATATAAACAAAATAAAAATTTTAGGCCAAGAGCGAGATAATGAAAAAAGAAAAATTAAAGATGCAGTTTTTATTAGTAGGTATAAAAATACAATAATAAACAGACAGTCAGCAAATATTAGGATTAATGAATTGTGGGATATTTAAATCGACATGTGTTTCTGGTTGGTAATAGTTGATTCCATTTTGAAAGTTGAGTTGATAATGATTATGAATATAATCGAAAATATTTCTTTATGAGTTTTTATTTATACTATATTATAAATTGTTTACCATTGTTTGGAATATATTTAAGTTTCATTATTGTATTATTAATATTAGCGGACATTTTATTCTGTTATATATATATATATATGATAATGGGTGACAATGGTGAATAATGATATATATATATCAATATTCATCATTGTCAACCATTATCAATCCACTGCAAAATGAAGGCCCAGCCAAATTCAATACATCATCTTTGATCTCTAGCCTTTTTTTCCATATCACCCCTGACTACTTTTTTTATTTCCTCCATCCATCTCACAAATGGTTACATTCTGTATCTTTTACAATCTCTTGGAATCCCATTTAAGCTTTAAATTATCCATCTATTATCATCTCTTTTAGCAATAAGTCCAGTCTAACTCCAGTCTTTTAATTTTTTCAACAATGTCAATAAAACTTATTTTTTCTTTTACCCATATGTTACATTTTTGATCTGTTCTTGTTACTCATATCACACATCTCTCCATACTTCTCTCAGTGGGCTGAAGTCTCTGTATTGCTCTTCTATTAAATGTCCAAGTTTCAGATCCATAAGTAAGAACAGGTAAAACATATATATTAAAAACATTCCTTTTCCAACACATAAACATATTTCCTTTTAGTCTTTTCCTGAACGTTTGTGATGCTGGTGTGTTACATTTTTTTATATTGGACTATTTCCATCATTTAATATGCATATTGAATATCTTTAGAAAAATATAACTTCATTTAAATATTCCAAAAACATTCAACTGTTAGTAATAGCTAACCAAACATGTTAGTATATGCACAATATTTCAAGAGGTATTATTCTTCTCTTTTCTTCAGTCGTTTTCTAGCCTAATGAGTGACAGTATTAGTATGGGATTTGAACATGGACCCTTAGATTCTTGAGTATTGAATTTTAAGGTAACACTCTAACCAACTGATTCATCCTGCCAAAGGCAACAATTAGTAGAAGTCTCATATACTTCTATGAGGTTCATCCCAATTTCTCCATGTTTTTCAAAAAGTAAAGTTGATTAGTTGTTTCCATACCATTATGTATAGTCACAGCAAGTTGGCTTATGAGATTTTTTGCCATCATCATGTCAGTAACTTCTTTATGTGTTCTTTGTACTTTTCTTTTCTATCCAATATTTTTGTTTTCCCTGTTGAACATCTGTTCATTGGCACATACATGGTTAGCTACCTTAGACATTACTGTTTTCTTTCTTGTAATCATCAGTTTGTGTTCTTGAAAGCACTTTTCAATAGGATGACTGGTCTCACCAATATATATTTTTTCACATTTACATGGTTATTCATAGATGCATTTTTTTCTTTTCAGCATTTCAAGTTTAGGCTCTGTAGATGTTAGAATTCCTTGTAGTATGGTATGGCTGTGAAAAGCTATTCAGATGTTATAATGATTGCACTTTTTTTTTTAATTTGTCTACTATTTTTGGAATATATAGATAGACTACAGTAGCAATATTGTTTTTTCTCTTGATGGTTTCTTTTGTTGCATAAAAACAAACTACTTTCAAAATAACAAAGTTCTTCTAACAAAATCTAGGAATGGCTATGGACTCACTATTGTCACCCTGATTATGAATATTTATATGGAAGAACTTGAAATGTTAGCCATAAAAATTACTGCATATCCACCCAAAGTTTGGTTCACTATGTAGATGAACATTTATTGTATGATCACATGGTGAATCACTGCTACACACTTTCTGGAAACACATCAACAACCTATCCCCTTCAATTAAATTCACAATAGAATCAGAACAAGAAGAGAAACTTGGCAGTCTTGGATGTTCTTGTGACAAGACTCCCTCATGGAAAAGTCATAACTACAGTTTACCAAAAACTGCACATACAGGAAAATTCCTAGCCTATACATCCAATCACATGAAACATACAAAACATGGAATTATACTATCACTATGGAACAGAGCAAAAGAAGTTTGTTCAGAAACCAGTGATTTGGAAAAAGAAAAGGATTTATATAGAACAAACTCTTATGAAAAATGGTTATTCATCCTCTGCTACTTAGAAAATGTTAAATGGACAACAAAAAGAATGATCAAGAGAAAATCCAATTATTCATACTGTAGTGTACCCATACATTCCAATTAGCAGACAAATTAAGGAAAACCTGCAATCACTATAACATCAGTATAGTTTTCCAGAGCCCTCCCATACTCTGAGGAATTCTAACATTCACAAGGTCTAAACTTGAAATGCTGAAAAGAAAAAACTCTGTATATAAAATACAATGTGAATGTGGAAGAACATATATTGGTGAAACTAGTCACTCGATTAAAAGAGCTTGCAAAAACACAAATGGTTGATTAGAAGAGAAAAAACAGATGTATCTAAGGTAGCAGACATGTATATGCCAGTGAACAAATGTTCAATTGGTAAACAAAAAATATTAGATAGAGAAGAAAAGGTACAAAGAAGAAAATTTGAAGAAACTGCTCACATGATAGTGGCAAAAAGTCCCATATGCCAACCTAATGTTACTATACATACTGTATGGAAATCACTAATCAATTTTTCTCTTAAGGAAAAATTGGATAAATTAGGAGGAACTTCATAGATAAGTATATGAGATTTTTACTAAGTATTGTCTTTGGCAGTATGGCTCAGTTGTTTGGCATGTTATCTTAAAATTCAATACTGAAAAATATAAGGATCCAAGTTTGAATCCCATGCTAGTACTGTCAGTGGTTAGGCCAGCAACACCTAAAGAAGAGGATAGAATAATACCTCTCCAAACATTGTGCATATACTAACCTGTTTTATGTGCTTTTACTAACAGTTGAATGTATTTTTTTAAATAAAGTTATTTTTTCTAAAGATATTCAATACTCATATTAGATGATGGAAATAATCTATACAAATACAAGTAAACCACCATCATCACAAACCTTCAGGAAAACACTAAGTATTTGGTATGGGCCCAATACTTTATCAAACTTTAGATATGATGGAAAATTAGGTCTAAATCTGGCCAAAGTAAAAAATCATTTAACTTCCTTATGTAAATGTAAACCTGAAGGAATAATTCCTAATGGTTTGCTTCTAAAACCACCAATTCACTCTCAGAAATCTGAGAAAAATACTCAGAGAGCAAGTGCGCTCTGTTAACAGAAAGAATAAATGTCTGAGAAAAATACTCAGAGAGCAAGTGTGCTCTGTTAACAGAAAGAATAAATGCTCAATGGGTTTCTAAGTATCAAACAATGCATTCCATTTCTAAAAATCAACTTACTGATGAAGGCTTCATGGAAGTTTCTCAAGCAGTAAGCAAATCATATTCTATATTACATGGAAAAAATAAAATGCTGAAAGAAGAAACTTGCTATATGGTCATATCAAATATCATCATGTACCAAGCAATGTACCAATCTCATTTGTCAAAAATCTTTGGTCTAAACATCTAACAGATACTGAAGTTTTTGTTCTTTAAAGAGGATTAAACTTTGCCATAACACTGTCTAATATTCCTTTATTAGATATAATGTCAGCCACAGAGAATATCATTCAATAACTGTCTTTAGAAGCAGCAGCAAAATTATACTTGAGAATACAAAGAACACTTGGCAAGCAACAAAAATTGAAGTCAAATCTATCCTATGGTGAGAGAAAAGCAGCAATTAAATCTCTGAAAATAGATAAATCTATAATTGTTTTCCCTGCTGACAAAGGCAATGCAACAATTGTTATGGATACAACTGATCATGAAAACAAGATACAAGAACTCCTCACAGCAGGCCAATATAGAAAAGTGGCAAAAAATCTGATACTGAATATGGAACCAAAATTACAAGCATTATGCAGAAAACATCACAGGCATTTTACTGATTCAGAAAAAAGTAAAACATCATATTTCTGCAAAATTTCTCATCTTTATGGTCTACCTAAAATCCATAAGGATCAGACATATTGTTGGTTCTAGACATTCATTTGACAAGATTTATTTTCAAAGTTCTATGTCCGTTGGTATACAAGACCAAGTTCTTTGTCAAGATTTCTAGACAATTTGTAGAATTAATCAAGAACATGAAAATTGAAAGAACTGACTTAACTGGTAAGTTTTGATGTGGAAAGTTTATTCACAAATGTACCATGTAAAGAAACATTCTCTATTGTAAAAACAGATTCACATTCTCTATTGTAAAAAAAGATTAAATGGTGATAATAGTTTAGAAAACAGAACAGCTCTTCCTAGTGATAGTTTATGGAACTATTAACATTCTGCATAAAAACAACCTACATTCAATATAACACAGAATTCTTCCAACAAAATCAAGGAATGACTATGGACTCATCATTGTCTCCCCTGATTAACAATATTTATACAGAAAAACTTGAAATGTTAGCCATAAAAACTACTCCATATACACCTAACATTTGCCATGTATATGATACATTTGTTGTACCGTCACATAGTGAACCCTGCTACAAACGTTTTGGAAAAACATAAGCAACATATCTCCTTCAATTAAATTGACAATAGAATCAGAACAAAAACAAAAATTGGCATTCTTAGATGTTCTTGTGACAAGACTCTGTCATTTCAAAATCAAAACTACAGTTTAGTAAAAAACCTACACATACAGGAAAATACCTAGCCTATACTTCCATTCACACCAAAAACACAAAACATGGAGTTATATTATCACTATGGAAAAGAGCAAAAGAAGTTTGTTCAGAAACCAGCAATTTGGAAAAAGAAAAGATGTATATAGAACAAACTCTTATGAAAATTGTTTATCTATTAGCTGTTATTAAAAAATGTTAAAAATAGACAACAAAAAGAACAATCAAGAGAAAAAACAATTATTGGTACTATAGTGTACTCATACATTCCAAAAATTGCAGACAAATTTAGGAAAACCTGCAATCAGTATAACATCAGAACAGCTTTCCAAAGCCATACCACACTATGAGGAATTCTAACATCTACAAAATCTAAACTTGAAATGTTGAAAAGAAAAAAACTGCATTTATGAAATACAATGTGAATGTGGAATAACATATATTGGTGAGACCATTCATCCCAATGAAAAGCATTTGCAGGAACACAAAGTGATGATTAGAATTAGAGAAAACAGACATGTTTAAGGCAGCAACCATGTATGTTCTAATGAATATATGTTCAATTGGGAAAATACAAAAATATTGGATAGAGAGAAAAAAAGATATAAAGAAAAAAATTTAAAGAATCTGCTCTCATAACAATGAAAAAAATCCCATAAGCCAAACTAGTGTGACTAAACATAATTTATGAAACCACTAATCAACTTTGCTCTTAGGTAAAAGTAGAAAAATAAGGAGGAACCTCATAGGCAAGTATAAGAGATTTCTACAAACTGTTGTATTTAGCAGGATGGCTCAGTTGGTTAGGGCATTACCTTAAAATTCAAAAATCAAGAATCTAAAGTTGAAATCCCATGCTAGTACTATCACTGGTCAGGTCAGAAACACCTGAAGCAGAGAGGATGATGATACATCTCAAAACTTTGTGCATATACTAACCTGTTTGGTGTGCTATTACTAACAGTTGAATGTATTTGGATATTTAAATAAAGTTAATTTTTTTAAAAGACCTTCAATACTCATCTTAGATCATGAAAATAGTCCAATATAAAAATACAAATAATTTTGTTTAGTATTAATTTCTTTCTACCAAAAGCATGACAACTAAATTTAATTCTATGATTAATTTTATCCATTATGTTTCCATATGTAGTAATAATCAAGCCAAAGTATTTGTAATTGTTAACTTCTTCTAACTCATCATTATCATTCTTTAATTTTATCTTTTGAGAAAATCCATTGAACATTAATTTAGTTTTTTAAACATTTGCCTTTAGTCCTACTTTCTTACTTTCATATGATAACTCTTGCAACATTTCTTGAAGCTCAAAACATTATTTACAAACTATTTATCTGCAAAATTTAAATGGCTTAAATAATCTCCATTTACTTTTATTCCTTTAACTTCCTATATTAAGTCACAAAATACTTCTTGAAGCATTGCTGTAAGAAGTTTTGGATATATGGAGCCAGTCTGTCTTACTTGTTTCTTAATGTTAACCTTTGTAGTATTATTATGCAATTTAATTGTAGCTATTGCATTTTTATAAATTTTTTTCAGAATGTGAAAATATCCTGGGTCTATACCTTGATCATCCAATCTTTTAATCAATGAAGAAATCCTTATACATAAAATGCCTTTTCGTAATCCACATATCCATTTGTCTTTTCTATAACTTCTATCAATACTTGTATATGACTAAAACCACTTTTAAATCCAGCTTGTTCTCATG
The DNA here is from genome assembly GCA_028023455.1 of Epiperipatus broadwayi. Lineage (NCBI taxonomy): Eukaryota > Metazoa > Onychophora > Udeonychophora > Euonychophora > Peripatidae > Epiperipatus > Epiperipatus broadwayi. Next base: position 3,017,496 of record JAQFVV010012542.1, on the reverse strand, counting down.
GTTGGTTGAAATTCAATATTCTCTGTAGACGAATTGTAATTGTCTTGGTAAAAAATTTGTAAAAAACAGATAAAAATTGATAGGTCTGAAAATTTCTAATATCTTCTTTACCATCTTTTTTAAATATTAATGTTAATATTGCATTCTTCCAATCATCTGGTAAATCTTTATCATCTGCACCTTTGGTATATAACATTTACAAAATGCTTTCTACTTCTTTCACCTGCTTCTTTTGATATAATGATTATAAATTTCATCACTACCTAGAGCCTTCCCTTTTTTCATCAATTTAATTACATATCTCACTTTTTCATTTAAAATTCTGGGCAATTCAGAAGATATAATAGATATAAAAAGTACTTGTTCTTTATAACTATACAATTTTGATAGAACCTTTCTACACATTTCATGATGTCATCTCTCTGCCTATTACAACACATCTAATAATCACCATCAGCATTTCATAGCTATGATCAGGTTCATATTTCAAATCTTTTGATAAAGAATAATAGGTTTCTTATATTTTTGTCACATTGTTTATTAAAATATTTTTTTTATAAAACAATTTCTTTAGGATTCATTTATATTATATTAAATACTCAGAGTTCTTTAATTAAATATTCATAATATTAAAAATTTGCTCTTTTCTTTCATTTAAGAATTATTAGTCAATAAATGGAATCAAAGTAATACTATGAAGATACATACTCTTACCATAAGATAATATCTACTTAAATGATAATAATAATATTAATACATTTTAAAGAAAATATTCATTTAAAATAAAATAGATGAACATTCTTATATTTGGAATAAAGAAGAATACCAGGATTGCATTCCAACATAATGAGTGGAGAAGGGAATTTACGCCCACTCAGGATATCCTACTAATTACTCCTACTAAGTGTTTCTTTATAAATTGAAGATAAATAATTTAAGCATTCAACCTTATGATGTATAATTGACAATATCCTTATGAATAAAGTAACATATCATGCCATTTACGCCTTTCTAGACACTTTGTCAATACTTTTATTTGTATTAAACTAACAGTTTCGACTGTCCTGCAGTCATCATCAGACTTCTTGTTAGTTCTTGTTAATTGGGTTTTGAAAACAGAATTAACAAGAACTCTGGTGATGAGTGCAGGACAATCAAAACTGTTAGTTTAATACAAATAAAAGTATTGATAAAGTGTCTAAAAAGGTGGAAATGGTATGATATGTTATAATAGAAATCAATACATAGAAAAAGAAAGAGAACATGATATTACTTCCATAAGAAATGAATAAAGTAAATGGTAATTTATGTTAATGCAATCTTCTTATAAATACAATTGACTAAATGATCATTTAAAATTTTAAAAATGAATGAATAATTTATTTCCTAGATGCTTTCTTAACATCTACTGACCATTCTAACAAAATGATTATTATATTCAGTTCTATGTTCATGTACTATTAATGACAAACATATAAGATAATTGTATAATAGATTATATAATGTCAAGATTTCTAGATAATATGTGTTAATGATGACATAAATATTATAAGACATATCTAACAACAAAACAACATTTATTTTGACAAGAGAGACAAATAAATAACAATTTTACCATATTTCAATGCAAACTATTCAGACACTAAGCTGTATAGTTTACTGAATAGGAGAAATACTTTTTAAAGTTTATAGATAATAATAAAAATTAATTTACAGATTAAATATTAATTAACTACTATTAACGTTGTCTCACTAATAAACTTTTTAATAATAGCATTATCATAAGAAGGTCTACATCTTCCACAACATCATACTGTTATGTTATTCAAGAGTTAGCATGTTTATACATTAAACATTTCTTACAATCCAGTGATGAAATGAATGCTAGAACAGATGTATACTATTTACTAGCCATAAATACAATTTCAATTTCTAAATTAAATATTTATCAGTTTTACACCCTGAAATACTGGCACAATATGACAAAAACTTATGTACACATCAAAATCACCCATAACCTACACTCAGAGTATTCAAAAGTGCAACAGAAGAAAAGTAGATGCTCCTCAGAACAAACAACAATATCAATTGCCAAAAATAATGTCATAATGGTATTACACTCATGGTTTCATACAAGATATACAAAATATAATACATCAAAGATATAAAGATAAGTAAGGCAAATGAAACTAAATGTTGGTATGAACTCAAAGATAGTTCCTACATTTTGAGGTCCAAAAAGTATGCTAGGACTTTGTCTCTGAACAAAGGAAAATGATAATTGAACCATCAAAATATATTATAGACTATAATAGTAAAAATCAGTCATATATCACATGACCTATATAGCTTGTATTACCAATATGTAATATATAAAGAGCCTGCTACTAGCTCTAAACAAGCTTAATTATTTAATTTTTTTATGATAAATGCTACAAGAGAAAATACATGAAGCCTTTATCTATGATGGTCCCCATCGGCAGACCAGTTTCGAGCTATGGCTCTCATCAGTGAGGAGCTAGGACATAAGTTTCAAAATATTAACACAAGTCAAGCATTTATAGTTGCCTTAAATAAAACATTTAGGATTAAATGTGAGATATGAGAGATATGAGTCACAGAATAGAATATAATAAGAGAGGTACATACCTCAATCTCTTTATAAAATATGTGCTAGCAAAACAAACACCCACAAGAAAAATACATAGCTACAATCTTTTGGAAAAAGTATAATAAAAAAATAAATCACCCCAAGAGAGAAACACAACTATGATATTTATGATAATATAATAAAGAGATAAATATCACCAAGAGCAAGACACATTTATGATCTATGGGATAATATAATGGCAAAATAAGCATGTATAAAACAAAACAGAGCTACTAAGGTCACAATCTAAACAAATTTTATAATAATCAACTGATGCATAAAACTGACAGCAAAAATTATTTTCCAATTCGGGCCCAATAAAAACATAACCTGAAATAAGCAATAAAAATATACACCAACTTCACTGGTTCTATATAAACTTATACATACAAATAACTAAATTAATTATTCATGATAGGGGACAAATAATGTTTTAAAATTATATAGTACTATAAAATAGTAAATGTTCTATGAACTTCTGGATATTACAGTTTACAAATAATGCATAAAAATGTATTAAATAAAATGCATGGTAGATTACAATAGCATAAAATTAATTTTAAAATTATATTCAGTTTACCAAAATACTTAGTTAAAAATCCTTCATACTGGAGGTTCTATCTTTCCACAGGGCACTATCCTTGCAATTACAATTCTGCAAACACAAAAATTTCACCTTTTGTTGAAAAGCACAGCAAATTTAAAATAATATGTACATCATTCAAAAGATTTCCCATAAGCAACAGATTTTCTAATAAACATGAGTATGCAATTAAATTAATGGCCATTTAGTTTTCATGAAGAATATTTAAATGAGGCACTGGAAATCTCTTGTATAATGTTATATTAACTTTCATTTATTCTATGGAAAATATAACTTAATGACAAGGTAATAGAGCATATACCCTTTGGATATAACACAGGGTTCATTGTACAGTAGATTTTTCTAAAATTATTAATTATACTAATTATATCAATAATGACTATATATATACACACATGGGTGTCATTTTATGCAGTAGATAGGTTCCTCAGAAAATGTGCACAAAAGAAATTGCACAAAAATAAACTTAACTTACCTTGAAAAAATGGCTGATAGGTTCTGTCATTTTTAGAAATCACATAAAAGCAAAACAACAAGGACAAATTACTTTAAAATTCACATTAAAAAAATAAAAAATAAAGTATGATTAATAAAAATTTTCAAATATTTGAAAAAAATTAATACAAGACAAACTTTTTTTACTTTTTTTTATTAATTACAGTATTTAATTTTACATTTTTTCATACATATTTTAATCATTACCACTATTTGAAAATATGCGTTCATTTGTGAACTGGAAAGAAATATGATTCAAGATGTGATGTACAACTAGCACCACTTTCAGTCTTGTGCTGTGTTAATGGTTTTCTGTTTCTATATTAAAAAAATGAGATCGCAATCAAAATAAAAAGATGATACATTATCATTAGAAAGATTATTTTCAGTTTATAAAATCAATAAAATCTTCATTATTATTTATTTTAAAAATCTAAAAAATTATTTATTTCTTCTATATTTAACAAAATACATTTTAAAAGTTTAAAATTTTTGAATATTTATTGCAATATTTTTATGAGTAAGTATAAATCTATTATTATTATTATTTACTCATTAGTATAAGTAAGTTATTTACATAGAAGCTAAGATTCTAAATACAGTTTCAGGCTATATTTATGTTAACTGCTAATATAACATTATATTTTTGAAAAAAAAAGTATTTTAAGTCATAATAAGTTATTAATAATTTAAATTTTTTGATATCTAATAAATATAGTGAAATATGAAAAATATTAAGAAGCACGAATCGCATAACTTTAAAATCACATTAAAATAATCCACATAAAATGAGACCCAGGTGTATGTATATATATATAGCAGATTTGTAATAAATTTAATTGCATAATAAACTTGAATAATAGTTTACTAAAAAAAAATTTATATTTCTTTTATAGAGTATATGCTTGCTCCAGTTATTTAGTATAGGCCTTAGTTAAACAAATATACTAGCAATAAATTTTAAATAAAGATTCCTTTTCTTATTGCAGAATATTATTATTACAGTAAATGATTATTTATAGGGTATATTGTAATGGGCACATACGTACATTACATTGTTTTTTTATTAGTAAACATGAAAAGAATAAAAGTTCTCAAATAAAACTTCCTTTTTAAGAATTAAAAATTGAAAATTAAAATTCTATACTAAACTCATATATATATAATTGCACAGATGAAAAAAATTATTAAAATAAAACTTTATTAAAAATAGAAAAGGTATTTTAAAAACAAAAACTTAAAAAAATTTGATGATAAAAATATATCTTTAAGTTTGAAAACAAATTAATTGGTGTTATTAAAAAATGGAAATGATTGTTTTAATTAGTTAAATGTAAACTAGCCTTGGGCATTTAAATGTATAAGCAATGGTCAGATAGGAGAGAAAAACAATGGAATCAGACCTCAGCAAAAGGACCATCGCATCGATGATATAATGTCAATTAAATCCTTAAAATTAATATAAAAGGAAAAAATTTGGTTTAATTAAAGAGATGACAGATATGTGTTAAATTGGAGAGGGTTGGAGGAGAAATGATTGAAAGACGCACTTTCAATTTCTTCAGTTGTTCAAAAAAATGAAACATTGTTTTCCAATATTGTGGACCACAGGACATCAAGGTCTGAAGAATACCATCAACCATAAAGGACCAATGGTTAACTGCACACCGATCTCCTTATGACTTCGTGGGAATTAACACCTTCCATTACAAAAAAATCAGAGACTATGGACATTTTTCAAAACAGTAAGAAATATTAATTTGGAAACACTAAGAACTTTAAAATATAAACTTTCTCAGTATTTAATTTATAGAATTAGATTCCTATATGACCAAACTAAATTATTTATTAATTAGTTATAATTTTATTTGATGTATTTCTTTTTTGTAAAATCATTTCCATTTATTTATTTTTTTGTTCTTTAAGTTTTATTTATGATTTTTGTTTTCCAATAAATTAAATTATATAAATGTTAAACTTAAGTTGGGCGTGAATGGCTATATAGATTTGTAAAGTTATATTAGGGGAGGATAATCTTGGGTTATTTGTTTCGTAGTTGAATTAGGTCAATGGATTAGATATATTGGTGTAATTAGTAGATGTAGTATGAGATTCGCTACACCCAGAATCACTTAATATGCCGCACATGCTCGTTTTGCCTATGAGAGGAATTATAAGACAGAGACTGCAGTTCCTTCCTATGGAGTTTTTTTTATTGCTCTTCTTGCCAGATAGATGTAGTATTCCTATCTGATGAGTGGAAATTTCTTCTCTTAACCTTTTGTGCTGCCGTATTTCATATTACATTGAATGCATCAATATATCAGATGAATTGACGTTAGTTTGACTGCGAACTTTTGGCCTAAACTTAAATAAGAATAGAATATTTTTTTCCAAATGCAAATCTATGTAGTCTATTCATACTTGACACTCTAAATAAAAATGCATTAAATTTAAGTTGGGGATGGAAGTTGCATGGATTCATTATTGGTTAATTATGTTTTTGGTTTTCATATTTGATCAAAATATACAAACATTTGGTAAATAATAATACCTTACGGTGAGTATCTAAAATGTATTTATTCAGATGTCTTTTAAGTTATTGGTGTCACTGCAGTATCTTATGATGAATACCAGTGGGTTTCTTGTATTCCCTATGCAATTGACAGTATCAATGATTTTGTACTTTGATCGTTTATGTTGAAATGTTTTTGACCGTGTAATCTATGTAACCGATCTATACTCAACATTTTAAAACGAACTTGTATAAACCCATCTGTGCAAACTTATAATAGTATAAAAATTAAAATGTAAATTAAAATCTAAAATAAAAGTTAAAAATAATGTTAAATGTTAAAGTAAACATGCTAAAATAATAATGTTAAATTTTATATATATATGCATAAATAAATGTTTGTATGTTAATTACTGGCAGTGGCTTATTTTATTCTTTTTTAAAATTTATTCTTAGATAAGAATTTATAAAATATATATCTCTGCTATTCCAATGAGCTAGTGACAATGGGCTAATGACCGGATATCAAAATATTTAAATAAAATAATTTTTTTTTGAACTTACGTATCTGCCTACTTTATAAATTTTTCTAGGTTCAAATGCCTAGATGGCGCCCTTGTAGTGCAGATTACGTTAAAGCACCTTTCTCTGGATCGCTATAATTGGCATCCTAACTTGGGCCGATTATTAATAAACCACCAGTACCCTGAGCAAATTTTTTCAAAATGAAATATTCTTATCTATTTACATAAAGCTGTATACGTTAAATCTTATAAAAGCGCTGCCAGAAAGAAATTGCACATATATTAAACACGAGAAAGTATAAATAATTTTAAACTGTATTTTGGTAAAAAGAAAGTCAAAAGGTTGCAATTGATATGTTTTTTTGTTAATATAAATTATGCTTTATTATGTATAGGAGCGCACAGCCACATATGTTTATGATGGTAAATGTGGTACCTTACGGTGAGTACTTTTGGGAATTACGTCAGTGTAACCCTATGTATGCATTTCAATCAGTCATAAATAAGTTGGTGGTATTTATAATTGTGCTGCAAATATACATGTATAAACCCATTATTTCTTAAAACATATTTACCTCAATGCAACCTTCTTAAATAAATAAAATGTATAAAAATAAAAAAATAAAAAATGTATAAAATGTGTAAAAATAAAATGTATAAAAAAATAGAACTCTTGTGGGGAGGAGGTGTAAACATGGATGGTCCTTAGGAAAACGATAGCAAACATTTTTTTTTGTATATAGTCTTTATACTAACCGAATGTTTTTGTAAATGTTTTCGTTAATCGCGTACCATAATTACTAACCCTAAGTAAAATATTTTTTTAAGCAAGTTTACTGATATGTAACGGGCACATACGTACATTACATTGTTGTTTTATTAGTAAACATGAAAAAAAAAATAAAAGTTTGCAAATAAAACTTTCTTTTTTTTTAAGAATTAAAAATTGAAAATTAAAATTCTATACTAAACTCGTATCTATATAATCGCACAGATGAAAAAAAAATTATTAAAATAAAACTTTATTAAAAAAAAGAAAAAGTATTTTAAAACTAAATTGTCAGTAAAGATTTAAAGATAAAAATATATCTAAGTTTGTACTAAACAAATTAATTAATGTTATTGAAAAAATGGAAATGATTAATTTAATTAGTCAAATGTAAACTAGCCTTGGACATTTAAATGTATAAGCATCAGTCAGATAGGAAAACAATAGAAACTAATAGCCAATAAATGAAAAACAATGGAATCAGATCTCAGCGAAAGGACCATAACATCATCATGACATAATGTCAACTGGATCTGAAAGGCTACTATAAAAAGTGAGTGAAAAAAATTGAAGAGAGGACAGATATGTTTTAGTGCAGAGTGAAGGAGAAGGGATTGAAAAGATGCACTCTTCAATTTCTTCAATCTCGTTAAAAAATGAAAAAGAAATGACATCGTTTTCCTAGATTGAGGACCATAGGACATCAAGGGAATTAACGCTGGCTTCAAATGGCAAGCAACTGCAAGAAATTAGAAACTACGGACTTGTTAAAACCGTAAAAACTTTATAAAATCTAATGAACAATATTAATTTGAAAACACTAAGAACATTAAAATGTAAACTTTCCCAGTATTTAATTTATAAAAATAGAATCCTATCTGACCAAACTAAATTCGTTATTAATTCTTTTTTATTTGATGTATTTCTTTTTAAAATCATTTCCATTTTTTTTTGTTTTTTAACTTTATTTATGATTTTTGTTATGCGATAAATTAAATTATATAAATGTTAAACTTAAGTCGGGCGTGAATGGCTATATAGGTTTGTAAAGTTATATTAGGGGAGGGTAATCTTAGGTTATTTGTTTCGAAGTTAAATTGGGTCAATGGATTGGATATATTGGTGTAATTAGTAGATGTAGTATGAGGTTCGCTATGGGCAGAATCGCTTTATATGCCGCACACTTTCTTTTTGGCCTATGGAATGCAATTCGTAAGTCGGCAAAATGACCGCAGTCCTTTCCTATGGAGTTTTTTTATTGCTCTTCTTGCCAGATAAATGTAGTATTCCTCTCTGATGAGAGGCAATTTCTTCTCTTAACCTTTTGTGCTGCCGTATTTCGTATTACATTGAATTCATCGATATATCAGATGAATTGATGTTAGTTTGACTGAACTTTTGGTCTAAGGTAAATAAGGATAGAATATTTTCTTTCAAATGCAAATCTATGCAGTCTATTCATACTCGACACTCTAAATAAAAATGCATTAAGTTTAAGTTGGGTGGATTCGTTATCGGTTAATTATGTTTTTGGTTTTCATATTTGATCAAAATATATAGACATTCGGTAAATAATGATACCTTATGGTGGGTATCTAAAATGTATTTATTCAGATATCTTTTAAGTTATTGGTGTCTCTGTGGTATCTTATGATGAATACCATTGGGCTTCTTGTATTGCCTATGCAATTGACGGTATCAATGACTTTGTATTTTGATCATTTATGTTTATTTTGAAATGTTTTTGACCGTGTAATCTATGTAACTGATCTATACTCAATATTTTAAAACAAACTTTTATAAACCCATCTGTGCGAACTTATAATATTATAAAAATTAAAATGTAAATTAAAATCTAAAATAAAAGTTAAAAATAATGTTAAATGTTAAAGTAAACATGCTAAAATAATAATGTTAGATTTTATATATATGTGCGTAAATAGATGTTTGTATGTTAATTACTGGCTGTGGCTTATTTTATTCTTTTTTAAAAAATTATTTTTAGATAAGAATTTATAAAATATAAATCTCTGCTGTTCCATTGAGCTAGTGACAATGGGCTAATGTCCGGATATCAAAATATATAAAATAAAATTTTTTTTTACTTACATATCTGCCTACTTTATAAATTTTTCTAGGTTCAAATGCCTAGATGGCACCCTGTAGTGCAGATGAGTTTCTAATCTTAAAAAGTAAAATTATAAACAGATCCTTAGGGCAAAATGACCATGGAAAAGAAAATGATTATGAAATAGAAACAAAAGACTTGCTTTTCCCGCCGGCACCACAATGTCGTAACACAAAAAGACTTTATTTGCTGTAATATTTAATTTGTTACTGACTAACAGTCTTTCTTTCTTTTACTATATAACTAACGGTTTATCCATAATTCAATCTCCTGTATCTTAAATCGAGTTCATGTTGTTTTTAGTCTAACAAGTTATATTTATCTTTTTACTTTCTAAATTTTCCATGGTCCGGTAGTACATAAGGTTTTAAGTTTCTGGCATTGTATACTCCTTTTATGCCATTACTATTTTCCAAAGGAAAGCATTTCTCCTGCATTCCTTTTTCAATGTGTATGGCCCTTGATATATTGGGAAAAACTTTTTGAATTCTTTCCGCGATGTATTATTTGGCCTAGGGTCTCTCAGCCATACTCGCTCCCCTTGCCTGAATTGATATTGCTGGTTTTGTTTTTTATTTTTCCGGTGCTGCCCGTTTTAATCATTCATATGCTATCTTTTGATCTTGTAGTTTATCTATCTTCTCCTCTTCCATTGGCATTTTGGTTTTAAATAACTGAGGACATTCTTTCCCATAATGCAGGCGAGTTGGAGTAAATCCTGTCGACTCATTCATTGTGTTGTTAATATATTGTACCACCTTTTCAGTTTTATTTACCCAGTCCCAATAGTTGGTGTCATTTGAAGGCAGGTTCTGGCAGCAACATATAGGAAGATTTCAGGTCTCAGGAAGGAAAGGGCAGCAATTCTACTGAAAGGATCTTCGACCTGAGTAATCGACTCTTTTATTAAAATCGTTTGGTTTTGGCTAATTCACGTTATAGGTTTGATTTTAGTTGTAAGTCCAATTAAAGTGGCTTGTTTGCTTGATAATTAATTGATAGATTTTTTTATTATAACCACTTACAGTTTTAAAGTTATTTATAAGCTATGCCAGCAAGGTCCACTAGTGCCATAAAACATTAGTTATTGAAAATCCAAATTATTAATTTTATAAAGAGAAATGAAATCAATTTTTTTATCTGTTAGTGGAGTAAGATGTCACATTAGTCTTATAATCGTCTATTTAATTCATATCTTTTTCAATAAAAATATTTTTTTAAAATCTTATATAAAGAATTCATTGAAATAGTTATTCTTATATATGTTCGTAAGGCAGATGTTTAAATCTACCGCTAGATTACAAGCTTGTAATAAATGTGCACAGGGAATTTTGAAATCCGTGGTCATTTAATTATGAAATAATTTTTGCTATTTTTAAAAAAAAAAGAGAATAAATGTAAACAAAAGTAAAGATGTATAAACTTCACAAAATAAATTGTACAAACTCAATAATGTCAATGCTGACCGCTAATATAAATAAGGTCGTCATGAAATCATATAATTATGAAGTTAATTTAAAAATTGTATTTTTTTTTTTTTTGAGCTTGAGTTTAAACTAATATTAAATAACTAATGTAGAATGTCTAATGAGTTTATATATATATAACTAAAACAAACTTCCAGTGTTCTCGAATCATTTTATTTACTTTTATTTTAAATAACTTTTGATTTTTAAATATACCTATCAACCAATCACCCAAGTTCTCATTTAAATATAATAAAATCGAATCTCATGCTTTAAGACCCAGCTGCCGGCACAGTGAAAATAAAGAAATTCGATTGTATCACCGAGAAAGGCTATTGATTAGATCTTTGACCTGAGGATATAGGTAAATAGGGCAGAATTCACAATGTACCTGATTTATATATCTTGTACATGGTTGGACTTGAGGTACTTTACCTGTATTCAGGGGTTTGTTGGATCAATGTGTGTTTTTTGGTAAAACACAGTTCGCATAGAGTGCACACTTTTACTTAAGTTCATTTTCAGGTTCTTTGACCATGGCAAGGTAGATGTAAAGAGGTTCCGGCTTCTTCTAGATGTTTAAGGCATTACTGGAGCAAATTTGGAAGTTAAAGATCCATCTTTTGTTGAATTAGCAAGCCATTCGGGTCGTGATAACACATATTATTTGTCATCTTGTTGTAAGCAAAAGGATTTAATAACAGCTAATGTCCTTTAAGAATTTAAATGTCTGCACTGATATAAACTTTCACTTGAGAAACAGCTTGTCTAGTTACAAATAATGAATTAACTAACTCTCCAAATTTTTGGGGCTATTTATACATTGCTCCATTTCCCGAAAAACACTTTCCTTGTTGTCCAATTTCTAGGCCTTAGGCAGGGCAAATATTAATCTCCCGCTCAATCTATCTAGGAATTCTATCCAGGGATTATTGAAATGAAAACAACTACATAAAAATTAAATCTCTGCTTTTAGAATTAATTTACAATAATTAACTAAAAGCCACAGGAATGTAATTAGCTAGGTTGCTTAGTTTTTTTAATTAATTGATTTAAAGTAAAAACAAGCAGTATATGAAAACTATTGTAAAATAAATCGATAAAAACTGGAATGATCCATTTTACATATAAACGCTTGTGTATTTCGATACACGTATTCTTTTTAAATAATAATAAAAATTTAAACATTAAATAAGATTTAACAAAAATTAAGTTCAGTGAAAATTAAAAACGTAATCGGATTTCAATCAGGTTCAACTACTTTAATGGTCAGTGAAAGGGAGCCTTTAACGTATCTGCACTACACGGGCGCCATCTAGGCATTTGAACCTAGAAAAATTTATGTAGTAGGCAGATACATAATTTAAGATCCAAAAAAAAATTTTATATTTATTATTCCGACCATTTGCCCAAGGTCACTAGCTCATAGAGTAGCAGAGATTTTAAACATTTATAAGTTTCAATAGATTTAGATTCTCAAAATATATTAATATTTAAAACAATAAAATAAAAGAAGCCACTGCCAGTAATTAACACACAAATAGATTTTATCAACGCACATTTAAAATTGAGGAATAAATTTATTTTAACATTAATAATTTTTTTTAAATTTAAATTCAAATTACTATTTAAATAGATCGCACAGATGTATATTTAATTATATTTTACTTTAGCATGTCGAGCATAGATAGTCTACATAGATTTTTTTTTCCACTTAAAAACTTATCAAAACATTCATTCAATCTCAGACTAAAAGTTTGTAGTCAACCCAATGTCAGCTTCCAGATATATATTTGCAACCGATGTAATATGAAGATGCTAGCATAAAACCATGCCGACAGGAATGTGCATCTGACAGCATGATATTATTTGAAGGAAATGATCTATGTCCAGAACAGGAAAGTACATCTGCCTGACTAAGGAATCATGTATATAATTTTTTTTTCAAGAGTGGTACATATGGGGGAGAGCGGTCTTTCTGCCGTCTTATAAATTCCTGTCCACAGAACTAGAAGGGGTCAATGGTGCAGGAAATACATCTGCAACCATTTCAATGATATGACTGCCTCTTTGGGGTCATGCATTCAGTTGGGCACATTGCCCTGTATGCTAAACACACTTCACATTACATTAATATAAACACCCATATATCCTTCCACAAGCATTGCCCTAACTACAAAACAAATAGCCTGAAATTAAAATTCCTTAAATTAAACATAAACGAATTTAAACATAGTTATTAATCTTTATCCATGCAGCTATCTACATTCAACTCTAGTTTAATACATTTTATTTAACAGATAGAAATAAATAACCTAGTTAAATACCAACATAAATAATTAAATTTAAAAAAATGGAAATGATTGAAATAGCAAACGTAAATAAAAACAAATATTTATAATTGATTTAGAGTTCTATTCTTGGTCAGATAAGAGTACATTTATATTACTTTTTTTTTTGAATTGATTACTTATTGACGTTATACAGTAATTATTTAAAAGAAAGTTCAATTGTTAAAAGTTTATACTTTACGGATTCTGCAGATTTTGAGGTCCATCTTTGTGATCACTTATGTAGATTGTTTGTTCTTCCTTTTTAAAAATGAAGCTGCTACTTGCCATTCCTTTTTGGTCCCTAACTGTCATAAGGAGGTCTCAGCTGGTTGTCCAGAAAATTAAATTTATTGCAGACTTCCACATCATGAAAATCTGCAATATAGCTAGTTATAATGACATATTCATAGTCAGCTCTCAGATAACAATTATAATAATAATTTGGCTTTTATATTTTTATTAGTCTCTTATCATCCAATCTTTGGATTCAACCGGCAAGACGTCACTAATCCTCTGATGTTTCAATTACGGTCCGTGCTGACATTTCTGGTGTTTGCATTGGTCATTTAATTTCTTTGTACTCTCTTATCTGACCATTTAATTTATTTTAAATGCTTCAAGGGCTAGTTTGCTTTTGAACAATCATTCAATTAATAAGACATTCATTTACATTTTCTAAGATTGTAGAAATCAACATTATTTCTATTTTTAACATATCAATCTTTATTATATTTTTACTTTTTTTACAACAAAAAATACTTTCAAATACTTTTTCTTAAAATAGTTTAAGTTTTCCATCTGTGCAACAATATATATATACTAAACAACTTTTAATTTTCAGTTTTTTAAGTTTTTTCTTTTTAATAAATCAATTTTATTTACGATCTTTTTATTTTCATTTTAAAATAATGTGACGGGATGATGATGAAGTATCCAGTCTTACCGTATTGTCGATGAGGGCGCCACTTATCCACCTTACATTGGACACTTTTACCACTAAAAGAAGTGTTCAAACTAAAGTGACAAATTGTTTCAATATCTATTTATTATTATATTTTGCCCTAGTGCAGAGAAATTTGCTATTGTATTAAGTAATCATTTTGTGAAAAGTTATTGAACATGCAGCTAGAGAATATATTAATTATTTATTAATGTTACTTGAAATTTGTCACTGGTTATTGTATGTATTTGTATGTATGTATAATATATGATTCTACATAAAAATGTTACTTTGTGAAGATACTCACTAAAATATCACATGATAACCATTTCCTATGCTTATACAGGCTGTTATTAGTTGTAGAAAACTCTCTAGACAGTACTGCCATCCAGTGCAAGCCTTAGTAATCAATGTTTGCAGGAATGTTTGTGCATGAAAATTCCCATCTATTGCCCCCTCATCCAAAATCCCCAGATTAGTTATCTAAATAAGTAAAAGGTGGCTACTGGAGGGTTGCACAAGATCCTTAGATCTAGATGTTGTGTTCTCAGATCCAAAAATCCTCATTGATGTAAGTCACAAGGTAGAAACTAGTCTGAGGGTGTGAAAAGAGTAGGCCATAGATGGGGATTTTTTGCCCAAATTATCTTGCATCCATAGATTACTAAGACTTGTATAGGGTGGCACTACTATCTGAAGTGTTTACTATCGCTAATAAAGATACTCAAACCAGTGATTACATTTCATAAAATTAATATAGGCATTTAAAGATATTTTAGACCAATTAAAAATTAAATATTTAATAGCCCTAGGTGAATATTAATAGATCAAGCAATTTTTAGATTGGATTAAAATTATTTTTAATAAATAATTTATTATTATTAGCATTAACCAATATCTAAAACAGACTTCTCTTATTTCAAACTAAATTATTATTTCCAAGATCCGCTTCTGATTAAGATTTCTTATTGATGACTTTCCTCTCCTGTCTCTTTTGTTTACTATAAGTCACATGTCTTAAAACAAATTTCCAATTTCTTTAATGTTCTTCATAAATTACCTATATAAATATTTTTAAATCTACTCTTTTCAATACTGCTACTGTGCTGATGCTTACATTGTCATCTTATCTTTTATATTCTTTCATTAGTCTATTTTTCTTCTAAGTAATTTAAGAATCAAAACAGGCAAAAACTCTGCACTGCCATACAGAAAGCTAGAGTAATCAATGGATTCCAGAAGGCTGGTGCATAAAATCTTCATCTAATTCCTACTCATCCAATATCCCCAGACTAGGTTCTGGCTTGTGGCCTTCGTCATTGAGTAGCTTTGAATCTGAGAACACTGCGCCTAGATCTTAGGATCTAATGCAACCCTTCCGCAGCCACCTTTTATTTCTACATAACTACAAAACTATGAGTCAAATTAAAAACACCTTAATATTTTCAATTCAAGCCCATCAGCTTATATAGACAAACAGGTCTGACATCAGTTCAGTACCAATACATTTTGGGGTCTTTGGTTTTTTAATAACCATAGCCACCAATATCTATTAGGCAGAATTGGTTTTAAGCCAATAAACATCACATGACCATCATTTCTTATGCTGGCTTATAACCGTTATTAAAACAAGCAAAAACTCGCTATACGTATTGCCACATTGGTTTAATTTAATAATTTATATTTT
Source organism: Epiperipatus broadwayi (assembly GCA_028023455.1). Taxonomy (NCBI): domain Eukaryota; kingdom Metazoa; phylum Onychophora; class Udeonychophora; order Euonychophora; family Peripatidae; genus Epiperipatus; species Epiperipatus broadwayi. Next base: position 3,001,385 of record JAQFVV010012542.1, on the reverse strand, counting down.
TGCTTTTTTAAAAGGAATACTAAAAAAAAACAACACGGTTTATTGCCTTTATTTTAAATATAATTGCAATGGGTCACAGTATAATTTTTTAACTTAAAACAATCCTGAAGAGGTTTGAGTTGCAATGTTATTTTGTAGTCGTCATTATTACTTTTTCTGACAATTAATTCTAAATATTTAAAAACTCTTAATTGGTTCTGTAAATATAATATTTTATTAGATGAAGACTTGTATGTCATCAGTTTTATTTATATTAATTTTTATTTCAGAATTTCCCACCACTTATGTGCTGTATAATTAGCCACAAATACTGACATATCATCAAAAATGTGATAATTTGTTCTTTTTATCTCCATTGTAAACTTTGTTGCTAAACACACACATTTATCAACTCGGTGACCATTTATAATATTTTCAGAATGTGAGATTTGCACTATTATTCATTAATTGAAACGAAGACTTAAATAATCTAAAATTAATTAAAATGGGCTGATTTCTAAGTGATAGTATAATTTTAATAACCTTATGTATATTTGGTACAGTGATAGAGTAACAGACCCTGGAGTTCTAGGCCCATGAATTGCGACTTACCTTTGCACTTCTGACGCAAACTTCGTAAGAACTCCCAAGCAATAAAGCATTAATTAATATTAATTATAGTAATGATGATAATTTGCAAGGAAATTAGTGAAGTTTACAAATTTATGAAAATATATTCAATTTTGGATGGAGAACTTATATTTTCATATCAACAATTTTTGAGAATTCAATTAATTCTTTTGTGGGGTTATTGTAAACATTTTGCTATCATTTAAAAGTTTATAGATATGGTAAACACCTCTATACTTCCCCATTCTTTTTAAATTCATATAAATAAAGATATAATAAAAGACACATGACCCCCAAGATGCATTTCGTGCTGAACCAGCACTTATTAGTTGGCCTAGGTCACTAGCTCTCATATATATATATATTATATGCAAAGTATTTATCTAGAGTAAATTGTTACATTTTCATTTACCATTATCAAACTCCCTCCATTTACAACTTTGACGCCATCCATTTCATATAAATACACTAATAATTATTACTAATCATTTTCGAAACTAGAGATTATCTCTAGCACAGATATAAATTTTAAACCTCAGTTAAAGATTAATATATCTGATTTTTTTAAATTTACACACACGGAGATATTCACCTTTCTCTGACCCCGTATGTAATATCTTTATAGATGTAGTAAACATCTCCATAGGTCCCCATTCTTTTTAAATTCATATAAATAAAGATATAATAAAAGACAAATGACCCCCAAGATGCATTTCGTGCTGAACCAGCACTCATCAGTTGGCCCAGGTCACTATCTCCATTTAAAAGTTCCTCATAATTTATATTTATTTGCTTATAGATATCTGCATATGTGACAATCTACAAACACACTTCATTTTTACTTACAATATTATACATTTAAAATTATTTCGTAAAAGTAATAAGATAGTTAACAATTTAAACCTTGAAACAAATACGCATTTGTAATAAAAAATAAACAAGAAATTAGATCTGTAAAGTAATTTTTTTTTTTTTTTAAATATTCTTGCTTTAAAGATTTACGAATGATTATTTAACATTCATTTCATTAAATTCTACGTACTGCTGTAGGATGTATTAAATGACAAATTCACTAATCCATTAGCTAAATTAAAATAAATAATTAAATGTAATAATACCAACAATTAAAGTGCGAGTATATGCATATGTTCATAAAAAGTTATCACGTTTACTAATAATAAAACAACGCGAGTGTTTCGGAAAAAAAACAAAATCAAAATTTAGATCTTTAAAGCAAATAGATTACTAATGAATACTATATTTCTGTTGAGTTTATTATTATTTTTTTGGCCACACGTAACGCACTCTAATAATAGAAAAAAATACTATGAAAGGATTAAGTTAAATGAGAATGATTAATTAAAAAAACTAAATGTAAATTCCAATCGAGAAAAAAAATAGTTCGTTTGATATATAAAATTGTTGCCAATGCTTATCAAGTTGGTCACTGCTTACTGAATAAATAAATAGAGCATTGTACATAGTACCTTAATGATATAGGGCAGGGGTCGGCAAACTATGGCTTGCGAGTCAAAAGTGCCTCTTTAATCCCAATCTCGTGGTTTTTTTTATGATGATAAATAAACAAAAATTATTTACTTAATGACTAATGAGTAGTATAATTTTTCATTTCACTACTTTCACCCAAGATATGAATTGGCTTCTATCTGCTTTTAATATCTTGTGAAATGGTATAAACGAATTTTGTGCTGAATCAGCACTTAACAGTTGACCAAGATCACAATATCTTACACATATCTTTATCATTGTTCAGTATATATATATCACTAGTCTTCCTACCCTTTACTGACTTGAGCCAACTAGCTCGAAACCATGGTTTAAAGGTTGGAGACCATTTGAAAGAGATATTCAATTCTATCTATCTCTCTCAGCATTTATGTAAACAAAGCTTGATAGTGGGCTATTGGTAAAGTTCCATCTAATGATTATAAAATGCAAGCTATGAGCAAGTTACGAAATTTATAATTTGTTTTGTTTATCATATATATATATCACCAATTTCTACAATTATAGGATAACTGTCAGGCTTATTACCCTCATGAAGGGATGTAATCATAAACATATGACTATTGACATGGGGAAAATGCATGATCAACCAAAATGCACATTTCATGCTGAACCAGCATCATGATTTCTCACATATATCTTTATCATGGTTCAGTATATATAGAGACAACCAATTATTACAGTTTAATTGATAATTGTCAAACTTATTGCCTTCATAACTTTAATACAAACCATTCAATGGAAGTATATTAATAATTTTTATTAGCCAATAATTAAACCAAAAATTATCCATTTAAGGAATAATATTTATGTAGAGTGATTTAAATATTAGAAAACTGTGAATAAATCAAGCTGACAAAGTAATTTTTTGTTTCATTTATATATTTTAAAATACCTTTTTTTTAAATGTTTTTGGTCATATGTTTATCAATACACTCCTCTACAAGATATTACAACTGGATAGAAATCAGCCCCTACCTTGTGTGAGAATGGTATAATGAAAAATTACACTACAGAAATATTATTCATTAAGTGGATAATCTCTAGTCTAATGAATGACTAATAAAAATTATTAATATAAACACATTTTTATTTCCTCTTATAATTTTAAATAAATATTTTGATGACACAAGGAGAAGAAAAATGCACATTGCCTTATATATATTGTAATTATAATTGAAATAATAAATTTAACGGTTTACAAACTATTATAAACAATCCTTAAATCCGCAAAAGTACTTTCGGTTAATTTCTTAAACCTGCCTCAACAATTTTTAAACAAATATTAGAAAATACAATAGGCAGGTGCAAACGTTAAGATCATGGAATTATGGGAACGTTGACCTTTCAAAGTATTAGTAGACAAAGACTACGAGGATAGTCGAAAGCGCTCCTAAGTGACGTTTATATTTTTGTTTTTTTAAAAACATTTTCATTACTGTATTTTCTAATATTTATTTATAGGTTTCCGTATATTATTTTTAAGAAATACAGACATCAATTTGTAATATTATATATATATATGAATTATAGCATGTATTATTTTGTATAATCTGCAATATTTTATCATATAACTATGAAAATATTATATAAATGATACCTACTGAATTTCTATGTAATTTTATATTCCACTTCCATAACAATTATAGGCTTTTCTATTTTTTTTATTACAAAGAGTAATCTGTAAAACATCATAACCCCTTTTGTGTTCTCTAAAATTATTTATACTCTATTATATATCCATCAAGTGTAAACATCAAAAGTCAAGGGATCCCGGATAATATAGTATCATATAATTTTTATTTTCCAATTGATCAATCAGTTTTTTTGGTTTTATCAGAGAAAAATCTCAATTTTAGTGTTTATTGATAAAACAAAAATCAAAAATACATTTCAAGTCCATTGATTTCTCAAACTTAAAATAAATGGATGCACATAGACTTACAATAACCTCTGACTTTAGACACAATAAAAATATGATCTTATTTTTTTACTGGTCTGACCGTTCTTAAACAGAACATTAGTTAAATTTTCTTTAAGACATGATATACGTGTGTAAACAAAACTAAAGTATGAACAAGGAAGATACAAAATTGTCTACAAAGATAGCAGGTGGTATTTAAATGCAGAGGCTACTAAAAAATTCTGATTTCAGACTCAGTTTGCCAAGTCAATTTTTTATATAACTAAGAACAACTATAACCATTTCAAAATAAAATAAAATTACAAAAATTGGAAGAAGTTACTAATATTAAACAGATTTGTAAAGTAAAAAGGAAAGTGAAAAAAGACATGATTTAAAATTGAACATGTACTGTTCCCACAAAACAGGAAATATTTATAGCACAAGTGGAGTGAGGGTTCATTATTTATAAAAAGTGGAACAACATTGTATTGATTTATGACATAAGTTATTCAACTTAATGGAAGCTGTCAAGGGTAGATAATTCAGATTTATATAACAACATGTTCTCTTTGCCATGAAGAAGCAGAGGATTTTTATACAGATATCCAAAAATGTTTTTAATTATAAACAAATAATATTTTAAACTACTATGGACATACTTAATGCTGGAATTGAAAAGTGCCTAAAAATGGAAGTGTTTTAAGTAAATTTGGTACAGCCACTCAACACTTAGACAATCCCATTATCAATAATAATCAGCAATTTTAAGCTGTTGTCAAGACTACCTCCTTTTAATAGTAAAGATAGAATTCCACCTTTATTAATGGTACAATATATTTATATAGACACTAAATATTGCATCTTGACCATAAAGATTGAAATTATTGATACAAAGAACTTTAAATAAATATTTTTAAACAGGTAAATATAACCTGTTATAAATACAGACTAATAAATAGTCAATTATAACATTACAAACTGTAATTATAATTTTCAAATTGCACCCAAAGTATTACTTAAATAATAAATGTAATAATTATCATATATATATATAATTTAAAAATAAATATATTGGTGAAAAAATCTTAAAATCCACAGTTAAAGAATGACAACTGAAAATGGTTAAGTGATTAACTGAAAGTACTTCTGTGGATTGTACAGTTTTTATAATATATTATCACCATTATATATATTATTATTTTTATCACAATATTTATTACATTACAGATATTTTATTTTAATTATATATATTTGTCATGAATCATTTCTTTAAGAAAATTCTGGATGAAAACTGAGACAGAAAAATTTGAATAAAGATACAGGAGAACTGGATTATATTTTTACTACTAGAACATTTGTATTTAAAATGTATATGAGTTTAATAAATTTAACTTAGAAAATGATCATCAATTACTGAGGTATAAATAACACATTAATACAAAATTACAGAATTCAAAACTATTTAAAAAACAGTAATAACTGTTGATATTAATAACTTTCAGAAAATTTCCAATAAAATTAAATTATAACTTGGAAAATCATTTTAATATACACCTGGGTCTCGTTTTACATGATAGATAGGTTCCTCAGAAAACATGTGCAAATGAAATCGTGCAAAAATAGATGTAACTTACATTGAAAAAGGGGAGATGCAGTCTGTGATTTTTCAAAATTCGCATAAAAGCAAAGCACCAACGTAAAATTACTTTAAAATTCATGCAAAAGAAAAATAAGGAAATAAAATATGACTAATAAAAAATTTCAAATTTGAAAAAAATTGACACAAGACAAACTTTTTTTAACTATAATATTTAATTTTATTCAAATAATATATTTTTATACATAATTTTCAGTACAGTAATTTACATTTTTTATACATGTTTTAATTATTATAGCTATTTGCCGAAAAACACGTTCATTTGCAAACAACTAGCGCCAACTTCACACTCATGTTGTGTCAATGATTTTCTGGTGACAACGTAATTAGTAATTAATCTTTGAGACAATGATTTTATTAATTGTTTATGAAACTAACAACTAAAAATTAAATTCTTATTTTTGTCTTTAATTTTCAATTCCGTTTAAAAATCAAATTTCACATCACATTAATTTCAAGTCGCCATAAGTAATTTTTAAATTGTTAATTACAATTAAAAATCAGATTTTAATTTTTAATTGTCAAATTTAATTGTGCCCACTGCTATTACTGACCTTTTAAAAATAAACTTGTGGACACTAAATGATTAATAATTGATTACATTCTTTTTTAAAAAGCAAAAACAGAATGTGATTTAAAATGCAAAATTAACATGCACAATGTTTGAACAAATTTACATTATAATCTTGTAAAAATTAATGTGTGTATACATAAAATGTGGAAATCATGATTTTAATTTCATTATTGCATAAAATCTTACTATTATAAAGCACTGAAAATATTGAAATTACTAAGATGAAAGTCGAAATCCAATAATGTGCTATTACTTTCAATATAATGTAAGTGCGCAAAATTTATTATTTAAAGTAATAGCGCATTATCGGAGTTCGACTTCCGGTGAAACACGAATCACGTAACTTCAAAATCGTGTTAAATAAGTCCGCGTAAAAAGAGACCCAGGTGTATGTATATATTAGATTTTATTAATATTAGTGTAAAATAATAGATAATTTACTAAGAACTATGCTAAAGGTAGTATATAAAAAACAAAAGTGTATCAATAAATGTTCAACTAAAACAATATAATATATGAATAAAAGGAAAATAAATATGAAAATATATAAAAATTATTCATTAAAACAATTGAATACCTGATATTCTGTAAAATAATATAAAAAATTGTGAATAATGATATAAAAAAGATAACTGTAAATTAAACAGGCAAAACTCTCCATACAGTAGTGCCACCCTGTGCCAACCAGAGTAATCAATGGATGCCAGAAGGCTTGTGCATAAAATACCCATCTAGTGTCTACTCATCTAATATTGCCAGACTAGTTTGTGACTTGTGGCCTTCATCGGTGAGGAGCCTTGGCACTACTCTATGGAGAGTTTTGCCTGTTTAGTAACAGTTATGTGCTAGAATAAGAGATGGTGATAACTGTAAATTGTCAATGAAGGATATAAAATAGAATGAAAGTCTCAAAAATATAAAACAACATCTTAGTATTTGAAAGTTATTTCTGTGATAAGAATATGAAACTACCATTAAAAAGTGAGTGAATTATGAAGCATTTTAAATTTAAAAATTAGATATAAAATTAAATAAATGAAGAAAGGTAAATCTCCCAATAATGATTGAATTACTATTGGAGCAGCTAATAAAAGTATAATTGTGGTGAAACTATATACCAAATGTTTAAATGATTAAGTTTTACCAGATAATTGGAAAAATGCAGTTGTAACTTTAATATTTGAGAAATGTTATAAAGAAGTTATTAATATATTACACATATATCTGGCTACTATTTATCCAATACACATTCTTCACCAAAATAATTACAAATCATCTACAGAGAACTTTTTCCTCAAACAATCAAAAAATATTGCTGCATTTAAAGTGATTTAAAAACCATGATTAATGTCCATTTATTGAAGAAAGTTATAGAAAGAACCAATAAATACAAACTGTTATAATAATTTGATTTGAAAATGATGAAAACATGTTGGTTCTGTAAACATTCTTATGTAAATTAAATCTTTGGATTATCAAAATATAATATGAAGATACTGTCATATTTAGAAGAATATTTAATAAAACACACCAGCAGTGATGATATTAAATGGAGACAATAACATATCATTAAGATAAGAGTACCAAACTTTCCATACAGTTGTGCCATCAATACAATATTTTATAATCAATGAATGCAAGAAGGTTTGTATATAAAATCCCTATTTAGTGCCTACTTCTAGCTTGTGGTTTTCAGCAGTGGAGAGCCTTGGATTTGAGAGCACTGCACCTAGATCCTTAGATGTGTTACCAGTGGTTTTGGAAAGTCCTTAGAATTCAAAATGTGGTGAGCACAATCTAACAGCATCAATATTTTTTTCTAATATTTATAGACAAAAACTTTAAATATATTTGTGTGTGTGTGCATGTTTGAGCTTTCTGTATAAAACTGTAACCAGTTGGTGTATGTTTTTTTAAAAAATAAATGTCTATGGAAATTTTTATTTATTTATGACCATGTTTTTTAAAAAAAGTATATTAACCCTTTTGTACTGTGCTAGCATACTGACAGATTTCTTTGTTCTCACTTACTTTAAGCTTTCAAATTTCACTTTAATATTAAACTGTTATTATTTATCAGAATATAATAAATTTGATCTAATTTGATATATATTTTCATTTAGTAATTAAATGAATTTTAAAAAATCATATTTGATTTTTGGAATTATTTTAAAAATTAGATTTTAATCAAAACAAAGTGCTGCTTCATCATCAAATTTCAGGTGGAGCAGATTCAATTTGCAAAATGAATGAAATCTTTGTTTGATGTTTGTTTTAAAAATCTGAACAAATTATTTTTATTATCTAGTAAATCTATCAAATTATGCTTTAAAAATTTTAAATTTTATGTAATTGTTATGATATTGCTAAATGTTATAACTATTTGTTTATTGTCAGCATTTCTAGACAATTGTATTCCCATTATTATAATCTCTATGGTAACAATATTCAGAAGATTATACTCTTATATTTAAAAATAAAATATTTCTGTAAAAAATAAATTTGTAATAATATATATTTTGATTTCCAATGATTATTACCCAATTATTATGCACAAATTATTATAAACTTTCAACAAATCAAGTTTTTAGATGATCATATTTTTTCAAAATAATCTCACAAAGTTTGAGATTGCCAAACATATAATAGGCACCCATCATTGTATACTTTGAAGACTCATTTATTCAATAATCCTGACATCTTTTAATTTTTTTTAAATTAAACTATTAGAGATTAATTATACTTGAATTTTAAAGCTGTTAAAAAAAAAAAGATTTGCAAAATTTTCCAACAGAGGGCGAAAAATACAAATACAATTTCTTGACTTCTAGCCGAGAAAGTTTTGTAATTAAAAATGCAATGGTTAAAAGACATATTTTGTTTTATTAAACTTTTTCAAACAATTTTTCTTTCAGATTGTTATAACCATTTAACAAAAATATAGTTTTTAGATGAAATAGTTATCAGTGATGTGTAGTTATGTTGATGCTAGTGTATATGATTAAATATATATATATATATGCATATTTTAGCTTAACACAGTATCAATTCATAGTTTTTAATTTGTATTTGTGGTAAACAGATTAATTTTTATTATATTTTAATTCTGGCAAGGTAGCCTTATTCATCAATAGATCTGTTCTATATATGATATGTGTTTGACTAATTCACATTTGGTGTTAAGCTTAGGGGAGTGATAATCAGATGTGACATTAATATAAGAGGAAGAGAATGATATTGGCAGTTTTGCATGTCTCAATAGATAGTGATCTGCACAGAATATAAATCCATGGAAAATAAGCTGCTATTCTGTCTCAATTTTTATGTATGTGTAGATGGTGAAGTATGAAAAGATGACATTTAACTTATCTTTAGAGTAATCATGAAACAAATTTAGAATTTATTGTAGTATACACGCTGTATTTTAATGCCAGTTTCTCAAAAAAATATGATACACTTAACTTTCTAAATAAGTCTGAGGATAAGTCTCAATAAAATTATATTAAGATATCAAGAGCATATCATACTATTTACACCTTTTTAATCAACACATGGGAAAAGAAGAAGTAGAAATTTATATTACTTCTATAAGATATCAAGAGGATTACTGCAGAAAGCTTGTCACATATAAATCAAATGGAAATTATATGTTATGCATATGTGTATGTATGCTTAAACATCACAATGATAAACTTTTGAAATTGTGATAATTTTAATGTGCTAGCATTTTATATAGAAAGTGGTCTATAACATTAAACTGATCATTTACATATGGCATTTCACTTCAAACACAGAACAAAACACTTCTCTTTCATCACATATAAATCTTTACGAGTTAAAATTTCCACTCAATTTTAACCCAATATAAATAAATACTCTTTAATCAACAGGGAATAAGTAATAAATACAGCTTTTTTCACTAAATCATATCTATCTATGAAAAGAATGAGAAAAATCGAAAAAAAATCAATAATTTGTTTAAATAAAAATCTATTATTCTGAAGTTATTAAATTATATAAATATTACGTTGGTATAAAGTCAAGTGAAATTCATGCTAGAATCATGTAAAATAGGTTAGTGTATATATATATGTTTAACTTTGTGCTTGAAATTGTGCCTTGATAGGGAAACCATTAGAAGTAGATTTGTGATTTAATTTTGGCAAGTAATTTAATTGTGAGTTGACGTCATTTGTCAATTACTCAAGTTTAAACAATCCCGACAATCGAACTAACTTTACTTATCTTAACAACTTTAATGTCACACTCAAATGAACAGCACCAACTTTCCAATAAAATTGTTTTATGGTTTACAACATCAATAATTGTGTTTTTGAATGTCTAATAATATTCCATTGCAATATACTAAAGCTCACATTCTTTTTTTCCATATGTCATAGCATCGGCTGGGAGGCGAACCCGCAACAACCATCTGCAACCAACTGCATGCTTGGAAGGCAGCTGTGCTAACCTCTCGGCTAACAACGCTTGACACTCTTTAAGTAAAATGTCACACACAAATTTTATAGTTGAAGTAATTAAAACATAATCATACACTATTACATTTTTCAATATTAATTCAAATTAGTCTAAGTGAGACTTGAAATCAATAATACTCTGAAGATGCACTTTGTAATAACTACATAAACTAATATAGGAATTACAAATATGTCCACATTATAAATATTCTAGTACATTCGTCTGTTTATTTATATTTTTATGATGTTGTCTTTTAATTTTTAACTTGATTTTATGAAAAAATTTAACATCATGTCTAATGACAGCTGTCTATTGTATTCTATTCTCAGACATATTTTGCCACTAAAAAAAACAATAATGCATTTGTACAAAGTGCATTTGAGATCACCTTTATAACGAAATTGAGGTCTGTCTCTTTTATGAAACAATGTTCAAATTGATTTTGCAATAGTGGGTTTTGTAGTACTGTAACATTCAAGAACATATCAATTGGTCATATAATCTTGCCATAATCATATTAAAACTGTATGGAAAATCCTGGAACGAACACATTTCTATAGAATTAACATGATAAACAACCACCTAATTCTGTTTTCATTTAAAAGGTATCAGGATATTTAAATTGGATAATATTTTCATGTTGATAACTATCCAAGATTAAAATTTCTTAAGAGATTTTTTTTCTAAAACTAGCTGACAATAGGACTTGATTTTTTTGATGATAGAAACAATGTTGTTATATCTATGCTCAACAAAATGTGCAAGTTATGGAGATTATATTTTAAACTGGTAAAAATAGTAGCATCATCAGCTTATTGTGAATCCAGAATCTAAAATAAGGTTTTTTGCTTTTGATAGACTCTGATCCGACAGGTTCAAATAAAACATAAACTGCATTTTCATTCTAATTAAGCTCTCTATAAATCATTTTAAAGTTTATTGAAATAAAAATCGAAGACAAATGTAAAACAAGGACACATTCTTATTAAAACCTATATTCTTTTCAAGTGATATATATTTCCATCTCTAATAATACTTTGTCTATTCCATCAAAGAGAATTTGTGTAATGTGATTAAGCATTTTATGAACAGCCAACTATTTTACACAGCATCGGAGTTCTAGTTTATTCAAAAACCTTGATAAAATCAATAAATAAAATATTTTAGGTTGTCATCTGATCCTTCGTGTTAGCCGCTAGAGGTGCGATTTCTAGCTAAATTTCTAGAAATATGCTGTTTCCGCGGCCCCACCTAAGCCTTTAAGCATTATTTCTAAAATAAATCCTAGAAAGATTGTTAACTCGGAGTTAAGTCTTCTTTCTATGCTAAAAGGTAGACTGTTAACTCGGAGTTAAGTCTTCTTTCTACGATAAAATCTAGAAAGAATGTTAACTCGGCTTAGCGGCTAACGGTGTGGCTTTTTCTGATGATAAAAGCAGAGGAAAATACCATAGTTATTTGTGTAACGCACTATATTGTAATGCTGTGTTATGTAGTTGATATAACAATATCGTACGAGGGGGTATTAATTTGATCGTGTCAAAATTATTTTAATTTTCATTGGTACCTTTTTTTTTTAAGACGAATTGATGTACTGTTACATTTTAACAATTTTAACAGTATCGTGATTTTTCCTCATAAATTTATATTCCTCCTAAATTTTCGATTACGGTGGGTTAGGGTAATATTTTAAAGATCACGCTTTGAGTCATGTTTCAGTGATAAATTTTCCGAGACAAAAAGTATGGCAATTCGAAAACAGAAAATATGGGAATTACCAGGCACGGAAGCCAGCGCTGTAACATTTCTACAGCAGAAAAACATACTGCTGAAAGAAAAGAGATGTTTGTGCGGCGAATGTATGAGACTTGAGGTCCATAAAGATCTTTGGACTTTCATTTGTAAGTCTGGTTCTTGCCGAAAGAAATGTGCACTTCGAAAAGGCAGCTGGTTTGAGGGATTTCAAATGTCGTTCGTCAAGTCTTTACGTTTGCTGCATTACTGGAGCCATGATGAGTTGACCGTACAGCAAGCCATTAATGACATTGAAATGTCTCGAGATTCATTAGCCAGATGGAAAGAAGCTCTCTGTGAATTATGTTGTGAAAGCCTTGCTTCAAGACCTTCCAGTCGAGTTGGAGGATCAGGTTTGATAGTAGAGGTGGATGAAACACTGTTCAGTCAACGTAAGAACCACCAGGGAAGAATGCTTCCTCAGCAATGGATATTTGGTGGCTTTTGCAGAGAGAATGGAGAATGTTTTGCCACGCCCGTGCCATCACGATCTGCGGTCACACTTCTGCAAGTCATACAGGAAAATATCAAGCCCGGATCCACAATTTACTCCAACTGCTGGAAAGGATATAAAACATCCAATTTGAAAGCAGCAGGTTTCCAACACTTCACCATGAACCATCGCTATAATTTTATTGATCCTAAAACAGGAGTTCACACACAAAATATCGAACGTCTTTGGGGCTGTCTGAAATCACAAAATAAAAAACAGTGTGGAACACCTAGAAGTTCAATAAACAATTACCTGTGTGAATTCCTTTGGCGATGTCTTCATAAAGATGGAGATGTTTTTAATAGAATAATATTTGAGATGCAGATAAAACAGAAATAGTTTTATGCTGTTTTTTAAATTATTTCGTTTCTGTTATACTGTTTCTCGTTTCATGGGCATGTTACGGTTCATGTGTTGATTTCTTGTTTCGAGGTCGAGTTTTGTTTGTTAAAAAGTTTAATAGACACAATAATTGTTAAAACTGTTGAAATCATTTTATCAACAAAGAAGAGAGATATGTGGAGGTAAGTTAATTTTTTAAAAACACTTTTTTTAGCTGTTATTAAAGAGATTTTATTTCTGTTACATTTTTTTTTTTTTTGCGCTCCACAGACAGTTTCAGTTTCATTGATTGGTTTCTCTGCGTTGAGTTACGTTTTTGACATAAATAAACCTAAATTTGTTTAAACCATATCTTCAAAATTTGTTAAAATAATTTTTTCAACAAAGAAAAAAAAACAAAAGAATCTGTAGGTGAGTCACATTATCCATTTATTATTTAGAGGTAAATATATATGATGCAAACCTTATTGTAAAAGTAAATTTAATTTGTCTACCAGTAAATATTATTAACCAAATTGATAAATAAAGTAACATAACATACACACACAATAATTGTTGTTAACCAAAAAATGTAAATTATTATTTAAAAATAAACAAAAACACCCCTCCCACTAATTGTTGTCAATCAAATGTAAACAAATTAAAGTAACGAAAATTATTATTTAAAGATCCATAAAAAAAAAAACCCCATTGTTTCTTTAATTTTGTCACTTAAATTTTTAAAAACAGTATTACTATTTAAACACAACCCAAATTATTATTTAAACGTACACCAAAAAAGATCCTTTCTTGTCAATAATAATCAAATTAAGAACTATTATTGTCCCATTGTCAAAAATATTAGGTTTTTGAGCAACCAAAACAATAATTTATAAACGAAAAAAAGTCAATCGGTTGTCAATCAAATATAATAAATAAAAGTAACTTCAATTTTGATTTAAACATACACCCACACAAAAAAAACCCTTTCTCCAAATAATTGCTGTCGGCAATCAAATGTAAAATAAAAAGGAAGGTAAATTAGTATTTAATCATCATCCAAAAACACCCACCCCTCTCACTAATTATTGTCAGCAATCAAATGTACACCACCACTAAAAGTAACGTAAACTACTATTACACCCTTTTCCCCAATAATTGTTGTCTACAATCATACATACAAAAAAACACCCCTCCCAATAATTAGAATCGGCAATCAAATGTAAACCAACCAATCAAAGTAAGATCGTAACTTAAAACTACTATTGTTTAAACGGTTAACCCACCCCTTCACCCAATAATTGTTGTCTACAACCGTACACACAAAAAAAGACCCCTCCCAATAATCAGTGTCAAACAAATGTAAACCAATCAAAGTAACACGGTAACTTATTATTTAAACGTAACCCAAATTACTAGTTGAAACTACACCGAAAAACAACCTTTTGTCAATAAAAATTAAACAAACAACAACTATTATTGTCCCATTGTCAAAAATATTTATTCGTAGAAACAAAAATCATAATTTATAAACGAAAGGAAGTCATATCGGTCATTGATCAAATGTAAACCGATAAAAGTAACAGTTTTAATTTTTATTTAAACATACACACACGCGCGCGAAAAAAAAACAACACATCTCCCGATAATTGTTGTCGGCAATCAAATGTAAACCTATCAAAGTAAAGTAAATTATTATTTAATCATACACAAAAACAACCCCTCCCACTAATTGTTCTCGGCAATCAAATGGAAATCTATCGAAGTAACATCAATTATTATTTAAAGATCCATCCAAAAAAAACCCGTTCTCTCTTAAATTTCGGCAATCTAATTTTACAAAAACAGTAATACTATTTAAAAAAAAAAACACAAATTACTATTTGAACACACCCCAAAAAAGACGCATTCTCTCTTAAATTTCGGCAATCCAAAAAAAAAAAATATTATTATACCATTGTCAAAAATATTATTTGGGAAAAATAATTCTGAAACGAAAGAAAGTAAACTTTGTAAACAAACAAAAAAACAACAACAATATTAATAGAAAATCGCTGGCCCAGAAACGTTATATTAATGTGTTTTTGATTAGAAATTGCGCCTCTAGCGGCTAACACGAAGGATCAGATGACAACCATATTTTGTTTCAATTCTTTTTCCTTTGTATTTCAGATGACTCAAATTATTTTTTAATGTGTCTTGATTTTCTAAAATCGTAGTATATAATTGTTAATGCGCATATAACTGGAAGTAATCTATTGAACAAACACTTTGAAAATATATTTTCTTTTGTAGATAATGTTGAGATTGTATGACTCTTACTACAAGCATATATATTTCTTTTATTTTTTAAAAAATTAGAATAAAACCATTCTTAAAATTACATGTAAAAACATTAGGGGTCCATTAAAAATTTTAATACTTTTGAAACTTACATATCACCATCATATTTTAAAATTTCTCCAAGTATCTCATCAGAATATGAAATCTTTCTACTTTTAAGAGTATGAAGAACTGTTTTAACTTCATTATAATGAATATCTTTATCCAATCCTAAGAGAGTAAATAAAATGGTCATATCATGAAAGTTCATCATCTCTGTTATTGCATTTTATTTAAGAGAATATCAAAATACTTTTTTTCCATCATTTCATATTATAATAATCGTACATCATGGAAGAAAGTGTGATTACTAAATTTAATTGGATTATAATACTGTTTACAGGTTTATATAATGGTTTCAAGGCATCAATAAAGATCTAACGTAATATGGGTGTATGTTCTTTAAAGATGTACTTCACCAATCATTTTAAAGACTTTTTGGTTAATTAGAACATTTTGTCTTTAAACATCTGGATTAATTATGAATCTAAAGTTTGAATTTATTATTTTTTAAACCGAAAATGTTATGTTTTCTTTCAATCAAATCATGAAAAGTAAGGTCATTGTTCAATGAATCAGTCACCATTTCTTTTTATTAAACTCCAGAATATGATTATTAATATGTATAATACACACCTTAAAAGAATTAATTTCATGCCCCAGTGTTTTGACAATCTTGAGAATCAATATTAGAAGCATTAATATTAATAACAATAAAAAGTTAGTATGAATATATATATACATCAAAGCATTAACCGGGAAACTAACCCGGGCCGGCTGCTTGGAAGGCAGCTATGCTAACCGCTAGACCAACAACGCTTGACATATCGGTCTTTTTTAAAAATATCGTTGGATTAAGTAATAATTTTAATCCAAGTATCATTATAACTTGAAGCATATTAATTTATAATCTGTCCAACAATCTATACTTTAAGTATTTGAGTAAATGCTTTTCTCGTATTCTGATTCCTAAATCTAATGTATCTATTATATATCTTTGTCTTGTGTGTTTACACCTTTGTTTTTATACCAATTTGCACTTGATCAAAATTTTTCTGATACATAATTCATGTATAATAATAATAATAAATGACATGGAGAAGAATGGAAAAAATCAGTTGAATGCGTAAAATAACTATTGAAGAAGTATTAAAAAGAGTAAATGAGGAAAGAAGGTTGATTGAGAATATCAGAGAGAGAGAAAAAGAAACTGGATTGGACATATATTAAGAAGAAATTATATTTTAATGAAAGATGTTTTTGGAAAGAATGGTAAATGGAAATAAAAAGAAAGGACAGAATAGATTGATATTACTGGATGATATAAGAGATGAGAAGACTTGTGTGAATTGAAGAAATGGGCAAGGAAGAGAATGGAATGGAAGAATTGATGCATTGATGTTGTGAGTACTCTCTGGACCTGTCGATTAAACAGAATACTATTGATTGATTCATTGATGAGTTCATAATATCAATATTATTATTAGCTTCAACTTTTTTTCCATGTGTCAAAGCATCGGCCAGGAAGCAAAACCCTCCACAACTGCTTGTAAGTCAGATGTGCTGACCCCTCAACCACCAATGCTTGACATAGCTTCAACTTTATGCCAAAGTTTATATTTCTATCAACATCTGTATTACATTTTCCAAAAACTAAAATTTGATTTTTTAATTGTATTACTGTAATAATGCTATCAAAAAATTAAAAACCTTTTCTTTTTTAATTCTCTGAATCTAATGTTGAACCATATCCATTAATAGAGTGAGCACAGATACCATTCTGCATACTTGAGTAGACTTTACTGCTCATATGACACTATGCAGATACCTTCAGAGACATTTAGTTGTTCTTTTGAACTTTATCCCTCTGCAAGTTTTATAAATTGCAACTATATCAATCTTAAATTTTTATAGTTCTGTCCTTTATTCATATCTTGAAGAAATAAAGTTTATATGTTTCATAAATTTATACGATCATTAGTTTTTATTTATCATTACTTCTGAAATCATTATTTCTATTGCTTGATAACTTTGATACATCAAATGTCATAGGCCATTTTGAGCCCATTACATTTAGTGCAATTATATAGTAATCCAGAAGATTTTTAAATAGGATTGCCAAATTATACAGTCTTTACTATGCTGAAATGTCTTTCTTAAATCCGATTCCAAACTGATCTATTAGTGATTATATTGGCCTGTGAAACCTCACAAGTAGAATGTCAGTTTGTTAGATCTAGACCATTATTGCTTTTTAAATGTTTGAGAGCTCAAGATAAATAAATGAATCAAAATTGATATTTATATAGTCAAAGCATAGAAGATGATACTTTAAAAATGCAATCCTGCTATTACAATTTTTGCAAAGAGATGATAAATATCATAAAAAGGCACAGGACAATTATACCAGTGACTAAAGACTAAAGAAAAAAGAACGCAGAAAAGACTGCTCATAGCAGAAACAATACATAATATTGGTTAAACCTGTATCTTAACATACAAGACGGTAGAAAGTACTTTGGTCAGGCACTGTGGGTGTTTGTTCACACTTAAGTCTGGGAAAATCATTGTAAATATTTTATTTTTATATAGTGCTATGTTGTATAAACTGTAATATTAATAATTAGCCATTAAGCTAATGCACATGCGCTTTATTTATAGTTAAAAATCCACAAAGCGCATGTGCATTAGCTTAATGAAAATCATTGTAGTAAATTCTTATAGTAAGTTTTTAGGTGACGACAAAAAATAATAATTGTAGATTTCTCATAGTAAAGATTTTTAAAGCTAACAACAACTGCAGCAAATTTTCCAAAAACATGTAGTTGTACTTATATGAATATTGTTGAAGGAATAGTATAAAGACTTACGATATTTGCTATAAAAATTAAGATTTGTAATGTGGTCGCTGGGAGTATTTAATTCATGGGTTTTATTATAACATAAATTAAAGAGGTTCATTATAACACAATTATTAATTAAGATTTAATTCCAATGTAATAATGTTATTATATACTTATGATAAGAGACATGCGAGAATAATTAAAATTAATCAATAAAATATATCAATGACTTATTCGATGCAACACCACGATAAGTAGATTGTTTTTAAACATTACATGATCAACCTCTATGTTTACACAAGCTGCTAAAATAATAGGAACTCCCTCTATACATTGATTACGGCGTCTAGCACTGAGTACCATTATTGTATGGAGAGTTGCTACTATTTATATTGCTTTTACCTATTGCTGTGTGCAAATTTGTTGTATGTTGTAAACTAAATTCGTGTTTAGAATAATTAATGAAGAAAATTTACCTTGCATAAATCCTTATAATTTAGAAAAGTAAAAATGTATTTCAATAATTTCTCAGGTAATCTTGGAAGATAGTCTATCCGGCCTTCAACTAAACCTTTGACATATTCCAACATATTTGCTCCAAATACCATTTGGATATCACTATGTACTCTAGAATCATCCATGAAATCTTCATAAGAATTTTTTATTTCTGTCGGTCCAATCGATCCAGAAACATTGTGAGAGATTACCCAATGCCTTAAAAATACTGTTGATTTTGTTATTAATAATTGATAAAAATCTCGACTGGGAGGTGGAGCCACAGCGGTTTCATTTAACAGGATGCTTTCCTCTAAAATTGAAGATGACCGTCTGATTGATAAACTTTGAGAATGTAGGCTAGATCTCCGACTTCCGCTTAAACTAGATTGTGAACTACTCATCCTATGTTCATTTCGGTATAAAAGTACTTAATATAAAACGACATGAAAAATTCTTTTTTTTTTATAGCTATTAGCACGAGATATTACCTTAACGTTTAAAAGAATGGATGCAAATTATTGACGTCATCATTTCAAAGTTTACATGGAAATATATACTGGTTGAAAAATTTTGATAATTTTATCAATAATTCAGGATTTTCTTTCTTTAAATATTAATTATATAATATAAATAATCGGTTAAAATTAGAAATAAAGTTTTCAGAGTTTATTTAAAAATTAATACTGTTAATCGAATGATTTGGATAACTCGGGATCCATAAGAAGTTCGAACATCGAAAGTACTGGAGCAGACTAGCGATCCAAGATGGTTTATCTTCAGAATCCGTCATTATGCGAGGGTTAAAAGGAATAAAAGTTGTAAGTTATCTTTACGATTAAATCAAAGTTTTGAAATTTGAATTGACAAATTCTTTTAAACAATCGTGTTTTAGTAATTTGTTATAAACCCGCTTGAATTATTATACATTTATATTATAAACAGTTCTTTTATTCTTTTGACTATTATCAAATGTTTACTATATATTATTCCAGTATTTGACGAGAGATTTATCAGGATATTATTCCAATTAGCAGCATGTTTAAGTATTAGTAAAAATCTATAATAATAAGAATAATAATATAAAATGTTTACCTCACTTTATAAACATTATTATTCGGATAAGCGACTTGAGGATATGCATTACAGTTATTTATCCTTCGCTACTTATATGATCCAAGCTTACTTGATAACTTATTATCTTCCTTCTGTTTTTTAGATATTTTAGTATTCAAATTTGTCATCTAACCAGTAAATAAATAAAAAGAGATAAATAGGTAGGATGGATGAAGGTATACAAATAGATGTATATACTGCGTGTGTGCATGAAAAGCAAAATAGATAGATGAATTGGTGAACAGACCTATAATAATATGGATGAACTTATGTATAAATAAATACATAGATAGATACATACATAGTATTAAATATATATCATTGTGCATACTGAGACTTATTAATAGAAAGTTTATATAAATTTATGAATGAATAAAAACAGATAATAAATAAATAGACAGATATAGATAGATAGATAGATAGATAGATAGATAGATAGATAGATAGATAGATAGATAGATAGATAGATAGATAGATAGATAGATAGATAGATAGATAGATAGATAGATAGATAGATAGATAGATAGATAGATAGATAGATAGATAGATAGATAGATAGATAGATAGATAGATAGATAGATAGATAGATAGATAGATAGATAGATAGATAGATAGATAGATAGATAGATAGATAGATGGATAGATAGATAGATAGATAGATATATAGATAGATAGATAGATAGATAGATAGATAGATAGATAGATAGACAGACAGACAGACAGACAGACAGACAGACTTATAGATAGATAGATAGATAGATAGATAGATAGATAGATAGATAGATAGATAGATAGATAGATAGATAGATAGATAGATCGATAGATAGATAGATAGATAGATAGATAGGTAGATAGATAGATAGATAGATAATTGTATGTACTTTTTTCATAAAATAGGTAATGCTTAGACAATAGCTGAAATACGAAAAATGATTATTGCAAATAAAATAAGTTTTCAGTAGCTACTATCTATGTATAAAGAGTGTTGAAAAGTTTAGTTTAATAAAAATTACTCAACTCTCGTTAGTCTAAAAAAATCTCAATTGAAAGATACTAATTTATGTACCTTTATCACAGAAACAAATCTGGATTGTGTTAACAAAGTGTTATATGCTATCTCTAACATTATATGCAAATATTTATAAATATCAGAATATCATTTAGTAAATTTTGAATTCAATATCCAGATAAATAAATTGGTTTCTT
Organism: Epiperipatus broadwayi; assembly: GCA_028023455.1. Taxonomy (NCBI): domain Eukaryota; kingdom Metazoa; phylum Onychophora; class Udeonychophora; order Euonychophora; family Peripatidae; genus Epiperipatus; species Epiperipatus broadwayi. The sequence goes on along the minus strand of JAQFVV010012542.1, from coordinate 2,979,983 downwards.
GTAAAATTAAAAAATAAAATATTACAAACTATAGAAATATGTATTTGTTCTCTATTAAAAGAAAGGTATTTGATTCATTTTATCATTCTACAAGAGTAAAGATAAAATTGGATATAAAATGTACTGATTAAATAATAATATTAAAACATAAATAAAATCAAAAATATTCAAAGTATTGTATTTTATTTTTGTTTTTGACCAGTATCTTCATCTGATCTCTACTGTATCACAATCATTTACTATCACAGAATGTCATACCATTCTGTTCCCACTGTGATGCATTTTTTGAACAACCTATGATTACTAGGTGATCTAAAGATATAAACACTTTAATCACCACACCTACACTAATAACTTAGTATTCTTCTACTACATCACTCTTACACAAATGAGTGGTTTTTATTCACATGTAATACATTGTGGAAGAGTAATTAATCATTGTATTGTTGAAATATTTTTATGGTTTTTTGTTTTTATCAACATCCCCTAAATCTCACCTCTAACAGAATACTCTCGACTAACTTTCTAATTCTCCATGTCCATGACGGCAAGTCAGTATTCCATCACATTAGTGTGATTCAAGTTTGAACCTGATTTTTCTGTTTTAATAATTCTTTTCACAGTAACAAATTTATGTAAAAAAAGACTAAGTCAGAGTTTAAATATTAAAAAATTAGTAAAATTTATTGCACCAATTTTACTTTCAACACTTTCCCTTCATATTCATGGTTAGTTTTCTGAAAACATTAATTTGTTGCTGATTTGAATGCTATTTGATTATTGGTCCATTGCCATTCATTTTGTGTAATGCACCACACACCTTTTATTTTACATTTGTGATTATTTTCTTTTTTTGCAATAATTTTAACAACATTCAGATCACATTATGGGCATATTATTTTTCATGATTATAAAAGACCAACGCATTGGACATCATCTTATATTTTTTACACATTAATGAGCTAGGTCATTCTAATTTTAACACTTGCTCTCTTCTCATAATAGTATACATATGGGCAGTCTTTTTGGCTGCAGTTTACAGCATAGATTAGATTGGGCCAGTCCAATGTTAGAATTTCATGGTTTACATTCTTAATAAGCTTATTTAAATATATGGGGGTTCTAAATCCAACTTTAACAAACTTATCTAATTAAAACAAATATATAAATATAATTTAGATTTTAAATATATATATAATTATAAAAGTGCAAAGAAATGAACATCTTTAAATTTATAAAACATTAAAAGTTTTTTTTACTTTTTATTTTTTTATTCACTGTAAAAATCATAAGCAAATTTATGTCTGAATATTCTGACAACTATTAGAGTGTAATTTATAATATATATAGAAAGAATAATAAAATCATTGAAATAAAAATTATTTTTCTAAAAAATAATTTATATTAATAAAACGTTTTTCTTCTAATAATTATCACTATTAATAATTCAGAAATTACAAGTAATTTGTCAAAATCAGCTAGGCAAAAAAGTATGTATCACATTATAACAGTTTCATATTAATCATATATATATAATTTGTAATTATATATATATAATGTAATTTTTCTTTAGTAGATCTTAAGTTTTTTCGTCATTCATTTTGATTAAAGAGTGGTAAACATATTGTTACATATGCAATACAACCTCATACAAAATTGTGATTAAAACTTTAATGTTAGATAATTATATTGTTAAATGAACTTACTATGAGTATAGTAAGAAAATAAAAAATACTGTTGTAAAAGAATTATAAACTATTTCAATAATTAATTGGATTTCTGGAGAAAAGTGACTTATGAATATTAAATAACGGATGTGCTGGAATTAAAAAAAAATAGGTACAAAGAAACTAATCTAATTGGAAAGCTTTTTTTCTCTTCCATATGTCAAAGTATGGGCCGGGAATTGTTTACTTGCAAGGTGGCTGTGCTAACCTCTCGGCTACCAATGCTTGACAAATAATTGGAAAGCTTTTAAAATAAAAAGCAAAACAAACCCTGGCAATTATATTATCCAGAAAAAGAGCAAAAGATGGTGGTTACTATAACATGAATTTAAGTGCTAATAATGAAGTGCCAACCATGAATTAGAACTATATGAGAAGTTTAAATTACTTGTGTAAAATTGTATTTATAACTTTTAGTAAGATTATTAATTTATTCAATTAGAGTTTAAGCTCTGTCTAACTTGAAAATATTTTAGTCACGGCTGACATTTTGCTCAAATTACGAAATAACAGCTCCCTTGATAGATGACACTTTACTTAGGAATAGCTGTTCCGATGTCTTATCTGTAAGGTTGAAAACATCTTTTTTTCTATTGGCCCAAAACAATATTTCAATATTCCCAATCAAAATATAGAATTTTTAATGATGATTTTTATCTTTTGATATATTATTAATAGTAGCATTAGTTCCATGATTATACTTTATTCCTATTTTTCAACTCTGTCATCTTTTATATTTTAATGCAAGACCAAAGCTCTACTATTCTACTATCTAGCATAAAGTTGATAATCAGTGAATACCATTTGCATATCAAGTCTCGGTTCTTGGTACATAAATCACATTCTCAACTGATTTCTCAATTTTTTTTTTCATTATTGAAACTTAGGGCTCAAAGTTAGTAGGAATGAACCTATGTATCTATCAATTTAATTGTGTTTTATCATTCAAGCTAAAAACTTGAAATACAAATCAGTCTAAGATTTTAAATCTATGTCAATCTGCTTTAACCAGTTATTCAGATGTGAATTCAGGTAAATAACTATATATTTTACTACCTTCAATTGTTAATTAACTATGAATGTTAATAACAAATTACCAAATTGAAGGTTTCCACGTTACAAGTATTTCAAGAAAATTGATTTGGGTTCAACACCTTAAGCTGATTTGTATTTTAATTTCTTGCTTGATAGATAAAATGGATTTAAAGATGATTTCTGGGTGCATATGTGCATTCCTTTCAACTTTGAGCTCCAAATCTCATTAATAATAAGAAAAAACAGAACCTAGTTTGAGTAATTGTAATATAAAAACACAAATATTGTAGGCTTGTTGCAATTTACTAATTTCTCAAGATTACAGCAGATGGCGGTAGATTAGAGGCCTGGTCTGGTTTTGCATTGTTTAAAAGCGAAAGCTTAATGATTTATTGTTATTAATATCTATAATACTAGTATACAAATGTTTCATTAGATTATCTTTGATTTTTATATGCCATATCAGTGAATTAAACATTTAAGAAATTGAATAATTGATGATAAAAATAGCAATGAGTGAAAGTACAATTGATAATAAAGTTGCCAACAAAGTTAAAGAATTATCCTGATAATGAAAATTTCTAAATGTTTTTTAGCTTTATATAAAGTGAAATACCTTAATGGTAAAGAAAAAAGTAGAATATTCTCTTTTTTCCCATATGTCACAGTATTGGCCAGGAGGTGAACCCACATTAACTGTTTGCAACCAATTGCTTGCTTGCAAGATTGCTGTGCTGACCTCTTGGCTAACAATGCTTGGCTAGACTATTCCTTTAAAGCACTGAAACAAGAGTGGGAAATCTCTGATTCAAAGGCCAAGTCTAGCTCTTGAAAGCTCTCAACCCAATCTCCAGGCATTTTCATAAACATGTATAAAATAGACCTGCATAAATTTTCTATGTAAACATGCATATAATGTAGTGCATTAAATTAAGACTTAAAATAAAATAAACTATTTTCTCAACTATATATTTTTCTCTCTAATCTTTATAATAAGTCTACTCTATTTTATCAGAGGTGAATTATTCCTACACATTATGTATATTATATAATCTATCTGATTATGAATTTAATGTATGATTCTGAAAGCACTTTGGTTGTTTTCATAGTGATTTTCACAGATGATCATATAACTAGTAAAAATAAAACATAAATTTTACTTCATTTCATTATTATTATTATTATTTTGCATTTATTTTTTTATTAGGATTGCTATATGGAGTAAGATAAGAAAAATTGACACCAAAAACACATTTGAAAAGAAATGGGCCACTGCATATTTTAATAGAAAGAAATAGTAAATTAATGTACCTGATATATCTTTCAGTTAATAAAAAACACATTATTAAAAGGCAGTATTTATCAAAAAATTCTGACTAAAATTATCGGGGAAGCAACAAATGTTAAAACAGAAACTTGAAAAAGATCTTCATAAGTGACAAGTTTTATAAACAGTAGGAGCAAGTCAAAAAATTCTGTGAGAGCAACTGATTTTAAAAAAAAACAATTTCAAAACAATGTTCTGAAAGGGAGCTTATAAAAGATTGAATGCTAGCTGATATATATTTAACCTATCCAGAACATAACAAAAAAATTTAAGAATATATATATATATAACAAAACTTAAATATATTCCAAACAACAGTAAACAATTTATAATACAATATAAATAAAAACTCATAAAGAAATATTTTCGATTATATTCATAATCATTTTCAACTCAACTTTCAAAATACAATATAAATAAAAACTCAATAAAAACTCATAAATAAATATTTTCGATTATATTCATAATCATTTTCAACTCAACTTTCAAAATTTTGAAAGTTGAGTTGAAAATGATTATGAATATAATCGAAAATATTTATTTATGAGTTTTTATTGAGTTTTTATTTATATTGTATTATAAATTGTTTACCATTGTTTGGAATATATTTAAGTTTTGTTATTGTATTATTGATATTAGTGGACATTTATTTTGTTATATATATATAGGTTCAAGGCAAATTAGAGAAAATGTCATTAAATGTGAAACTGTCATTAATAGTGATGGTGTTATTTTATTTTCAATTCACAAAAAAATTATGGCTCTAGTTTAAAAGAAGAAAGTTAAAATTGGCCTTCCAATTAAAAAGACTGCCCATCTTTAATGATTAGGGGTAAATTAATTAAATTTTCGATCAAGTATAGTAGGTCAATATTTATGTTGATTATTTTGTGTAGCCTGTGAAGGAGATAATAAATATCCAAATTGACTTTGGTAGGACAAAGTTTTCCATCCCTGCTTTACAGATTAAAACAGGCAAAACTCTCTGTAGGTATTGACATTCAGTGCAAGCCAGAGTAATCAATAGATGGGAGAAGGCCTGTGTATAAAATCCCAACCTAGTGTCAATTCATCCAATATACTCAGACTAGTTTCTGGATTGTGGCCTTTATCAGTGAGGAACCTTGGATCTGAGAGCACTGCACCTTAAAATTCCCTTCTAATGTCTACTCACCCATTATCCCCAGACTAGATTCTGGCTTGTGGCTTTCATCAGTGAGGAACCTTGGATCTGAGAGCACTGCACCTAGATCTGGTGCAGTGCTCTCAGATCCAAGGCTCCTCACTGACAAAGGCCACAAGCCAGAAACTAGTCTGGGGATATTGGATGAGTAGGCACTAGATGAGGATTCTATGAACAGGCCTTCTGGCATCCATTGATTACTCTGGCTTGCACTGAGTGGCAATACGTATAGAGAATTTTGCCTGTTTTAATAACAGTTTTGAGCAAACATAAGGAATGATGATCATGTGGTGTTTATTGGCTTTACAGATTAGAAAAGAAACATAATTAAGACAGATAAATATTTATAAATATTAAAGGAAATAAGAAAAGGAATAATATTTAAAACAGCTATGAAGAGAAAAAATAATTGCATAGTGAATTCTAAGCATCCACATTATGAAAGAAACTGTAGAATGTATCAAAATAACACAATGAAGAAACAAATTGTATGGAAATTTTAGAAAGGAAAGTAGTTATAGAATTTTTGGAAAGATATGAACAAATGTAATGTTTGTATATTCTGTTCATGTTTCACTGATGACATTTTTTTGGTATATAAAATAATAATATGATTTAATTTATTATAATTTTTATGTGTAAAAATATTTTTTTCTATTTTAAAAATTTAAATTTTACAACTAATAATTAAAACAATCAAAAAATGTTAAACAAAAGGTTGTTCATATATATATAAAATGGTAATAAACTATTATATACAATCTTTCAATCCATAAAAGTACTTTCAGTTAATTCCTTAACTCTTCTCAACTGTCACTAAATGCAAAAAACAAAACAGAAGCCAATGTCATCAACTCAAATTCCATGAATCCTGAATTTTAATGTTAACAGCTTGTTTATTATTTAAATTCATTTTATTTTTAATTATTAAAATTGCCTCCTTAATTTTGCTTTTATTATGGTTACTCTCATCATGAATTTTCTTAATACTTTCAATATCAAACTTAATTTTATATTTACATGCTCTTTCAGGGTCCAAAATGAATATAATTAATAGATAAACTGCTAACATTAAAATTGTGGGATTCATGGAATCTGAGTTGATGATGTTTGCTTCCATTACGTTTTTTGAATTTAATGGCAGTTGAGGAGGGTTAAGGAATTAACTAAAAATATTTCTGCAGATTGAAAAACTGCATATAATAATTTATTACTGTTATATTTATTATTTTTATTTTTATTACAATAATTTTTTAAGTAATGGACATTTTATTTGTATTATTGCTAAAAAGAGGTTGCCTTGACAACAGTTTGGATTTATTGATTGTTATCTATATTATTTGGATTGTTTAAGTGTTGACTGGTTTCTAATGGTTACATATATATAAAATCAAAAATTTTCACAGCTATAGATATGAATGAAATATCTGGGTACATCCATATATAATTTATTAAAATATAACTGTTGCAAATACTCTTTTCACTAGATCTATTAATCTCCTTTCAGATAAATCAAATGTCAATGATGAAATAAATCATATAAGCAATATTTTATCAGATAATGCCTATAATAGTCAAATAATATACTGAGCCTTAATTAAGACCCAAAACAAAATAAAAGATAAAAAGAAGAAACAACTATTAGAGTTTGTATTTCTTACATAAAAGAAACTACAGACAATAATGGGCATATTCTAAGATATTAAAGTATAAAGACAACATATACCACTCGTCAAAAAATTAATAGCATTATAACCAATCCTAAAGAGGCAATCCCTGTTGAAGGATATAGAGTTTATGAGATTCCATGTAACATTTGTAAAGCTTCCTATATAGGCCTGAGTAATCATTACATCAATGCTAGAAGAGAAGAATATATTAATGAAGTAAAAACACTTATCATCATCAGCACTATCTATTCATACTATAGATACAGGTCACAATATTAATTTTTCTAATAAGAGGATTCTATCGAGATATGACACCTCCAAAAAGTCAGATCAGAGAAACCATTGAAATCTTTAAAGAGCCAAATTGTATCAACAATGGTTAGGATACATGCAAATTACCTTCTATTTGAAATTTTTTTAAAAAAGTCATTAATTTAAAATAATTTTTCATTACAAGTATTTCTATTTCATTATTGTTATATGTCAGTACTTACTGTGCCTTTACAATTATATTATAGTATTTGTTACCCAGTTGATGACCAGTGTAACCTGATCAAAATATTGGTCTATAAATATATAAAATTATACAGGGATGTACCCAGACAATATTTCATATATATATATATATATATATATATATTACCTTTAAACTTGGTGCAGATAGTTTAAGTAAGGTGAGAAATGTAGCTATTTTAAAAAAAATTAAATATATGTTATTTTCTATGATATTGTGATTTTGTAGGTAGTATGAGTTCAAATTCAGTAAATAGTGTATTAAATAGTTTAAGGTCATTTTAAGATAAATTAAATAATAAAATAATATAATGTGTAAAAGATAAGGTTAATTTTTATTTATTATATTCAATAGATACTATAACAATATAATAGTTTAATTTATAGTAATAAATATTTGGTAAAAGCCTGAAATCTGGGCACGGCCACTTGGGGCATTGTTTACTTGTCAAAACACATAAAAATGCCATTTCGGTGGCCATGGCCTTACAGGCTAATACAACATTTACATATTGTATTAACCCATTAAGCTAGGCCACTTTACATGACATCACACAAAAATATTACAGCCTGTTTTGTGCTTCGAAGCTATTTACGTGTATTCGTTCTTTTCATAGCTGATTACCGTATCGCTTGAGGGTGTTTAAATTTCAAGGTGGTACGACTTTTTCAAATCTCCATAATAGAGTAATGTCATTTCAATTTAAAAAATGTTGTTAATTATTAAGAATTATCATATGGTCCCCACCCTTCCTGAAAAAAGGTTAATATGTAAAAAAATTGGCAAAGTGTATGTTCGAACAGGCTTCGACAAAGCTCATGTGCTAAGTCATGTTTCAGCATGGTGGGGAAAATATTCAAGACCACTAAAAGATCTGAGACGAACGTGCGATTTTGACACTTTTCTTCAGATAAATTGCCGAGTACAGAAAGTGTGTGAGATTGTGTTTTTTTTTTATTTTGTCAGGCACATGTAATGTCCACTTTTTATTACAGCAATAAAATCGAATAAATAATTTTAAAAAGTCCAAAGTTTGTGTCCTTTTTTTTTGTTTTTTATTTCATTCAAAATTGACAAGTATTTGGATTCAATTTTTTGCAGCGGGGTTAAAATAAATGACGACTTTGGTTGACTTTTTGTTAAGAATAACAAATTACAAAATACACCCCATCCCCAAAAGCAGTTTATTGTAGAAGGCTAAAAAAAAAAGGTAATTCGAATGAAATAAAAATCAAAGTAAAAAATGAGAAAAAGTTGTTTCAAAAAAAGAAAAAAGGTTAAATTCTTGACTTTTTGGTTACAATTCTTTTTCCGAGTGTGGGTGGGTGTTTGAAAACAATTTTTTAATCGGCAAAAACACAAAAGTAAATTTTGATTTAATATTAAGAAAAACAATTAGGTTAACCAAAAAGAAATCAAAATTTGAAACAAGTCCCAAAGTTGATTCTTCTCTTTTTTCAGTGCTGTTAAAATAATTGACTATTTTTGTTGCCTTTTTGTTAATAATAAACAGTATGAATTCCCCCCTCCCCCACTCAAAAAGCGGTTTCTTGTAGTAGCCAAAAAAAAAGGCTAATTCAAACATAATCTAAATCAAAGTCATAACAAGTTGTGTTTTTAAAAAAAGTAAAATTAATAATAATAATAATAAGAAAAACCATTTAGTCAAGACAAAAAATGAAAGAAAGGTAGAATTAAGTTCTAAACAAGTCGCAAATAATTGTATTTTATTTTTTCGGTGGTGGGATTCAAACAAATTTTTTTGATGTCATGAAATGGTCCCAAGTTTTAAAATGATAAAAAGAAAAAAATACAATTAGCAAAATTTGTTGAAAAAATATCAGGTTCCAACAAAAAACCCACAAAAAGTAACGAAAATGAATATCAAAATTTGTTTAATAATAAAGATATCATGTTCTAAATGAAATAAAAATTATTTGTTTAATCAGTATTAGAAAAAAAAACCTTGTTGTATATAAAAAAAAAAATTGCGGCGGCCTGGTAACGTTATATTTCATTGATTTTGTCTAGCATCAACGCTCCAAGCGGTTTGCCCGAATTTCAGGCTTTTACCAAATATTTTATAAAATGTGTTTAAAATAATTATTTTGTTTAAAATATTTTTTAAATAATAACTAATTTAATATTAATCTGGAATGTTCTGAAACTGTCACATGGTTTAATGTGTTTGTGTGAGTTTTTGTGTTTGTAGACAGAAAAAAAAAGTTTTTAGCTGGTTAATAAAATTGTATATATTGTAAAAGTTGCAAAATAAGATATAAATATAATGTTTTAAAAGTAATAATTAAAGTTATTATTATGCTGCTTAAATATAATATTTTGTTTTAAAAATTAATATTTAGGGTCATTAAAATGTTTACATTGTTTTACTAAAGATATTTGATGTTTTTAATAAAAGTATTTATTATTTGTAAATGATAAATAATTTGGTATAATTTTTTAAAAATGATGACTCATAGTTTTAAGGCTTAATTTTAAAGATGAAATTAGTTATGTAAATTAGCAAGTTTTTAAAAGCAGAATTAAACAATGAAATCACTAGATTATGTCAGTGTAAAAGCATAGGTTCAATCAAGTATAGACAGTGACTGTCAGTGTTTGAATTTATTAGTACAATTTAGTTTGAAATTTATAATTAATATTTTTTGTAATTGTAACAGCAGTAATTTTTTTAATTACTATTATTTTTCTCTTATAAGTTTTAAAGGTATAATTTTTATAATTATTTTAAAATAATGTTGAGATAAACACCAAAAGTTCCCCATCAGATGAAACGGAATCTGAGGTTCAAATTGCATTTCACAGTCCTATTCTATCCCTCACCAACAAACTGGATTCAAATCCCAGTCCTACGTATATATATGCACTTATTTGTTTCAATTTTTTAAAATTTTGTATTCAAAATAAATGTTAACAAGAGATTTAATAATCTTAAATTAAATAAATCAATAATAATATTTCATATAATTTTAATAGATCGTATATGTGTGTAAATCACATGTATATATTCAAAGTGATGGAGGATTACATATAAATTAATATTTATATTTGTATATGTTATGTGAAAATGTATATTTAAAATTGTATGTATTAAAAATTTCGTAGGTATGTAATGGCGGGTAGACTAATGCAATCGGCTTGGTAAACCAAAATTAATTAGCATGATTAAATTATAATCTCTATTAGAATATTAAATAAATTTCATTAACAAAACTTATCATTTGTTTAAAGTCTATTTCTGAGTCAGAAATAAATTTAGAACAATTGTTTCAAAAATACTAATCCGTTTGCATTGTTTTACACTACCTGATTAACAAAGGAGAAATTCCTTACTGAAAGCTGTTTTGCAATATTATTTTATAGCCGCAGGTATTACAACTTAATAACATTCCTTAGATAAATGAGTCATATAAATAGGACCCAAAATTCAATCATCAGTGGAGAGTACGTAGATTCGTAAGGCATCCGCCGAATGAATCTATGTCACTCAAATTTTTCAAGAAATATCTTCTATCCATGACCAGGCCAACTCAACTCCAGCCAGCCTGCCACTAATGATGAACATCTGCGAACCTGCTGCTATACCGTGAAAACCAACCGGTGATCTGCTACTTGCTTTCCAAAGGTAACGCTGTAAAGTGCTGCCTTTATGAACTCAGAAATTTCTCCTAATATGAAAATTTAATATTAATTATTTGTAACATTTATAGTCTATTTTATTCTATAACCATTTTGATTAGCCTCGTAATTTCTTTCATTTTTAATTTAATGCGGCAATTATTTTATTAATATTTTGTCTAATATATATATATTTTAAATACTAAATGATATTTCAATGAACTCCCACTCTCGCCAGTAAAGTTATTTTTACCTTAGCTCCTCACATTAGATAGGAGTGACACTTAATTAATTAGGTTGTTTTTACTTTTAAAACTATAACACTTGCTAGGTTGGGAGAAGATTGTTTTAAAAAAATGTTTTTTAATTATTATACTTTTTACGTAAATAACAGAGGGACAAATGAAGTTTCACCTTTGACTAGTTTACGATTTATACAATGTTAATAATCTCCGTAAGAGCGCAATATTAATACAAACAAATATGTTAAATATATATATATTACTTTTTATGTCTTTATTCTCACCCATCCAAACATATAAATAATTTTCTTAAAGCACACCTTAGACTTAATTGTATACTATGTTATACGTAAGTGGAATTTTATTAAATCAGTGTAATGAAAGGGGGAGGGGATTTAGAACTTTTGTTGATATTAAAAATACTTTTCTAATAATATCTTTAAACTTCGTTTAATAAATACGATCATACCATTATCTTTGATGTTATTATTATAGGTTGTAAGCTTAATTATAGATATTTGACTAGTTATTAGTCCATCCCAAAGCATTGTTAGCATAGGCCACTCTTCATGTTTTAAGCTTTATCTAAAGATGTGCGTCAGAATGCCTGAGCCATCTCATCTTCGTTTCAGGTCGCAAACAGGGTGATGAATGTCCCTGGACCATATATATATACTCGTGCAACAAGAGCAATACATGGGAAAATTCTGACAAATTTCAGCCCAGTGCATCTCTGTCCGAGGACCCTTTGTCAACCGATTCCACAAAATGTGGGGTGGCAAATAGGCTAGACTGTTTTTTCTGTTAATATGATAAAGCACCTCAAAGTACTGAATCCGCAAATATTCGGCCATTATGCTAACACCGCATCACTTTATATTAGATCCATCTTTTCAAGAAGCTCAAGCCTATAAATATCTGTATCTAATGTTATGTTCTAATTAAACGTATCTCATAAATTTAAATAACTTTTGATGTGTCGTGTGATGACTCTATATATATAGTTTAAAGAAATAATTCCACATACGTTCAGTAAATAAATCGTTATTAAAAATTATATTTTCTTGTATATAAACTTATGATAGCTTGGTTAACCGACAATTATGTAACCCATCCTGGGATCAGTCAAGGTTGTGTTTTTGTTTGTAATTCGGGCAAATCATTATAAATTGTACGCTTTATAAATGCCCTAGATTAATTGAAATGTCATTACACTGCATCAAAATTCTTCCAAACTTATTTGTAAATACTTTTGCTCAAGTGCAAGTAAGCACAAAATAACTTATTTGTAATACGAGGCTAATCACCATTTAATATAATTCAAATGAATATATTTTTTATTTCTATTTGTTCGTTATTAAATATAAATTTAAAATTAAACATCTGATCATATGTTCATTCTTTAGTTAATTGATTTAGTTAAATTTTAAATGTCATGATTGGTGGAATGATGTAAGATCCCACTAAAGTTAAGCATAAATGTTTGTCTGTTTTAAAATGTATATACGCATTTGTCTTGATTTTCCCCTGAGTCTCTTTGCTTCTCCGGTGTGCGATGTCAGCCAGTGGTAAATTAAATACTCTAGTATCATTGGATTTGTTGATCATAAGCTAGTAGATCTGAAATCTGGGCATACAGGGCAGAGTTCATGATTGTTCCTGACATATGTATCTCACACATGATTGGACTCGAGGTACTTTTGCCTAGATGCTAGATCTTGTTATGTAGACAGACAATTCTGACCGGCACACAGAGGATTTCATTTGATGCTTAATTTAAAACTATAATATTTTCTGGAAGATGATAATAATCATTTAAGTATTGAAACAATGTTCACTAAATTCCAATGAGTATTTAACATCAAGATCAGAGAAGACTCTATATTAGGTAAAGACTTTGATTTTTTTATAATTAATATGCTTACTTGAATGAACATTTATTTTTAATAACTTTGTCTTGTTATAATAACTTTAACTTTTCAAGGAAATTTAAGTTAACAAATAGGAAATAAATATTTATAAAAAATCACTCTCATAATGTTATTAAGTTCAAGATAAGGAAAAGGAAAATTAATATTTTGCATTTAAGATAAAAGCTAATTAGAGATATTTTCTTTTATGATATGCAAGAATAACTATTTGTTATATGAATGCAAATAAAACACCTTATATTTAATTAATCTTTAAAACTTAAACTAAATGGATTTTACATTTAAGAATGATGTGTTTGAAAGAAAATTGAAAAATGTCTGTTTTATGCTTTTTAATAAAGATTTATTTGTGATAAAACTAATAAACAAACTATATGCTTTGAAATTATTTTATTTAAAATAAAACAACTATAACACATCTGTTTTGAAGATTTACATTGTATTATTTAAATAATATCTGGATGTTAAAGCTGTCATTTTACCTAAAAAAATAACTCATTGAAATGTATGCATTTTTTACATAGTCTTGAATATTATTTTTAAAAGAAATATCTACTTAATGATGTATGGATGTCTTCTGAAAGAACATAATAAATTGATAAATCTTATATAATAATCTACTAATGTTTTGCTGATGAAATGTGGAGATTCTAGTATTATATGTGAGTTATAATTATCATGATATGTTTGTTATATATAACCATTAGAATCAATATAAGTACAAATGTTCATCTTGCATTGGTGGTCAAGAGGTCAGCGTGACTGTCTTACAAGCAGTTGCCCGGGTTGTGGGTTCATGTCCCGGCCTATGCTATGACACTTGAAAAAAAAAAGTACAAATGTAGAAGATATTTTTACATAAAATGGATTCTTAATTATTGCTTTTGGAAATATTGCATACCTGGATAGGTATATAGGAAAAAAAACTGATTTAAATATATACCTTCCAAGGATGACCAATATTTTCCCAGATTTTGAAGGATTTAATTTTATTAGTTATGTATTTTATTGAATGATACTGGGAGAGGAGAATAACTTTTGTTCAAAACTTTCTAACCATAACTAGGCAATAAAAGAAGAATTTTGAGGAATATTGAACTTGCAAGTAGAAGAGAAACTTTTTTATAACTTAAATTTTCTTATTATTTTAGTTTAATGCTAACATTTTTAAAAAAATGTTTTAAACTAGCTTATTTATTATAATATATTTTTAAAATTTAATCTTAAAATAGATTAATTTTATTTACATTAAATAAAGAAAAATTGGTTTTTCAGAAATTATTTTTCTGACAGGTAATTAATAATAGTAATTTATTTGAATGGATAGTCAAGGACATGAAGCATAATGCCATTCATGGTTTCAATAATTGTTAAAACCATAGGTAATCTGATTTATTATTTATATTGAATTGTTTGATAATTTTTAATGATAAATTTTAAAATTTGTACTTTATTATTATTATTATTATTATTATTATTATTATTATTATTATTATTATTATTATTATTATTATTATTATTATTATTATTATTATTATTATTATTATTATTATTATTATTATTATTATTATTATTATTATTATTATTATTATTATTATTATTATTATTATTATTATTATTATTATGTGTCATATTACTTGGATATTGAATGGTTGAATGAACCATTGATATAATTATTACCATATGTATTTTATAATAAAAATATGAATGCCAGTAAATGCCTTGAAATATTTAAGGGTATTTTAAAATATGTGTTTATCATAAATGCTTGAATATACATACAATATATAACATAGTTGAGTTATTAATGTATTATCAATATTAATGATATCTATTAAGATATACAAAGAAATATAAAAATATTGATTTCTAAATTATATAATGTAACAACTAATGAATAAATGTATAAGATCAATATATGTCTTATCAAGATCATTTGTGCTTGAAATAACATTTAAAATCATCTTGAAATGAATTTTACATCTTTGTTGTTCTTTGTTAGAAAAGTGGTTTGGTAATTATTTTGTAATGTGGCTTGTATTTTTTTACAAAGTTAATAGAGTTATTCATCCAAGAGGTCAGCACAGCCGCCTTGCAAGCAAGCAGTTGGTTGCAGACCATTGTTGTGGGTTTACCTCCTGGTCAATGCTATGACATATGGAAAAAAAGATATATGATGGTGGTCAGGAGAGTAATTATTATATGAAATTCTAGGTGTTTAAGGATATGTTTGAAAGGATTGTTATGTGTGAGTTATATCACCACACTTTAAATTTAGTAAATGTACAGTTAACACATGTATGTATAGTATTTTTCCATGGACAGTTGCATTTCTGTTACAGTCAATAAGAGTTGAAATGAAAACCATGACATGAATTTAAGGTTCCTAATAAATACAGGCCTTTTGTTTTTAGCACTGTATCCATGATGATGTTTTCTTACTCAATTGACTTATTATTATTCCTTATCCACACTATAATCACTGTCTATTATCACTGGAATAACATCATAGAGAATAGCTTTAAAACAATGGTAAAGTAATGGCTAAGCTGTAAGAAGTTGATAGTTTATCTGAACGTAAGATGAGATATAAAAATAACTTCTAAATGATATTGAGATATTTAATGTTTGTCATAATATAAACAATAAGAGAGGACTGATTAATATTTATATGAATATTATAAATATTAGAGATCACTGAACTTAAATAAATGCATATTTGAGTTCGATTGAAATGAGAGAAATGAAAGAATGATTTGAATGCTTTGATCAATTTAAAACATAAAAAATAAAGGAAATATAAAATATCAAGCAATATAATTTATTAAGTTTTAAAAATTGGGATGATGATGATTATTATTATTATTATTCAAATATAATAAAATTGTTAATTTTTTTAATTACTTTGTTGTTGGAGTTTTAATTTGTCTATGTGTCATTCTTTGATTCTTCATTTCACATGCATGATCCATAAGAAATTAATGTTATTAAACATTATATTTTATGTGACTACTATTACACTTGATTGAGTAATAAAGTATATAATAATAATTATTATGATTATAAAAGATATAATCTGTGGTGATTATTTTAAAATTATCTAACATCCATTTAAGATATTTAACATTGTTACTATATCATAAAATATATTATATTTTGTGAATACCACATAAATAAACAGAAGATTAGCAAATAGTTTATACTTTGTGGCTAATTATGAATCAAAATATATAAAATGTGCTAACACGCACAAGTACACAAAGCTAAAAACAATTAAAGAAAATATATATTATTTTAATATCTATTCATTAAATGGCTAAGCACTTTCAAGGTTCAAAGCCCTCATAATCATAGCCGCATTACAAAATATAATAAATTGACTCAGAGTGATGCAAATTTATGCAAATGAAATGATTACGCATTCCATTTCTTGGATATTTTGTAGCAAGAGTCTTTTCTATTGATGGTGTCACCATCTCTAGATATAGAAAGCTTCTTTTATCTTTCTTTTTATATCGTGCCGCTCTCTGCACACCACAACTGGATTTCCCGGTTGACAATTGTGCCCAGCTGAAGCACGGTGCTGTGCAAAAACTGAACTATGAGCAGTGTCTACCAAAGTTTTATTATAATAATAAGTGTGTTGAGATAAACCTAGTGGACAGAGAGGCCCTAGTCTCACTATAATATGATGATCTACAAAATTTTTCAGGGCAGGCAATATTATAGACCACCTGAGGTGTCAGAGAGGGTGGTAGGCAGTCCTTGGTATTATTAATTAGTTTGTTAGAGTTAGGAGCTTTCTTTATATCTAGAGATGGTGGTGCCATCAATAGAAACAGATGCTCGCTACAAAATATCCAAAAAAATGGAATGCGTAATCATTTCATTTGCATAAATTTGCATCACTCCGAGTCAATTTATTATATTTTATAATATGGCTATGATTATGAGGGCTTTGAACCTTGAAAACGCTTAGCCATTTAATGAATAGATATTAAAATAATATATATTTTCTTTATTTGTTTTTAGCTTTGTGTGCTTGTGTGTGTTAGCGCATTTTATATTTTTGAAACAGAAGATTGTACAATGTTTGTTTTTCAGAATCATATTATTTTCTTTATGTTTTATTGTTAAACATTAATATTTAAATAGATTTAATGCTAAGAGTCATTAAGATATCTTTGTTGCTTATTGTTGTTATTTTTGTGAGGGTAATTAGATATTATGTAAAATCCCACATTACATTTAACTATGGTGTCTTAATTAATTTTTTTTTATTAGTTTAGAAATAAACCTGAGATTAGTAGAATTGTAAAATTTGTATTTTTTTTCCTCGTGTGTCATAGCATCAGCTGGGAAATGAACCAGCTAATCCAGGACAACTGCCTGTAAAGCAGCCATCACTGACCTCTTGACCACCAATGCTTGACAAATTTGTATTTATTGATGATAAATAAGAATTATCAGTAGATGTTAGGAGTAGTAATTAATTTATTATTTTTGTAATGTATTTGTAAATCGTATGTTAGGATTATTATGTGTGTTATCAAAGGCATGAGAGTATTACGTGGTAGTTTTGTTATATAAATTTAGTAGGGGTAATATTCTTATGCCATTGGGAATGTATCTTTAGGAATTTATTTTCAATGTTTGAGCCATTGTACCTTACTGAATGTCTCATGTGAAGAGTTTTTTATAATTGTATTTGTTATTTAATCAAACATATTTTATTTATAATAATTAGCTAAACATACGTTAAATTTACTAATATTGAGTATTCTAATTGGAACTCTAATTATTTATTGTGAACTTAAATATTATTATATTTTAATTTAATAAGTTTAGTATAACATGAGTAGTGTATCTTGAGCTAGTGAGAATGGTATTTAATGTAAATAGTCATTGGTTATATAACTTGATTGTAATTATGATAGTTATATCACAGTTAGCTGAAAAGTCAATCTTAGATTTTTTTAGGTAAGGGTGCAATATATATATATATATGATAATCAAAACAAGTTATAAATTTTGTAACTTGCTTTAAGTTTGCATTTTATGACCACTTCAATGGAGCTTTACCAATAGCTCCTAACTAGCTTTGTTTACATAAATGCCAAAAGAGATAGAATTCAAAATCTCTATCATTGTCACCCACCTCCAGACCAGCTGGATTTGAGCTTATGGCTGGATTTGATGACATTATGTGTCTGATAAATTCATGCTTTCAAACTGATAGAAACGTGTTTGATAAATGCTGATTTTAGAGTTGGTATTTATATCTAGTTTTTAGTCTCCCAGGCCTTCACTGATGTGAGCCATAAGCTTAAAACCAGCTTGTCTGGAGGTGGGTAACAATGATAAAGATTTTGAATTCTATTTTTTTCAGCATTTATGTAAACAAAGCTTGTTAGTAGCTATTGGTAAAGCTCCATCTAGTGATCATAAAATGCAAGCTTAAAGCAAGTTACGAAATGTATAACTTGTTTTGATTATCATAAATGTACCTTTGAAAGTTTTTACAATATTATATATTGCAGAACCTTTTACTATATGATGAAACTGAACTGATTTCAGACCCATATAGCTATCTAGTTTGTTAGGCTGGGTTTGAAGAAATTATGTGTCCGATAAATTCATGCTTTCAAACTGATAGAAATGTTTTGATAAATGCTGATTTTAGAGTTGGTATTTAGAACTAGTTTCTAGTCTCCCAGGTCTTCACTGACATGAGCCATAAGCTCGAAATCAGCTGGTCTGGAGGTGGGTGACAATGATAGAGATTTTGATTTCTATCTCTTTTGGTATTTATGTAAACAAAGTTTGTTAGGAGCTATTGGTAAAGCTCCATCTAGTGATAAATGATATATATATATATCAAAACTATCTTTAAAAATGTTAAACATAAAAAAAAAGATTATTCCATGTTTTCCTGGTTGATTTAAAAATCAAATAGATTAATCAATTGGTCTCAATGTTGTAAACACATAATGTTTTACATAATATTTTTTTTTCTTTATTTATTCAGTAAACAGCAAGTAAATAATATTGTAATCTAAACTCTTTGTAAGAAAAATCTTTAATGAGAAGTTTAAAATATAGCAAATAAAGAGAAAAAAAAACAATCTTTGGTATTGATTTACAAATAAAATATAAAACGTAATATTCATATAAAGAAAAAATACAAAACTTAGTACAATTTAGCCAACGATATAAATATTTTTTCTAAAATCAAATAACTGGTGTTACTTAAATTCAAAAAAAACATTTTTGCCTAAAGATATTAAACAATTTGGCAATATTATAACTAAGTTGCTTTCAACTAAAAATCTTTTAAAAAATTAGTATATTTCATCATCATCATCATCATTGTCAACCATTATCAAACAATTTCAGGGTGAAGGTCTTTCCAAGTTCAATCCATCTTTTCAAATTTTTAGCCTCTCTTTACCCCACCACACTTTCTTATTTCATCCAATCCATCTCCCATGTGATCTTTTTCTGGATCTTTTATAAACTTTTAAAATCCAGTTTTAGATTTCAATTGTCCAGCAATTATTATCTCTTCTAGCAATATATCCAACCCAACTCCACTTCAGTTTTTTAATACTTTCAATGATGTCAGTAACACATGTTTGTTCTCTTACCCATACATTGCATTTTTGATCTCTTCTTGTTATTCCCAATGTGCATCTCTCCATACTTCTCTGAGTGGTCTGAAGTCTCTGTATTTCTCTTCTATTAAGTGTCCATATCTCAGATCCTTAAGTAAGAAAACACATTTATTAAAAACCTCCCTTATTTGATATTTAATAGGTAATAATATATTTATAACTGGAGATAAAGAATCTAAATAAGCTATCTTACAAGATATACCAAATTTACTCTCTAATGATGCAAATAAATGAGTTCCATAAATGTATTTAACCAATGATGCCAAATATCTGCCAGAATAATACACATTACCTTCTGATCAAATAGCCCAAGCAGTTTATAAGATTTCATGCCCAACCAATGGATGTAGAGCAGCATATTATGGAGAGACCCATGCCAACATTACAAAAAGAACATCTCAACATCATTATTTATATAGGAGATCTATAAATAATATTGAAAACATCCATATTCTTTGAGCACCAAAAAACAACAGGCCATGTGTTCGAACCCACTATGGCAATGGCACTATGCACTGAATGTAATGATATGAACTGAAAGATTAAGGAGGCATGCTTTATTGCAAATGACAATTGTGCAATAAACTGGAAGGAGTCATGCTTTGCAATCTCCAGAAAATGGTCTTTATAAAACTATGCGTAAATTTTGCATAAATCACTGCTAAACTTCTATTAAAGTAGGCTATGAATATGGAGACTTAAGTTATCTGAAAGCGCTTAGCCATATAACTCTTTAATAATATTTTAGACAAGCTTCACTTTTTTGCGTAAAGCGCAATTTAAATTAATTACATAATTTTGTAAAACAGATAAAATGGACATCGTAAAAGTAAAATATTTCCTTCCAAATAGAAATATTATAATAAGAATTTTATTTGATTGCAAAACATTTTTAATGACTGCAAAACAAAATGTTTTTTGCACCTTTGACTCAACTGAATTCACTTTCAGTTGGACCCACCGGAATCATAGCTCTTGTAGATTGATTAAGTCTGATGCTCTATTTAAACAGTAAACACTTTATTCAAATTAAAAAATTTACATATTTCATTTGCTTGACAACTGGTCACTATTTTTTTGGTACTTATGTTCTTATGGTTGTCTTCTTAATCTTTTTAAACCAATAAACATCACATGATCACCATTTTTTATGCTTACACAAGCTGTTTACTCAACGGCAGTGCTCTCAGATCTAAGGCTCCTCACTGATGAAAGCCACAAGCTAGAAATTAATCTGAGGATATTGGATGACTAGGCACTAGATGGAATTTTATGCACAAACCTTTTTGTATCTATTGATTATTCTGGCTTGCCCTGAGTGGCACTACCATATGGAAAGTTTAGCCTCTGTTTATCCTTTCTTTTCCTATCATTCAGATCAATCCATGCAAGATTAATCATCCATGGATCAAATATCCAAAACACTGTTCTCCCAAAATATGGATTTATATTTGGAATTAATTTTAGTATTTTGATATATGTATTTGTGCTGTGCTAGTCTTGGGTTGATATTAACTCTTGATTCCTTATAATACTCAGCAGTACATGTTGGGTTGCTAGATGGCATTTTATGCATGACATAGTGTGTGTTCTCCTTTGGTAATTTATCCATTGTTTTATTCATTAATGTATTAGGATTGTGGGGGATGGAGGCGAAAAAACTTATTTTGAATGTTGGTGCATGGACTGTCAATTTAGGGATATATGACATGATAACCCATGGCTTTGTTTTGGCCTGAGATTGAGATATTTTATATTTTTATAAAATTGTTTCATAAGATTTATTAGAATGTTTTTACAAAAGTCTATATTGCATAGATCTTTACATAGAAATCTATATTTGGTTTTTCTATCAGCTGTGTACCTGCAAAGAGTTAATTTTTTCAGAGTTTTTGAGCCCACTTAGTTTATGGGTCATGAGCATTCATTATAGTGTAGGAATCACATCTCTAACATTAATTTTATAACTATCCCATAGTTTAATTAATTTTTTTCTCTGAATTAATAAAACTCAACAATCTTAATACTTTTGAAGTGTTTTTCTTCTCAATGGTCCATGCTAAGACCAATTATTGTGCTAATAATTTTCACATATGAGTAATGGTTCCCATGTAGTCATTTATCAGCATATAATCAACATATTTTAAACTAATATTTAGATTTTTTGTTGAAAGCAGATATATTTTCCCCTCAGCATCTACTATTGTTACAATACATTTAATGCTGTTAATGGGTAGGTCCATTGATCACCTCTTTCTATGTTGTAGAATTCATTGTTTAATTTTGCTGTATCTTTTTATCAATGCAATTAAAACATCGATGACTAAAACATATTTATGAGGCTTATAGCCTATATTAGAAACTGATTTTCTACAATATTTATAAAAAGCCTCTGCAGGACTGAACCATATTGTTCAATGATATCTAATAAGGCTAGTTTTTAGTACACTTTAAAATGTGTGCTACTTACAGTTTAAACAAATTTAGGGGATGATTTTATCAGTAATTTTACAAACTTAATTGGCACTTTAACCATTTGGATATGATGATAAAAGCTTTATAGTATCAGCCCTAATCTACCATTAAATGTAAAGAGTAGTTCTCTTTATTCTGTTTTATGTTTGAGACAATATATTGGGTAATAGGGCCTGATGGATAACATTTCTAGATATTCAACTCTGTTATAATCCTTATTGCTATACTTCTGCAGTATAGATGTTATGAAATTGTCCTTCATGATCTTTATATTATATGTGGCAATTTGTTTTAAAAGTAGTTTTTGGATTTATTGTGCTATTTTTTGTATAATAAGTTTTGATAATCAGAAATACAAAAAGTGGTTAAAATAAATTGTGGTATAATATAAATACATGAAAGAATAAAGAAGGTGTATGATTTGGCTAGGTTAATCTTGAATTAAAACATATGCCTAGATAACAATAATTATTAATAAATAAACAATTAGCACAAGTACTTTTCTGATGCAAAAAATCATTACAACATCCAATGATGTCAAGATAATATGGAACAAACTTATAAGAAAAATATATTATTTTAATTTTATTGACATTAACTGACAATTGTAATCTAATATATTAATATTTTTATTAGGCACTCATTAGAATAAAAATTATCCACTTAATGAATAATATTTCTGTAGTGTAATTTTCTCTACACCTGTTTCACCCAAGTTATGGACTAGTTTTTATTCACTTTCACCATTTTCTCAGCAAAAGTAAATCATCAGTTATTTTTTCGGGTAAATGTATGAAACTTCAACACAAGACAAAGCGATGTTGTATGCAAAACCATAAATCTTGATTATTCATGTAGAGAAAATATATCATTCTCATAAATTACAAAAAATGTGTAAATAATTCTATAAACTTCTCTCCTTTTTATTTTGTAATTCAATATGTAGCATAGTTTTCTATAAAGAAAATATTACAAATACTACAAATTAACTACAGCTTAGCACTGCTTTCAATCAATCAGGTCATATTCGTAACACTAGATGAGAGGAAGCACAGAATAAATACATACCATATAATTAATATTTAAATTGATAGATTCAAATATTCTACTTGCATGATAAAGTAACCTAAGAATCTTTTTTATTGATTGTGTAGGTGTTGTTGGCAATAAACCATGACTCCTAAAAAATATTTTTTTCCAATCATTGCACTAGGTAAAAACTACTTTGATGTTAAGAGGATCAAAGTTATGGTCAGAATCAACTTCATGCTCCAGGAAGACTGATTTTATATTGGGGTCTGTTTTGCATGACTACACATACATATTTATGTTGTGTGCTAACCTTGTGACCCTATCAGGAAGGGTTCATTGTATTAAATTGAATTGCAAGTGGGTTCACTGAAACTGATGTTGTAGATGATTTGAAGTAAAATAAAACCCAAAACTAAGCATTATGATACACAGGGTAGAATGATTGTTAAAAAAATAATAAAACTAGAAATATTCATTGCCCATTTTCTATCTTTTAATTGATTTGCAAACCAAGTAGCAAAACAGATTGAGAAAACAATATAAACACAGATGTTTCAGAAAATTTTATGCGACAAAATCAAATGCTTTACATAAACCTAAATATATAGCAACAATTTTATGATCATTAACTATTGTCCATGACTATACAATATACAACATACTTCTATCTCAAATAAACCATATTGATGTTATTGTTAAATAAAATATCTTTTTCTGAGTTCTATTTCCAACAGTTTAGAAAATCATATAAATAATATACATTGCTCTAGAATTAATTGAAATTAAAGGTTCTTCTTTTTAAAAATAGACATGAAAATATACATTTTCAAATGTATGAAATGGACTTAGATTGATTTTTTTAAAGAATCTTTACTGTAAATTGTGTAATCTGATGAATATACAATATTTAAACAAACAAAAAATAATAATTAAAATGTGGTCACAGGGAATTTCTAATAGATAGGAATCCTTTATAACTTATGTGAAATATAATATCACTACCACACACTCATTAATAAACTGTTTTCTAATAAAATAAAGCATGCATGATATATGCAATAAAAATAATCATTAAGTAACAAAATATATTAATATA
Source organism: Epiperipatus broadwayi (assembly GCA_028023455.1). Taxonomy (NCBI): domain Eukaryota; kingdom Metazoa; phylum Onychophora; class Udeonychophora; order Euonychophora; family Peripatidae; genus Epiperipatus; species Epiperipatus broadwayi. The sequence continues at coordinate 2,955,438 of JAQFVV010012542.1, read as the reverse complement.
ATATGTTAAATGATAATATAATTAATAAACTGTTTTCTAATAAAATAAAGCATGCATGATATATGCAATAAAAATAATCATTAAGTAACAAAATATATTAATATAATATGTTAAATGATAATATAACATTTCTGACACATAACTTGACATTTGCAAAGTATATAATAAAATAAACTTTTTAAAATATAATATTTAAACAATCAATCTTAATTATCATGTAAAAATTAATAATAACTATGCATAAACAAGATTATGGCAGGAAAAAATAAATGACAGATCATCTACTGGTGTAATATTATTGTTATTGTGAAAAAAAGGTTGCTCCTCACTGACAAAGGCCACAAGCCAGAAACTAGTCTGGGGATATTGGATGAGTAGACACTAGATAGGGATTTTATGCACAAGCCTTCTGGCATCCATTGATTACTATGGTTGGCACAGGGTGGCACTACTGTATGGAGAATTTTACCTTGATTAATGTAAATAATTTATTTTTTTATTTTCTTATCAAATTTAATTATTTAGTAGTTTGAATTCATTCCAAACATATGCCATTAATATACCACTAAACATAAGAAGATATGCTGGGATAATGAAAGTACATTGAGACAAGGAAGATGATCAGTGATAATAATTCACCCAAAAATATATTTTCCTGTAAAGAATATGACAATATAACACTGAAGCCTAATTTAAATAGGAATTACAAATAAATACTTTTGGAAAAATGATAATGCCATATCAATCATCATCACCTATGATTAGTTATACTTAATGTGAACTATACTATTTGTTATTGGAAGCACTGGGGTATAGATAACACAATTACACTATTGAAAATAAATCAGTGCTAGAATTAATTGTATGTGGCTTATATAATAATAAAGCTTGTTATATTCATTAAATTAACATTCTCTTCTGCATGTTTTTTTAGCAGTAGCATTTCAATCAATATATAGATTAGAGAGGTTCATGACTTTCTGACTTATGCTGGAACTAACTAGCAAGTTATAATACTTTTAAGATGAAAAGAGATTTGTGAGGAAGAAAAAAATCTTTAGAAAACAATAAGCCTGACAAAATAGTAGTTTAGCATTTTTCTTATAGGTTTGATAAATAATGTATTATTTTATGAAATATACTATGTAAATCCAAAACAAGAATACATTTAAAAAAAGAACTGGTTTAAACTCGATCTAAATCATTTTCCAAGTTCTAAAAAAATGATAAGACCCAGCACACTATATCTCATTGTTGAAAAATATTAAACTTATAGCATCTTATCTCCAATGTTTTATAATAGTGGTTTTCATCTATATATACCCTACAGTTTAAATAGAGCTTGCAAAAAAATAAAATTACTTTTGTGCAAATAATTGACTTAAGAAAAGTAAGAATTTGTCAAGCGTTGGTGGCTGAGTGGTTAGCACAGACGCCTTACAAGCAGCTGGCCCGGGTTCGCTTCCCGGTCAATGCATTTGATACATGAAAAAAAAGTTTAGTACTTTATTATTTTTTAATTGATAAAAATTAAAATACAGAATTACTGGCGTTAAAAGAATTATTCAATGCAATATTGTAATTAAAATTTTGGAGTTTCAGTCAATCTAATGCCATAATATATTATATAATGATTTTTAATGGTGCTAATGGAAAATTACAGTTCTAGGAAAAGGATTAACATTTATTTTGCAATAAATATATTCTTTCTTGTTTTCACAATTGAGTTGTGGCTTTTCAAGCCAAAGATCATATTGCTTAATTATAATTTATTAATTATTTTTCAAGGTTTTAGTCTTAGGTTTGAGTTGTGGCTTTTCAAGCCAAAGATCATATTGCTTAATTATAATTTGTTATTAATTATTTTTCAAGGTTTTAGTCTTAAGTATTTTGTTTTTGGAATTGTGTTTTTTCTGTCGCCCTTAAAATTTTTGCTTAATTTTTTGTTCACTTCATACAAGTCATTTTTTAACTGTCGATAGGTTTCATTCTTATTTTAATTTATTGTAATAACATTCAATAATCAAAATTTATTTACATGTGGTGCGATGTGATGTACTGTGGCTTTTCTTTAAACGAAGTCAAGAATATCTCAGCAATTATGCCCTGATAAATCTGTTAGCAACTTTATTTTCCATTCCCCACTCTAAACTTTCCCATATTCTGCTCCATCCCATTTCCACAACATAATCTTTGTCAACTCTATAGCCTTTATATCTAAATCCCCCTTATCTTTTCCCAAACCCATCATAAAAACTAATAATTCACTTTCTGTATAATCACTTTTTTCATATTTATTCTTCCATAACTTCATTATATGTACCCTTTTTTTTTCAAGCATTTACATTCAATTAACAAATACCTAATATTTTCTATTCCTTCCTTACATAATTTACAAAATAAATCACCCATATTTTTCCATTTACATGTATATTCTCTTAATACATTGCACAGCTTAAACTTGCATTTATATATGTAATATAGGCAGGATTCGAACTCAGACTTTCACATGACCAACTACTCTCAGTGCCATCTCATATTGCTGGCCCACCTGATCACACATATGTTGAAAAGATAAATAATCACCAATATATGTATTTCATGCTAAACCAACAATCATCATTTGGTCTAGATTACTATCCTCACACATATATGTAATCAGTGCTCAGCTTTATATTAAGATAGCCAATCTTCATACTTTAATGGACAGGCTTCAAACTATTCCAATTTACAACTTTTCAGCCTTCCATTTCGTTGAAAATCTGATGATGGAATGTTCAAACCCTTATTAGTGCCAAGGTTGTCATCCTACCCATGTTGACATATTAGTCATTCTGACCCCTCATGTACAGGAGAATAATTGTATGATCTCTTGTAAATAGTCATAGAGCGCCACTAATGTATTTATATGACATTTAAGGAAGAAAGGGAAAGACTGAAATGAAAATTTGATTCAATGTCCTTTAGCTTTCCAGTCCATCATATTAGTAGGATCTAAACCTACATAGGACATTTATATGATGACATGAGTTTTTTTTAGCTGTTAACCTACTACTTAGTCCTTGTTTTAGGACTTTATGGTTGTTAGTATATCAAGTAGTGTATTTCCAGAGTGATAATGAAATGCTTTCTCATAATATTTAAATGTACCTTTTTATGTTTCTTTTCTTTTACCACACATTACTTTATTCTTTCAGATTACTATAATATTATACCCATGAATACCCTACATGGTTTAGTGCAACCTGTAGTGTCCCACTTGAGTTAGTCCCACCCCAGGATTGATTCTGGTGCTCAAACTTATGAACTTCTGAGCAATAAAGTCTTTAGCATTATTTATATCCAATAATAATTCTCCATTTTTTATCCTTGCCATAATTGCATCTTTGAGTAATCAGTAGTCTCCATTGGTAAAGGCAAAATGCAGAAATTGATTGAGGATGAGAAGTAAATTTCATTGTCATCTGGTCTTCACTGATCATTCACTGAATCTTACAATAGAATGCATTAATGTAGAGAAATGAACAATGTTTCATCTTTCTTCTCTTCCAAACCATTGGGACATCCATGACAGATTCAGCGAAGACATTTTTTTTAATTAGAACAAACTTAGTTTTAATTTAATTAAGTAGATCAGACTTAATAATATGTATATTATAGTTTGATCAGAATATGTTTAGTTTTAATCTGATGTACATTCCTCATTTTTCTGAATAATTGTTACACACACTTCAAATGCCATGGATTTTAAAATATATATTGTAGCAGTAAACTTTACGATGTGAATTAGTTTTATTGATATAATAGTAAAATGAAAAGCTTTTAAGAAATGCATAATTTTTTTTTGTTAAAGAGACAATGCAGTCAACTTATTACTACATTAGATTTAGACTAAAAAATAAATAAATAACACTATCAGATTTAGAAAAAAAAGAATTACACTATCAGTTTGATGTATGACCTTATTTGCTTTAAATGACTAAGTACTCACAATTGTTTTATTCCTATAAGTGTTTATTAAACACTAAACATCACATGACCACCACCTCTTCTGCTTGTGTATAATTGTTGTTAAAACAGGCAAAACTCACTATACGTATTGCCACACACAGCAAGCTAGAGTAATCAATGGATGTCAGAAGGCTTGCGCATAAAATTCCCATCTAGTGTCTATTCATCCAATATCCCCAGACTTAAACTGGGTTTGTTTAAACTATATCTACAAAAAATTTGTTACTGTAGAAATTTGAACTGAATAAAAAAAAATTAAATTATTTGCACAACCATATTATATAATATTACTAATTGAAAATTAAATATCACAAACAATTAAAAGTCTTATCCTCCTTTCTTTACAAAAACTTTATTTTCTGTATATATATATACATACACACACACACACACACTATATCCGTTTTAACTAAAGATTTTGTAAAGAAAGGAGAATGAGACTTTTAATTGTTTTTGGCATTTAATTATATAATTATATGTAGTGTATATTTTTGAAAAAAAAAAAAGAATGAAATGTTGATTGGAGGTTTTAAACAACAGTAATAATAAATGGGTCTGATTGAAAATATGCAAAAAAAAAGTGGAAAACAAATGTTTTCCCGACCCCTCGCCAAAAAAAAAAACAGTTATAAGGAAAACATAACTTATCCAACTTCGTTGATGGTGTTGATAATTTAAGTGATGTCCATGTTTTATACTCTATCTAAGAATAATCAAAAACCGTTACCATACAATACCAGATTGTCAGTTCGGTTGGCTGTGAATGTGCGCGCGTTGACAAAAATGCTATTTTTAGTTAATAAAGGATGATAATTTTTATTTCTTTCTTTTGAGGAAGGGGGGAGTCTATGTTCAATATATAAAAGAAACAATTCACGCGACGCCCTACATCTGTAAAATTTTAAACATAAACGCAGTCTAAATAATAAGGATAATGTTTCTTATTTTCTGATTAGTTTCTTCTAATGTGCACTTTTGAATGAAATATATTTGCATAGGCACTTTATATTATTGCAAATTTTATTACGTGTGATTTAAGCTTTCTGCGTATAAAAATTAAAAGGCGCTTCAATATCTCGAGGCTTCTCTAAAAGTATATCACATTATTACTAAAATGACGTTTTCTTTTTTATATATACATTTTTCTTCACCTTCAAATCAATACGCATTTTTCTTGATGTTTGTATTTAATATATATAAAAAATTTAAACAACGTTGAAAGCAAAAAAATCAATTTCAATTCCTAAGTAATTCCTAAGTCATGGAAAAAATTACAGAGCAAGTTTTTTTTTTTTTAATGTTATTTTGAAAACCGTAAATACTATTTGTGAAGGCGTTATATTTTGTATTTTATTAATATACACTTTACTATATATAGATAGTTAATAGATGAAACACACAGGCTTATATATGCCTGGGTCCATATATGTAATATATAGTGTATATGAGCACAGACTTTCACATGACCCACCACTCTCCACACTATCTCATAACACTGTCCATCCCTTCTATGTGTATTAAATGGATTATGTCCTGTACATGAGGGGTCAGATTGACCTTAGGTCAACATGGGTGAGACAAGAATCTGGGTCTCAGGGTAGCCTTTGAGCATTCCATCATCAGATTTTCAATTGGATGGACGTTTGAAGAGTTGGAGTGTGGAGTAGATTGAAGCCTATCCATTAAAATATGAGGTTTGGCTATCTTAATATATATCTGAACACTTATAGCATATATGTGTAGAGATGGTAATCTGGACCTACTGATGATTGCTGGTTTAGCACGAAATACGTATATTGGTGATTATTTATCTTTTCAACATATGTGTGTTCGAGTATATCAGTGTTATGAGATAGTATGGAGAGTGCTGGGTCATGTGAAAGTCTGTGCTCATATAGCCTATATATTATAGATAGTTAAGGAAACTTGAAGAAATGCAAGTTACTATTATACTATTTGATATGTTTGAAATACAGGCACTCTTCACATACCTGGAGCCTAATTGTAAATATAGGGGAATCGAACTCAGACTTTCAAGCACCATTCAACTATCCATAGTCTCTCATACCATTAATATACATGATCACATACATGTAGAAAAGATAAACAATCATCAATATACGTATTTCGTGATAAACACTGAGCACTGATTATATATATATAGTAGAGGATAATCTGGACCAACTGATGAGTGCTTGTTTTGCACGAAATATGTATATTGGTGATTGTTTATCTTTTCTACATATATTAGTCATGTGTATCAGTGGTATGAGATAATATGAATAGTTGAAGTGTGCTTAAAAGTCTGAGTTCAAATCCCCTATATTTACTATTTGATATGCTAATTGTTTGATTAATATATTACATAATGATCGAAGAAATCGCTCAAACTGTGTATTGACTGACGATTGGTCAGTTCTAGATGTAATTTGTGGTTCAAATATTAAATGATCCGTAAAATGAGAATGGAGAATATTAGGTCATTTATTTATTTAATTATATATACATATTATTAGTAAATAAATACTAACATAAAATTGAGATAGTATATATTTTGACGATATACGACTAATATTTTTATCATTTCAAGTTTTACTCGCAAAAATTTCCAATTTTGAAAGCAGAATTATATTCTTCAACTGACATATGTGTTTTGATACCCTGCGTACTGACATAGGAATACGATCATCATAGATTAAGTGGAAGTGTGACAAAACAAAAAAGAAGAAACTCTTATCCTTTGGATAGACAATATTAAAAACTGTTAAGAAATAACATAAGAATATATGTTGTTTTTTCCATCAAACTTGTAGAAAACAAAATGGTAAATAAATTACGATTGGATATTGGAAAAAAAAAATTAGCTTTTTGATAGATCCCTCACACAATTATTTACAAAATATATAATATTTTTGTGATGGACAGTTTTATATTTCTTTTTACGTGCAATATAGATATACACATAAGAAAACCTCTCAAAAACTTATATTTAAAATCTTTTTAAGGCTGATTATTCATTCAATATAATGCTACAGTTGTCTATATAAAATGATTATTAATTACAATTTCAATTAGATCAAGACCTTATTTACTTGCTATTTGCCTTGTCATTAAGAAACATCCGTTTATCGAACAGATGCAGTTGTTTTAGTTATTTAAGCTAATGATATAATATTTAAAAACCATGAAGTTTGGAATCCAATTCAGTCTATTTTTCTCTCTATATAGGGCTAATGGAGAGAGAGCAACTATAATTTTTAGCAACTTCTTTTTCACGTTTTTCCAGATAACTAGATTTTTTTTTGAGAAAAAAAAATGGTACATGAAAGCAAAGTTCCTTAAAGTTTCATATAAATAACTTATATTTCAAGATTTTATTGAATATTTCCAAATGATTAGTTGTAGCATTAATTAAAATAAAAATAAGAATGAATCCTGAATGGATACTTTTTTTATTGCGTTTTTCTTATTAACAAAGATCTGTAGCTGAAAATATTAACAAAATTATGGAAATGATATATTTGATTTATTGGCGAGTTATATCTCCTAGGTAGTCACGCTTATATGAAGATAAATTGGTTTCAAACTACTGTGATTAATGAATCATTCTTGCATATGTAATTTGGAATAATGACATATAAATTGCTACTATATATATATATATACTTAATCAAATTATACATAACTCGAAATAATAGATAACTGATTTGTATGCAATTTAATTTAATATCATCAAATCGATTTTAGTTCACAAATGAACCTTTCCAAGGTGCCATTTTTAAAATAAATCATGTGTCCATAAACATTTTACAGCTTTATACACTCTCTAGTTGTCATAATTAGAAATAAACACATGGAAAAAAAATTATTTTTATAAATATACACATATGTATACATCCATTATGCATTTTCTTATTCATCATTTTCTTTCTTATATCTACTATCTGTCAACAAATAAACAACTCCCTTCTTACACTATCAGCATATATACATTCATATATATTACGGCTATATATTTTTTAACATTGACAACTTCCCTATCAATTTTATCAAAGCATTGACCATATTAATATATAGACATCAATTACACCTCTTATTCATCTTTGTTCTACATTATAACTACTATCTATCAGCCAACAAGCAATTCTTGTCTTATACTACCAATACATATGTACATATTTATACATTTTTATATATTACAGCTTCCAATTATTTAACAGTGATCATTTTCCTCCTAATTTTGTTGAACCATTGACCATATTAATGCTTTATCTATGGAAAATGATTATATGAAACAATACATATATATATATTGTACCGGTCAGAATTGTATGTTCGTCTAACAAGAATTAGAACCTAAGCAAAAGTACCTAGAGTTCAATCATATACAAGATACACAGGTCAGGGATACTCATGAACTTCGCCCTATTGCCCACTTCCCAAGTCTATCACATTACAAACAACATTTCTGATGATAAATACTCTTCAATTTACTCCCCAGAAAGTTCACAAAGATAAAGAGACCTAGGCTTAACTAATTGATAACACAAAGTAATGATAGATGTGCACACACAAACCAACAAAAATATCCAAAAGATAGCTTATTAAATGTAAATTTATTAAACGTAATATTAATAATAATTGATTAATCATGTGAATCACTAGATATGGGGATTTATAATGAATTAGAAATTATATGTTGAACACTCGATTTAGGTTTCACTTATTCACTTGCATTCCATGTCAAACCGATAACATAACAAGTTTAATGGATATGCACCAATAAATATACATAATGATAACTTAATTATTTGAACTCTCTTATATCTAATGTGATTTAAGGTTGATATTACTCACGCTATGATATTTCTAAGTTAAGGAAAATAACCCATGACAATAGCTTTTAGAATGGATGCTTATAAGATTTTAAATTACACAGAATATGATCAAACTTAATACGGTAGAAGTTTATTTTATTCAATATATGATTACATTTGGATTTCAGGGAAGGTACATTAATTATAAATCAATTATTTTGGAACCTTATGAGATGATTCATTTATTTCTTATCTGCGAAGAGAAATAGAAAAATATGATCATTTTGATATTATCGTGAGTCTACATTTATAGATTTTCTCAATAGTTAATTAATGATGTATTAATAGCGATTGAACGAAGGATGGGTAGCCTAATAGCGATAATGCATATATACTAAAGTTAATTAAATTTAAACTATAACGAGAGTTTTGGGATGACGTAGGGAAATTATATCATTACGGCGTATAGACATCTGAACCATATGGAAGGATAAGAACAATAAGTGTGAACCATGATAAGGCTGAGTGGACAGAGCTTCATTTATGTGGGAGCGAAAAAATTAATCTTATCCGCATTTATAACGGATACATTGGAATTGGTTGCAAGATATTGGTTCCACCTCGTAGGATGTTAACCTTAGCAGTGCTTACCTAACCTAAGACAATCTGTAAGAGCTGGGGCTTACCTCTGTCGAGAATTGTGCTTTATATATGTATTCCATTATCGAGAAACGATGAGCATTTCTGAATTAGGAATGTTATCACCGGACAGTTATGAAATGTCAGGTTTATTTACCCTGATTTATATGCCTTAAAATACTAATTAAGTCTAAGTAATGAAATAATGATCTAAAGAGTCCCAAACGGGCAACAACTTACTTAAAGGGTTTATTCAATATCTTAAGGATAAATATTAAAACATTAAAATTCCTTCGCTAAATGCATATTAACCCACCCAAGAACTAAGTGATTTAAATTATTGTTAGATGGTGGGGCGATTTATAAAATGAATCATCTAGACATAAGGATCTGAATTAAGTTAGGTAATACTCAATTTTCACCATATTAATCAATAGCGTGGAGCAATAGTAAATCATTTAATTCAAATAGTAGTGAAAAGCATAATATTCATTATTAAATCATAGTTTAGGAAAATCTCTCGATCGGGCAAATTTTATAATGAGAATACACTTACATTTACGATTAAATATTCCGCAATGGCAGAATAGCAAAAATAAATAGGATTGATTGCCAGATCAAGTATTGCAACTAAAAATTGATAGATTTGCATAATATTAAATAAACATGGCATTAAAATAAAAATACAAGGAGAGGAGAACCTAGCAAGAGTTAGAAAGGAGAATTACAGTTTAAATATACAACAAACAGAAATAATAAAACAAAGAAAAGAGATTATTTGCAGTTAATGCTCACTCCGACATGAAATAAATAATTACATTTTTCATTGAGAGATTTCGAATAGAAATTACATTTATATTTTCAATAGAAAAGGTTATAAGATGAAGTTCATTTATGCAAGGAATTACCTTTCTTTCCGATGAATTTCCATCCTTTGTTTTGAAAAGGACTAATTTATTACAAATTGATGAAATTGTTTTATCTTTTCAATATTAGTTATTTTCACAATGATAACGATTTATTTGGGGTAGATTTTTGGAGAGCAAATTGTTTATTGCGTGTCAGAGGTTTGCAGGTTAGAAAAAGATCTCCTCTTGAGTTGAAAGGGGTGTATTATACTCATTATCCCCCGTAATTCCCGGAGTTTTAATAACTACAAGATACCATATTTGACTATAAACGAGATAAGTTTGGAGTTGTTTTGGTCTAATTGTAAAAATAGACGGGAACAAGTAACTAATCATGCGTAAATCAATCTATTTCAATAAAACAAATTTCTTTTTAATTTGAAGGGCTTTTATTTCTAATTTTCTTCCCCTCTCGAACTTTCTCTCTAGAAAATATTGTATAAATAAAATATCATTATCGCTTTAAATTATAAATGATCTGTTCACACACCCCGTGTTTCCGTAAGAAAAATAATTGTTTTTTTCCTATTAATATTAAAAATTTAAAGTTTCACACAAAACAACCACACATGGAACCTTCACCCCCGGCAATAAAGGTTGTTAACCGTTTGTTGTTTCAAACATATGAGAGAACAAAACAGATCCCAAGTTGTGTGTGTGTGAAAGCAATTAACAAATAAACAATATGAAGAATCTCTATCTTTGTTGTCAAACATTTTTTATTGTGGATAGTGTAATATGGTTATACGGACACTAAAAATTGACATTTGACTGAAAGAAATTGAAATTTATAATTCAAAGAAGTCTAAATAATTATACGTTGTAAAACAGGCAAAAAATTTCTTGTTCTTGAAATAAGAATAACAAATGATAAATCGTACTCTCTCAGCTGTGAATTAAAATTTATCTAAATGTTGAATAAAGGATTAAGGATAGAATGAATCGCCATTCTTCCAGCTGTGATGTTTATAAGCATATGTTTGTCAATATTGTTGGTAATTAAGAGTGAAATTAATAATTTTAAAGAAATAATATCTGAAATAATTAGGAATATTATAAATGATTTTATGCAGAAAATTCTACATCGCCATTAAAAATACAATACAGCTTTTTTTTTTTTTTTGTTTCTTTTTCACATTTTAATAAATGTGAATTTGAAACAATATATCTTTGCAATATAATACTAAATCATCCATACACTTTATTACTGTTACACAACGCTTTATTTGCCACCCTTTTTTACAGTTTACAGTTTCGATTGTACCAAAAATCTTCTTTGGAACTCATATCTCCTAACTTCCTCTTCTAAATTCAGAAAAAGTAGTCTTGTCACAGCAATTCTTGTCAAAAAACAACACAATAGCAAATGAATAGTTTTGATACATTTGAATTCATTGTCTGACACCATCTATGTTAATAATTAGATTTTCAAATCTTCTCTTCTTACTTTTTAATTGCAACTTGATCAAAATTCTTATCTAGTCAAATGGAAATACTAATTTCTAATAAAACCTAATTACTTCTGATGAGATAATTCACAAAAATTAAAGATCTTTAATTAGATCTCTTAAATTATATAGTTTCAATAATTATTTGTACAATGAAATTCTTTCACTAATTAACTTTATAGTTATTTTTACATATTTAAATTTAAAATTTGTTTTCTTTGTTTTTGTAATCCATTAGAATTTTCTTTTTTTTTTTTTTTTTAAGTGTCATAGCATCGGCCGGGACGCGAACCCGCAACCCGGGCAACTGCCTGCAAGTGCAAGGCAGTCGCGCTGATCTCTCGACCACTAGAATTTTCTTTAAGTTAAAAAAGAGCAGATAAATGTGCTTTTAAATGTTAAATTTAAATAGAATTAATCAGCCTTTTGATTTATTTTTTTAAAAATATTTTTTTATTTTTATCTAAAAAACTGACAGTCTTTTTTAATTTTAAAAAAAAATAGATATCATTTTGTTTTTTTTTCCTTTCTAACTTTTATTTTAAATAGTTTTATGAAACACATAAATATGTATGTGTCACAGATATCAGGGATGAAGGTTTCATGTATTGAATGGAATGAGTGATTCCTTAGAAGCATTCACTAAAAAGTTCAAAAGCTTTAACTAAAATTCTATTTTAAAAATTCACTAAAATACATACACATTCAACCTCATAAAATCAATCTAACAAGTTGCATATACAATAGAGTAATAATAACAATAAGTACATTAGTGTATATAAAATATTTTGCTAAACATAAAAAAAAAGAATGAACAATTCAAACTCATTATTTTTTGTATGAAATTTCGGTTGTTACGGATAATTCAATTAATGACTTATTACCCTGAGCATATCAGTCTGATGTTGTGATTTTTAAGATAACGTCTCCAAGTGATCTGCGGACACATGTAATCGCTAAAATGTGTCCACAGATCATGTGAACATGGTACATTAAAAATCGCAAGATTAGACTGATATGCCTTCAGAGTAATACATCATCGGTTGAATTATCCAGATCACGTGATAAAAACTATTCAAAAATTAAAAAACTCTGACACAGGACACGCAAATACTAAAAAAAAAAATAATAAAAAAAAATGTACATGCATGCATCAAAATAATTTAGAAAAAACTATATTATAATTTATAAAACCGCCCTATATTATGCTCAATTATAAAAAACAGTGTGTAGCATTGGAGTTGGCAGGGGTGCCTCCGCTGTTTCTGATGAGCTGAAGGCTCGGCATACACCTTGTATTACTCTCATAGCTGTAATTTTATAATTGCCGATAAATTTACAAAAAATAATTTTCTGTATGATATAATTCAGAAATTAAAAATTAAATTAAAAATTGCCGACGAATTTACGAAAAATAATTTTTTGTAAAATTAAAAATTGCCGATGAATTTACGAAAAATAATTTTCTGTATGATATAATTCAGAAATTAAATTAAAATGTAATTCAATGTAAGTTTGAGAATTGTAGAAATATTAACAAAAAATTTATGTAAATTTTAAAGAAACAGCTTAATAAAAAAGACGCGATTTAATGCAAATCTGGTATTAATGGCGTCGAGAAAACGCCACATTTTTACATGCATTTGGTAATTTTAAAAACATACTGTATATTGCAAGATTGTTTTAAAAAATTATTGCATATTATTTACACATTAAAAACGTAATGTAGAAATATTAACAAAAAGTTTTTGTAAATTTTAAATAAACAAATAAAACACTTTACCTGAATTAATGTGAATCTGGCATTAATGGTGTTTTTGGAGAAACCATGTTATCACATGCATTTGGTAATGTATATTCCAAATTTGTTTTAACAAATTATTGAAAATTATTTACACATTAAACGTAATTCAATGTAAGTTTCAGAATTGTAGAAATATTAACAAAAAATTTTTGTAAATTTAAAATAAACAGATAAATAAAAAACACTTTACCGGAATAAATTATTTACATATTAAACGTAATTCAATGTAAGTTTGAGAATTGTAGAAATATTAACAAAAATTTTTTGTAAATTTAAAATAAACAGATAAATAAAACACTTTACCCGAATTAACAGCTCAAAAAAGTAACTGTGATGCCGTGGATAGCAAAATCACATTAGACAGAAAAATCAAAAAATTTCCCAAACCTCTCTCCGAATTTTAAATCTTGTGGGTGAAAAAAAAATTGACTCTCTGATGGATTAATCATGCCAGTCACTTTGTTGCCATGACAACATTGTCATGCAAAAAACGTTGATGTCTACCGGAAGGGAAATCGGTAAGTCAAATACGTCATCGTTTGAATTATCCGTAAGTACCGAAATTTCTGTTAACTTTCAATTTTTTACCAACTGTTTCTATATAAGGCAAATAATGAGTTTGACCATTGCATTATTCTCATTTTTCATTGATAATAGGAATTTAAACATTACTAAAATGTAATTAATAATTAAAACTTAAGAATGTTAAACGTATTTAGAAAATAAAAATATCTTGATAATGAATTCTCTATACTTAACTGGTCACAGTCTGATTTACAGATAAGAGTATTAATTTGGGTGTATGTAATATGTATATATTAGCTATCATGTAAAAATTGTTTTGGCAAGTAAAATAAAAACATTATAAAAAAAGATTATGTACAGTGTTTTTATTCCTAAAAAAATCACACTTTGTCACTGATATATATAAATTATTATTTTTGGGACTAAAACCATGTATTATTTTGCTTTACAATCTGATATTTTGATGGACTAGCAACCACCATTATCAAGGTTAACTTTTGAAAGAAAAATCATTAGATTTCAAACAATAGCATGACTCAGTGCGAGATGAGAAATGAGATTCAACTTGAAGTAGTCCAGCATTCACTTTATGAGGCTTACCAAAATGTTTATTTCTCTCAGTTTTTTCATCTATTAATTTTAAATTAATATTAGATAAAATGAGAGGTTTCCAAATAGTTGGAATAAGTTATGCTTCAGCAGCCCTATTTAAACCAGTATGTCTCTTTAATATTTCACTTAACTCTCACATGTTTCTTAAATCATATCTTTCCAAATTAGCAAGTATTTTTGTATTGACAAAATCAGGTTGACCAATTTCTAAAAAATGGGAAGACATTCAATACATCCATTAGATGATGGAAATAGTCCAATATAAAAGTACAGCATCAACTTCTGCTTTTAACTTTGAATACTTGATAAGCATAGAAGATTATCTTCCCTAGCACTGTCATTATAAATTTTATTAAACCATCAAACATCACATAATCACTATTTCTTACACTTGCTCATAATCCTGCCTATTAGGATATTGGTGGTTATGATTATTAAAAAACCAAAGACACCAAAATGTATGAGTACTGAACTGAGTTCAGACCTATATGACTATATAAGCTAATGATCTTAGATTGAAAATATTATTGTGTTTTCAATTTTATTCTCACAGTTTTGTTATTAAGTAAAGATAAAAGGTGGCTGCTGGAGGATTGATATTAGATCCTAAGATCTAGGTGCAGTGCTCTCAGATCCAAGTCTCCTCACTGATGAAGGCCACAAGCCTGAAACGAATCTGGGGATATTTGGATAAGTAAGCACTAGATAGGGATTTTCTGCACAAGCCTTCTGGCATCCATTGATTACTCTGGCTTGCACTGAGTGGCATTACTGTATGGAGAGTTTTGCCTGTTTTATAAATATTATTATTTATCACAAATATTTCTAAATATCCATCTCCAATATTTTATTAAAATCACAATATTCTGGAAGTTTTAAATAAACATTTATTTGTCGATACTTAAGTAATTATGATTTCTCCCTTCTTTTTTTAAACTTTTAACACTTTTAAACTGGAAGAAAAATGCTTAAGAAAAACATTGATTTTAAAAGAATTATTGCTGTAGATAATTATTTAATTTTAAGATATAATCCATCTATCCAATAAATATCCTATAGCAAATTACCAATTTGAAATTAAGGTGAACTGTGCGATAATATTGGCAGATAATATTGTTTCACATAATAACCATAACAATTTCACTACAGTTAAGTAATTCATATCCTGTTTTTCCAGTAAACTAGAGGTAATTTATGACAGTTAATATTAAGAATTTCAGCAAAAGTATTTTTAAGAACTCTAGCATCCATTATCTATTAGTTCATAAATAATGAAATTTAGAATGATGTGAGTTATTATTATTACTAGTTTTAAACATAATAAATTAATTTAATTTTTCCCTGCGTATTCTATAAATTCTATAATGTTACTTAGAAATTAATGTCTTGTATCTTTACTTTAAAATAATGTTCCACTTTAATAAAATATTCTATAAGTGTAGCAGGAGAATTATTTAGCAATTAAAATCA
Source organism: Epiperipatus broadwayi (assembly GCA_028023455.1). Taxonomy (NCBI): domain Eukaryota; kingdom Metazoa; phylum Onychophora; class Udeonychophora; order Euonychophora; family Peripatidae; genus Epiperipatus; species Epiperipatus broadwayi. The sequence continues at coordinate 2,939,204 of JAQFVV010012542.1, read as the reverse complement.
GATATAACTTTTAATATGGTTTGTTTGTGATTTCTCCTTTTAGGAAAAGTTCCAACTCTTCTTTCTATCACAATTTCAAATCCATTATAGCAACATTTGGTTTGTTTTTACAGTTATAAATAAAACAATTGTAAAATAATTTATGAAAATTAATGCTTATGAATTTCTTGAATTGCTTATTGTTTAACTTAATCTTGGTAGCTAATTTCTTACTGTAACTTGTCTTGTTTGTGAACTAGTTTTCAAATTATCAGTTGGTAGTCATAATGCTTTCTTTTGTGGCTGAAGGGTTCTTTAAAATTTATTCTACGCTTTATTAATTAACAACAATAAATAATTTATGTTTTTCACTATAGAAAATAATAAATTTTAAATTATTTATATACATTAAATTTTAGATAGGTTATTTTGACAGTGGAAATGATTTCCATGTTCATAAAAAATTCCCCCCCCCAATTTTTTCTTCCAAATTTTAAAATTTTTTCCCAAATTTTTGATATAAAATCAAAAAGAAATCCAGATTTTTTTTTTTAAGAGAAGGATTTTTCTAAAAATTAAAAAAAATTACCTTTTTAACTTTTTTTAAATTAATTAAACTCTTTTTACTTTTAAAAAATACTCAATGATTAATTATATTATTTAGTTTAAAAATAATTCAAATCTTAAGTTTGTTTATAAACTATTATTTAACAGTGAAAACATTTAAGTAATTATATGTTTTTATTTACAGTAAAGTTATATTATTATACCATAAATATTTATCTGTCAAATCGTATGTGAGAATGCCAGCACACAACCTGACAGAGAGATGATATATATGTTGAACAATTTTATTATTTATTATCTTAAAGAGATTTATTTATTGAGTTTCCCTATTCTCATTCAATAAAATTAATAGCCATTACACCACACCACTTATTTAAATAATTAAAGTTACAGTTGATTAAAATTTAAAATTTTAGTTCATGGATTGATAAAAAGTAACTTGATGAAGATCAAGCCCAGCCACAAGCTTACAATATATATATACACACACACTCAAATGCCTTGTCTCTATATAAGTCCAAGATAGGCAATCAAAAGAAAATGTCTTTTGATTATGTTTAGCACTGATATTTTTACTTTTATTTTTGATTTGGGCAGTCAACCTTGATTGGCTACTGATCTAGTAAGAGTTTTCATATACTATATATTTCCATTTGACATCCATTAAATATTATATAATGTATATACCCTATAATATTACGCATTATGTGCTATGGGATGTGATGCCCTATGGATTATCCTTTCTCAGAATCAGAAATCGCTCACCCACTAAGCTCAGAGAAACCCTGTTATCCACCATATCTTCCCTTCTTATTCCATGCCCTAAGGTTTTCCCATATTCTTTATACTGACCCATCCCATTCCCATAACATCCTCTTTATCCACTCAATGGCCTTTATATCTAATTCCCCCTTATCTTTTTCCAAACACAGGATAAAAAACAAAAACAAACTTTCTGTATAATCAATTTGTTTACAGTTATTCTCCCACAACTACATTATTTGTACTTTTTTTGTTGTAACAATTTACATTTGGCTAACAGATGCCTAATATTTTCCATACTTTCCTTACATAACTGCAGACTAAATCAGCCATATTTCTCCATTTACATGCATAGTCCCTTATTGCTAACTATCCTGTTAGAGACTTAAACAGTAAACCACTTTCCTTGCTATTATCATAAATGAAATACACCCAATATTATGTTTACTTCTATTTATATTTAAACTCATTTTACTCTCCATACTAGTTCTCCATTTCTCCAAGTATCTATTTTTTATTAATGCCTCCATTCTTCCATCCTATTTCTTGCCACTATGACACCCAACAATTTTCCTAACACAATCATCCCATCTTTTGTAAAAGTATACTGGCATAAAGACTTTATCCAAATCTTCTGCATACCATACTATCTTTCTCACCCATGTTATTGCCTGTTCTTTACTCATAAGTCAATTGAATCCTATTTTGACTATTCTTTTATTATTCATAAATAGTAATCTATGGAACATTTTCATTTTGCTTTTTTCACCTCTGGATCTAAAAACTTGATGACACCATTTCTTCTTGAATTGCCTACCTTGCCTTTCATACATCTGCATCTAATGCATATCTTCTTTTTCCACTTTGTACTTTTTCTAAGTAATCTAACACCCCTTTACTAACACATAATACATCATTTCTATAAGTTAATTCTGCTACTGCCACTCCTTCGATTCAATTATTGTTACATTATATTTATTATATGAAAACAGTTAATTTCTTTATTAGTACCTTTCTTTTTTTTTGCACAATTTATCTCCCCCCCCCATTCATCCAAGAAATTTCTCTGGTTACTTAACATGATTCTCAAATAGTTATACCTATTCACCACATTTAACTTTATATTTTCCAATATTTTTTCTTTTCTTTCCTTAGCATTTATCTTCATTACTTTTGAATTTGCTTCACTAAAATTAATCCCCATCTCTTTACACACTCAGCATAACTTCCATATCTTCCCTAATTTCTGTACACAAGAACATATCATCAACAAAGAAAACCTCTGATAACCCTTCCTCGCCATCTATTAATGATATCTTTACCCCTCTTCCTAGTCTTTCTATTGTTCTCTCTATTTCTTTCAAATATAACAAAAACAAATAGATGACATAGGTATCCTTGCTTTTGTCCCACCGCATTTTTAACTCTGAGTGATTCTATATTTTTAATTGATATGTATAGTAATTATTTTCATACAATCTCTTAATAAGATCCACTAAAGCTCCATTCATTCCCAATTTACAAAACTTACTCATAATCTATTTCTATTTACTCTATCATATGCTTTTGTATATCTATAAAAACTGTGTATAACTGTCTACTTGTATTTCTACTCAGATTTATAAGTTGTGTAACTATAAATAAACCATCTGCTATGCACCTATGTAATTGAAAACCTCCTTGCATTTCTCCCTCTATATGCTGATGTGATGTGATGTGATGCACTGTGACTTCTCCTTATACAGAGTCAGGAATCTGTCAACAACTATGTCCAGAGAAACTTGTTAGCCACTTTACCTTTCCTTTCCATTCCCTACCCTATGTTTCTCCATATGATGCTCCATCCCATTTTCACAACATAATTCTTGTCAACTCCATGGCCTTCATATCTAAATTCCCCTTATCTGTTTCCAAACCTAGCATAAAAACCAATAACCCACTTTCTGTTTATTAATATAAATACATGACATGTCCTCTAGGGGCATTATTTGGTCTTTTTTTTTTAAATTAAAAAGTAACCACTTTTTATTATGCTCTAAGTTTGTATAGAAAAAATATTTTGACCACCTTCAGCCAGAGAAATAAACATTTGATCAGAATTTGAAGAGTAATTATCATTTATTACATAATTAGAAACTCTAATTATATTTACATTAAATAACATTCATACTAGACTTTTAAGTATGTAGCTCAAATAGTGAGTTAAAGCTAAAGAAACGTCCACACATATAAAAGCAAAGAAACAAACAGCCAACTATATTACTTGCATCGGATAACTCTGACTATATATATATTCATCCTAATCAACACGCAGATATGGTGATGTATATTTGAAATAGAAATGCTAGATGTTTCATCATGTACACAAACTCTATCAGATGATCTTAATAGTACAATTTCAGCTCTGCCAATTAACAATATATGTGGATATGAAGAAAAACTGTTCTTCTGACTTATATCCATCACCATATTTGGACGTATATTTCAATTCTCACCTGAAAAATTCCTATTCTTGAATATAACACGTTATTATATAGCGATTGTCTTTTTTTATTTGTTTTAATATGGACAAATAAGTTTTTATTTTGCAATTTTATTGATTGAATGTTCGTACTAAAAAACATTAAAAATTAATAAAGATGCTAGTTAAATTTATATTAGTTTCTGGTTTTGTTATTAGCGTTTTATTTTAGTTATATATATAATAAAAAAATGAAAGATACAAAATAAAAGTACAAGTTGTGTGTGTGTTTTTGAAAGAATAAAAAAAAAATAGTCATGATTTTTTGTAGTTTTAGTCAAAATTGATATGTTTAAAGTATTTCATTTTTCAACGAAACATGATTTCTTTGAAAGGAGGTGTCGATGTCGATGTAATAAAATTACATCTATGCTAGAAACTTTTTTTTTCATATGTCATAGCATCTTCCGGGAGGCGAACCCGCAACCGTCTGCAACCAACTACTTGCTTGCAAGGCGGCTGCGATGACCTCTCAGGTAACAACGCTTGACTAGAAACTTTTCTATTTTACTTAAAAGGTTATTTTATTTTATAAAAACATCAAGCGTAAGCATATTCTTGATTAATCATAATTTACAAGGTTTTTTTTTTAAAACTAAAGTCATTAACAAAATAATTAACAAGATTTAAATTTAATTAATGTCATTCAGTATGAATGATCACACTAATATATAATGAAAAAAAAAAACTAGTTAAAACCGTAATTGAAAAATATGGTATCAGGTGAAAATTGAAATAGAATGCAGAGTTTTAATTACTTTTAAACGTAAACAGCTTAGCATTACTATTCTAATCTGCAAGGCGTTTTAAAAAATCATTTGTGAAAGTTATTTTTAATAAAATAATTATTGCTTTTTTAAAATAAAAAAACTGATAAGACAATTAATCCTTCTCATTAAGATTATGATTAAAAATTGTCCACTATTAGAATTAATAAAAGATTTTTGATCAAAACATAAGCAATATAATAGAACAGCAATTAAAATTATTTATGTTCTTTTTATACATAATTCTAGAAAAATACTGCATTTAATTAAATTACGTATATATACATTTGCAGTTCAAATTATTATATAATGTTGGTGAATACTGTACTAGTGGTGAAAAGATGTGTAAGATATTATGACCTGGTTGACGATGGTTGGTCAGCATTAAATGCATTTGGGGACGTACATTTCTAATATGTTTTGAGACGGTACAAGGGGTGGGGTGGAAATTATAAGTATACCTAAGAAAAATGATACACATGGGAAAAACATTTAGTAGTTTGACTGAAGATATCATGTGATTGTCTTTAATAATAATAATAATAATAATAATAATAATAATAATAATAAAAAACAAACATGTATTTAACTGAGTTTATGACAAATGAGAGTACAAAAAGTTTGACTTGTAACATAAATGTTAGTAATATAGACAATACATATATATATAAATTATTTGAAAAACAATACAATAATTAATACATAAACAATATTTTTAAAAAAATATCTACTATAATTTAATAGAAGTACTTTCAACGATCTAAGTAGTCGTTATCAACTATATTTAAATTCTATTACAAAAACCATTACATATGTATATAAAAACAATTATGTCACAAATCAATTTTTCCACAATTCATTAATTTTTATATTAGCAGCCTGCCTATTTATCAAATGTTGCTTTCCATGCTTTATTAACATAGCATCTTTAATTTTACGTTTATTATTATTTCTTTCAATACACAAAAATCTTAACTTTATTAAAATCAAAATCAAAACCATAATTACATGTAACATTATGATAAAAAATACTGAAGGTGATACGTCATCATTTCTATCATTCTCTTGTCTTGATTTTTGCACTCGTTTATATAACAACCAATGTTCTTTTCTCCAATGTACACTGAAATTCGCCTATATATATATTTCCACAAATACACAGCCATTTATATATTGCACAATTTTGATTTAAAATACTACATTTATTTTTTAAATTATTTATTAATCTATTTAAATTAGGAGTAGTATAAAATATGACTCTACATATATTTTTTATATATCTGTTTTATAAATTTCACTTGTTCATTACAAATAAATGGTATTGATATCCAAGTATATTTCATTTTATCAATATCTATAGCACTTAAAATATTACCATTATTATTAAACTTACTAACAATATTATAAATTAATTTATGATTATATCCAATATTTGAATACATTGAAATTAAATATAGGGGATTTGAACTCAGGCTTTCAAGTACCTATTAACTGTCCACACTATCTCAAACCACTGATACACATGACCATTATGTGTGGACATGTGTATCAGTGGTATGAGATAATGTGAATAGTTGATGGGTACTTGAAATCCTGAGTTCAAATCCCCTACATTAAAATAAGGCTCCAGGCACGTGAAAGGTGCCTATATTTCAAATATTTATACATTGAGATTATTAGGTTGTGGTGTTTATTTAAATCAATAAATGCCATTTGGTATTATATATTGATGTAATTTTTATTTGTTTCAGTAATGATTTTTTATAAATTATTAAAAGAATTTAAAATTAAAGTCATGTGTTTGTCATCATCTATTTTTAATCTTAAATAAGCAGATTTAAAATGCTTAACATTATCCAGTATTTGCTGTTGCTGTCACTGTTAGGTTATTGTAAGATTTGATTAATAATATGTTATTTTATCTATTATAAAATGAATGAATCAAATAAGAATCAAGAAATTAAGAAACATTAGTAGGAAAACACAAAATATATATACAAATGATCAATAAATTACTGTATTTTTTTATTAAAAGTAAAAATATCGCTAAAAACAAACAAATATTTATAAAACTCAATTAACAAATTTTTAATCAGATGATGTAGGTATCTTTTCATAGTGTTGCACTATTATTTTCATGACACCATCTTTGAATGTTTAATGGTTTTAAAATTATTTAGGTATAGGTCAATCCTTTAACTGATTCCTTCAACTTATTTAATCTTTGTCTAATTTTTGTACTGGTCCACTACTTAAATCTGAGAACAATATTATTCGTCAGTTTCATTTCCCGTAAGTTTCTATTGTTAAAATATTAATCTAAAATACACAGAATTTTTTTAATTCAGCTTCTAATAATTGAATAATTTTAGATTCAAATTGGTTAAATGTAATAAAAAATTAAAAATAATGTTAATAACTGATGAAAAATATAAAAAAAGACATTTTAAAAATAGCCAGCGGTAAAACAAAAGAATTATATTACAACCAATCTGTGCATCATTATTCAGTTCTCTAGCTGTTAACATAATTCACTTTTCTAAGAATAGCAATCATTTTCTGCACACTTATTTTTCTTGTAAAATTTAAAATTTTCCAAATCAAACTTTATATTTCAATAAAGTAATGTAAAATTTTATTTATCAATGTAAAAACTTATGAAAGATATAATTATTTACTACAAAATCAATTACAAATGCATAAAACATTTTATTTTTATTTCTGGCTTTGTCATTTAAAAATGCCTAATATTCAAATTACAGTCGTTAGCATGAACCACTTGACTTGAAGAATGATCACTTTTACCACACTTATTTTTCTTATAATATTTAAAATTTTTCAAATCAATTTTATATTTCGATAAAGTTATGTAAAATTTTATTTATGAATGTAAAAAATTACGATAGCTATAATTATTTACTTCAAAATATGAAAGCATACCACATTTCATTTTCAGTTCTGAATTTGTCATTTAGAAATGCCTAATTATGGTCAGTAGCAATAATTGTTTTTATTACCGATCATTTCTCCAAACGTATTTTTCTTGTAATATTTAAAATTTTTCGAATCAAACTTTATATTTCGATAAAATAATGTAAAATCTTATTTATGAATGTAAAAAATTATGATAGATATAATTATTTACTTCAAAATATGAATATATAAAATATTTTATTTTGATTTCTTTAGAAATGCCTATTATTCAAATTACTATTGTTAGGTTTTAACAACTACTCTTGAAAAGCGATTACTTTTGCAAGCTTATTTTTCTTGTAAAATTTAAAATTTTCCAAATCAAACTTTATATTTCAATAAAGTAATGTAAAATCTTATTTATGAATGTCAAATATTACAATAAATATATTTATTTACTTCAAAATCAATTACGAATGTTTAGAAAATCTTGGTTTAGTTTCTGACTTTGTCATTTAGAAACACCTACAATACAATTTCCAGATTTGGCAGGCATCCAATCAGAGAAAAGCACAATAGCTAGCAAAGAAAATTGATTTTTTTTAAAAAAAATATAATGCTATATGCGGACATTTTTATAATTACAATTTTAAATTTTGAATTTTCTATAAAATAAGCCTAAAATGAAGAAATTGCAACCAAAATTGACCAAGAGATGGTGCATGCTACATCCAAAAACTGTAAATAGCATTTTTGCCAAGTAAACTAGCAATGAGATCTAAATGAAAATAACAAATAAAGGGTTAATGGACATAATCTTATAGATGTAGCTGTTATCCAGAAGTTCTAAAGGAGTGATATACCAATTAATTAGTTCAAAATTAATAACTCTAAAGTTGTTGTGAAAAAATAATATTTTCATGAATATTTTTTAATTAAATCTGAGCACAAGTTTAGAAAATAAGTTTTATATATATGGCATATAAATTATTTCAAATATTTTTTTTTACATTTCCAGAATAAAAATCTTTACACCCACATCAAACAAGATAAATCTAGATTATTGCTACCATACATCTCCAATTTACACAGTGAATTAAGGTCTATCCTCAATAACAGATATCAGCTTTTTTTCCATACACCTCTCAAACTCCAAAAATTTAATTAACAATACTAAAGACCAAACTCCACATTCACAGACCCCCCATACAGTTTATAATATTGCTTTCTCCAACAATAACTGTAAAGGCACATACTATGGGGAAAGCAAAGCATCTTTGTCCACATGATTGGCACAATACAAACAATTCATACAATAGAGCTCTCAACCATCCTTCCACCTATTTGGTTTTCTTTCAACATCAGAACACATGCCACCATGAGTGTAAAATACAATCCCACAATCATGTGCAGAGAAAGAGAAGACCTTAAAAGAAAAATCAAGAAAGCGTTCTTCATCTCCAGAGACAAAGACACCATAAACAGGAAGGACACATGCTATGCTTTATTGAAGAAATGGAATGTTTAGAATGTTTAGCATAAATTTTCATATCTTTAACCATATTAGCAGCCAAGCTATGATTATGAAGGCAGGACCCTTCAAAAGCACTAAGTGTGTTCATTTTTTATTCATCTATTTGGTAACAACACTTTACAGATTTGAGGACAATTGTGCTACACATCCAAACACACTAGAACATATAAATTAATATTTTATTTTTATGGTTTTTTTTTTTAATTTTTATCTTATTTCAGAAGTTCATAACACTTTTAAACCCTTTGTGGATCACTGTTAGCAAATTGTGTATAACTGATGTCTATGGACCACAGTTTAAGACCTCCCAAAATTGGTAAGAATAATATTTAAAAAATATTTTTAAGAGTGAATTTAATAATATCATAATTAACTCTAGAAATAATAGTTGTTCAGGTGTTGACAAGAAGTTTTAACCAAGAAGTTGTTTTGAAAAATTGCAGGAATATGGAAACTTATAAATTAAAGATACAAAATAGATACAAATAGTATAACGTAAAAGAATTGAACAAAGTTTACAAGAGACAATATAATTAGCGTGTAAAGAGCAATAAGAAGTCTGAGCATTGGACATAACAAAGCTGAGCCATGGTTCACCAATTTTTTTAAGCACATAATCTTTATTCAATGCTAAGTTTTACAGTGAAATAACAGAGTAGTTGATATACAATCTATATTTACTATTTAAACCCCAAAAAATTAATCAAACACAGTCCAAGAGGAAAGTCAATTAAGCTCCAAGTTGGCATGTGAATATCTGGTGATGCCAGTGTTTTATTTCTAAGCCTACACGTTTGAGCATATTATGCAATAAGTTCACACTGTTCTTTGTCATTAGGTTAAACATGATCTTACATCTGAAAGATCATAAAATATACAACAGAAATATTGACATCCTGGTAGAAGGAAATATCCACTTTTAATACAATCCAATAATGAAAGAAGTGCTTCAATTCTACGTATATTAAGCTCCTGACAATGGGTGGGAAGAATTATGTACAAGATTATAGGCATGCCAATATATGACTTTCTCATTGAAAGTATTGCCCAAGATTGGAATATGCTTCTCAAGCCGGCAGATCAAGGAAGTTATCCGGATTAACCCATTAGGTGGTTTACAAATTATGCAGAATAATATGCAAATTTATAAAAAAAATCTACTTCAATGTAATATATAAATATATCTTCAATTTCATAAATGAAATGATGAAAGTAGAATTTTTACTAATTATTTATCAAAACAATTAGAACGGATTATGTTCAATTAAGCTAGAAGCTGATAATAAATAATATATAGTATTTAATAATGCAACAAAGATAAGTTATTTATTATAAAGAAAACATTTTGATACTATAAATAACATCTTATTTTGTTAGCATAATAATAAGATAATAAAATTATGAACATTTAATCTTAGCATATTAAAATAGTAACAATTATACTAAAAACAAAGACAAAATCAACATTAAAATACGTTTAATACAATTTAGTTTGTTTGTTTTTAAATTGAATTAGCCACCCATCATCACCATCATCATCATCATCATCATCAATAATAATAATAATAATAATAATAATAATAATAATAATAATAATAATAATAATAATAATAATAATAATAATAATAATAATAATAATAATAATAATAATAATAATAATAATAATAATAATAATAATAATAATAATAATAATAATAATAATAATAATAATAATAATAATAATAATAATAATAATAATAATAATAATAATAATTAACAATTGTAAATTCTATAATAATACAAGTCGTTTGAATTAGTTTAAAATATAGAATTGCTAGGAATCCATAAAAGCTTACAATCAAAAATATATAAAATTATTTACTTTAATGAAATATTATAAATTGAAGATAAAGGTTTATCAACTTACTTCAAATTAAATAAAAGTGAAGTTAAATTTACAGAATTAGGAATATGATTATTATATTTACTCATACAAATTAAAACTTCATAAATTATATTCTGAGGGAGTTTTCCAGACCTAGTATAACTCTTTTTAAAATGAATGTAGTCTTTGTTAAATGATAGCTTTTTTGATTTATATTCCTAAACAACAAACAAACAAATATAAAACTAAAATGCAATGTGATAAAAAAATAATATATATAATAAATAAATTGAAAATAATAACAGTTTTTCATAATATAGTAAGTTTACAAAGGCATTTTGATGTAAGGTATTTAAAACAAAAAGGAAAATATGTTTACTATCAATTTTATTTCCTATATCACATTATTACCAATACTTATTCTGTAAATACTTCTTTCACTTATATAAAAAACTTTCCAGGCATTACACACTGGCCAGATTTTACAAGACAGATCATTTTAGATATTTTTCTAAATGATTTAATCTTTTTAGTGGCATTAGGGAAATTTTATTACAAATCTTGGCATCAGGAAAATTATATCCCAAATCTTGCTCCAAGCGATTCATACCCCATGTACATTATAATTCACAATTTTCAGTCATCTAATCATATCTTTATTATTGTTTCTTCATACCAAAATTTTTACATACTTTGCATAATCAAATGTGTAATCCTATTTACAAATTACACTAAAATAATAAGAACTTTGCATGGAGTAAAAGGTTTGCAAAAACACACAATTTCTATACTCAACAAACATCACATAACCACCATCTCTTATGCTTGTGTATAACTGTTGTTAAAACAGGCAAGGTTTGTGCATAAAATCCCCATCTAGTGCCTACTTATCCAATATACCCAGACTAGTTTCTGGCTTGTGGCCTTTATCAGTGAGGAACCTTGGATCTGAGAGCACTGCACCTAGATCTTAGGATCTAATGCAACCCTCCAGCAGCCACCTTTTTTCTCCACTTAACTACAAAACTATGAGTCTTAAACTGAAAACTCCTTAATGTTAGTGTTTCACAATATGTACAGGGAGTTTTGCCTGTTTTAATTTCTATACTACATTTTATCCAGAGAGAAGACTAATGGATTGAAAATCTAAGCAGTAACCATATCTTTTGGAAAATTCATAAACAGGTGAAAGATGAAAAGTGTTCAATCATATTCTACAAAGGCAATAAGAAATTGTTACTATTGTTATAGTGATTACTATGGCACAGCCCTGCAAGATATGGTACCATGATTAGTGACATATTTTGGAGCTCAGATTCCATGGATCACACTTTCAGTTTACAACATTTTTATAAACTTCTTCTTTGATTATTTTTCTATTGTTACAATTACCAATAATACTTTTATTCCTATTTCCAATAAAGTGTTACAACTATATTATCAATTCCAAGGTTTTATATAATTTGCATGATCAATCATGCATTATTATTAACATTTCATTGGTAATATTATTTCTACTACAGATACTGTGCTCTATATACATTCAATGATACTCTTATATCCATTATTATTACCAATGCTACCTATATTATTAACAATCAAGAAATCATAAAATTTCCAACTTAAATAGTATGATAAGACAGAAGAAAGCATCCATTTTAGTGTGATCAAGCATAGTCATAAATAATCATGATTATCAGATATATATACATAAAGTTCTTTCCTTTATATTGAGAAGAGTTTGAGATTGTTGATTGTTATTGATAATGATATTGTTCAAATGTGACTGCTTTTAATAAATTTGAAATTATAAACACCATCTAGCCTTGAGCATTATCTTTATTATTTAAATAATACTTTACTAGAATGCAATTGAAAATTATAATTGCGGTTTGTGAGTTATAATTGACTATTTGTTAGGCCACTTCTGAACAGATTATATTTATCTGTTTGATGAAGTTTACTTAAACTTCTTTGCAATCAATAATTTCTTTTTCTGAGTAATTAAGTTACAATTTTTTAGTGTCTAAGTAAACATATTAAACCTTAAATAAATGTGGATTTCCACCTTTATTATTAAAAGAAGATTGCTTTAACAGGAGATTGTTAATTATTATTGATATTAGTATTATTTAAGTGTCGACTGCATTCAATACATTTATACACATATATTAATTTTAATAATCTTAGGGATAAATAAATGTTTTAAAGAATAATAATGTCCACACAATTTATAATACATTTAAAAAAATTAAGAAGTATTTCCATGCCCTAGAGATAAAATTTCCTTGGAGATTCACAGTTTATATGAAATTCCATGTGGAATTGATACATTGGTCAGATGAACTGTAGAAAAAAACATAAAACAGGAAGAACACATTTTGGCAGTTAGAGAAATATTTAATTCATCAGCCATTTATTCACACATTAAATTAACAAATCATGACATCAATTTTAATAAAACACATATTCTGGCAAAAATTGAATAATATGATCAGCAAGTGCTAAGAAGCTAAAAAGATTTTTTAAAAGGCATAAGAGCATAAATGAAAAGTATGAATTAAAAAATATTAATGATATTTGGAAAAAGCTATTGGAGGATAAATTATTTTATAAAATTCCTCAACCAATAAAATTTAAGAATGAGGACAAAATAATGAAAAAATTCATGATTTTATATCTCACCACACCGATTCTCATGATTTGAGAAAGAATAAACTCAGGAAAATACCTGTTATTGTATGGAAACATCAGCTATGTAGTTATTACTTTTTATTACATGGACATTCTTAATAATATATATATATATATATATATATATATATATATATATATATATATATATATATATATATATATATATATATATATATATATATATATATATATATATGAATGTCAGTTATTTCCTGCTTTTTGGATTACTTATCAATTAATAACTGACCTTGAAATATTGTAATGTATAAAGTGAAAGAATGTAATATGGAAATTTTATACTGGTAAAAATATATAAATATTAAAAGAATAAAGCTAAACTAGCCAATAAATAATAAAAAATATCCCAAACTCACAATTCAATCAGACTAGTCAAGAAAATAAATTCTAAACCATTACCAATGGTTTCACTGCTACAAACAGACTTATCATGTGTAAAGAGCTACAAAATAGGAATATATTTAAGCCAAACATTCACAATTCCACTTACTTCCTATACACCCTTAATACTAAAAGAACTTTTAAATAAGTTAATTGCTTCAGACTCATAAATTTTTAATAATGAAGTTTCTTTAATTCTTCTTTTAATATCATTTTTTTCAAAGAAGACAACCATATCTTCATCAAAATTAATAGTGTGGCTTGTTTTTTTCATGGATATATAAAGCAGAACTAAGATATTTATTTCTAACTCTACTTTTATGTATTTTTATTCTTTCATTTAAGCTTAAACTGCTCTGATCTGTATATACCTTCTTATAAAAACAAGGGATAATATACATAACTCCAGTATATTTTCTATGGCTTTAAACTTCTGTCTTTATTGCTATATAATTATTTGTAGAGCTCTTCCATACATTGTTTGATATCAACTGTTTTATTTATAATAGTTTAATATTTTCTCTTTGCAGCAATGTTTTTTTTTACCAATTTCAAGATGTTTTACCATTTTGAGACTTTTAGTCTTTTAAATAGATTTGTTGTTAATTCACAATTATATTTTCTTGTATGATTGTTAACTCTTTTTCATACCACTTTACAAAGGTGCTTTTTTAATAAATCATTTTTATATATTTTCATATTTCCTTTTTTTTATATATTGTTTTGTCCTGATAGAAAATATAATTTTTTTCTGCAAGGTCCTTAAATTTGACTTCTATCATTCCTAATGTCATAATCAAAATTATTCTCAGATCATTCATCTTTCAATCATTTATCAATTATAGCATTAAAAATTCTTTTGATTATTATAAAATTTTGGTTGGTAAGATCAAAACCTTTTCTGCATCTGTATTAAAATTTTTCATTTCTTTATCAGAGTATGAAGTTGTTGAGCATAAACTTGAATTATCTGCATTTGGTATCATCCATTAAGTTGAATACTCATCTTTCCTTTTTGTCTGACCCACAATCTACTTCCACGCTATTGTTTTTTCACTTTTTATTTTACTGAATCCAACACCATTTGTACTTCTAGTATTTGTGCTTTTATAATAGATTGTGTGAACTTCTTTTAATCAATTCTCTCTTCATATTTTCTTCTTACTTCACAAAACCCAACAATGTACCATATAACTGTAGATAGTTCTTCTTTCAATTCTTACAATCATCTTTTATTCAAATGTGATTTGCAGTTGTATGTACTCAATAAGTTGTCATTAAAGGGCAGCCCAAATTTTCCACCAGAAGATTTTTAGTACCTTCTTCTATGGTCATTGTTGCCTTGACTGGTGAATTTACAGACTCGTAGAAATGAAGATCATGATATTTATTTTAAAAAAGTTCATTCACACAAATATTCCTTTTACTTTTAAAAAAAAGTCAACAGATGTTTCAGTTAAAAATAATCAGACAACTGATAAATAAGACTTTGATATTTCTTAATCTTAAACTCAGAAGTAAAAAGCCAATAAGTTCACCATAAAGGCGGATGTATGTTAGTGAGTGACCCATTAATGTGTGTACACTATATAAATAATCATGTAATAATAACAACTGCACTATCTAGAATAGGAGTTTGGCCTGCTTGGTTTTTTAACACCTTAAAGACAAATTAAAAGTTTTCTTTCTATTAAAAGAAAAACACTACTTTATTATTTTGGGGTAAAAAAAATTAAATATTTTTTTATAGGGTATATGAGCACAGACTTTCACATCACCTACCACTCTCCACTCTATCTATGTCCTATACATGAGAGGTCAGACTGATCTATGGTCAACATGGGTGTGACAAGAATCTTGGCCTCAGGGTGGCCTTTGAGCATTCCATCATCAGATTTTCAATTGTATGGACAGTTGAGGAGTTGGAGTGTGGAGTAGATTGAAGCCTGTCCATTAAAGTATAAAGATTGGCTATCTTAATATATATCTGAGAACTCATAGCATATATGTGTACAGATGGTAATCTGGACCAACTGATGATTGCTGGTTTAGCTTGAAATACGTATATTGGTGATTATTTATCTTTTCAACATATATGTGTTCAAGTATATCAGTGTTATGAGATAGAGTGGAGAGTGGTGGGTGGTGTGAAAGTCTGTGCTCATATACCCTATATATTATATATATAGACACAGGTATATAATAAGCCTGTGTTTCAGTTATTAAATATTTGTTTATATATAAATCCCCAAAAGTACAAAAACATGCAAATAAAATTGTTATACATATTACATATACATATATGTAGCATTATCCTATTTATGATATATTTTGATATAAAATAAATATTAATCTAGATCAAAATTTTATGTTAAAATCTACTAATTTCTATGTTTAGAGAAATTGACGTATCATAAGGCAGAAGAAATCATATGACTCTTTATTGCATAGATTTACATTAAAATAAGTATTATACATAATACAATAAAAAGATAACATATATGTGTGTCTATATTAAACGTAATTAATAAAAAATAAAAGTGTGTTGTTTGCGATCTCAGTAA
Organism: Epiperipatus broadwayi; assembly: GCA_028023455.1. Classification (NCBI taxonomy): domain Eukaryota; kingdom Metazoa; phylum Onychophora; class Udeonychophora; order Euonychophora; family Peripatidae; genus Epiperipatus; species Epiperipatus broadwayi. Next base: position 2,922,637 of record JAQFVV010012542.1, on the reverse strand, counting down.
TCTTAAAATTCAAAGTACATTTAAATCTAAGACTACCTCGCAGAAATTGCAGAACATGAAGGAAAAATAAATCCTCTTGATATATAAAAGTATTAATAAGAAAAATAATATTCTACAAATTAGACTAAAAAATAAACCCATACATATTACATACAACAATTTAGAATGCAATTCATAGTAAAATGCAATTAGTGTTATGTAAAAAAAAATGATTCAAAATTAATGATTGATAGGCTCTTACATTAAAATGTTTTTTATTTATAAATTATATCTTTAGGTTTTTTATTATGTATAATTAGTATAAAATTTTAACTTTTATTCATTTATACATTTTTTTAAATACAAAGCTATTCATTAAGAGCAACAGGACTGTTTTTCACTTGAAAAACTGCACAACATATTTTGTTTTAAAATGTATGTAAAGGTCAAATTGGCACATGTATATAAAATAATTTTGCTAAAAAAAAATTATTTATTATTAAAATCTTTCGTAAAAGAGTTTGAAAAAAAAATAGAAATTAAAAGTGGGAAGGGGGTTTTCTTAAAGTCAAACTAAGAGTGTTAGAAAAGAAAGTAAAGTTTTTCTAAATTAGTATTCGTAAAAATAAGTAATTCAAAATTTAAAAAAATATAAATCTCTTTTCATTCAAGCTTATTATAATAAATTATATATGAGCGTGCAAGTGTAAATAAATGTATGCATGTTAGAATAATATTAAAAAAAAATATGTAAATGAAAGTTAAAACAGAAATTATATTTGGAAAACACAGCGATGGCTATTGAGTTAAATAAAGATTTAAAAAAACCACACCAGCAATGGACTACTAATTAAAGATATAAAACAATACATTTATGAAAGCTACTACTAATTAAATTATCTTCAAAAACATGTTGTAATAGGATTAATTACTAATGGAATTTTGACAACACCTATTGCTGGAGGATATTAAAACAAAAACAATTATGATACATAAATAGCCAGATTTTTATCAGAGTTCAGTTTTTTCAGTCTAGTTTGCAGTGACAGTCTTGTTTCAGTTGAGATAACAGGGCATTTCTATTATGTACTCAGAAACAAAAATGCATTGTTGAGCAGCTTTTGGAAATATACGCTCATGCTTCAGCCTTTTTGGTCCAACAAGATCATGAAAACCTGCCTGTGAAATAATGTTTGCATAACAACTCAGAAATCCTCCATCAAACGTTCAACTGTCTTCAAGAATAAAGCCAATGGATTCACATAAAATCTCTTCAAGAAACATCCAAATCTAACTGGTTAGATATAATCCATCAGAAGCAGCCAACAACAAGCAATATCCATGTTCCAAAAATCCTAGGTAAACATTTATTTATTATCATTTATATGTAGTAGCCACCACTGTAATTCATCAATCCTACCGAGTAAAGTAATTTGAACTCTTAAGCATGCATAAAATGAACTATCTAGGTACATGTGTATGAATGTGAGATAATTTAATGATGTCATATATTATTTATGCTTTTCACCAGATATATGTTATAATGTGTTACTTTAAAAAATGTGCATGTGTTAAATTAGATTTATAAAGATGTTTAAATTTAGTCAATTAATGTTGGGTAATAAATTATCTTTAAACTTAATTAATGTTAATTAAAATAAAATGTCTTCAAACTTAAACTTTATTTGTCAGTCAATTCTTTTTACCAACCTTTTTATTAATTCGTTCCACCACAAATTTTGTATAATTTTATTATTGAATTAAAATTAGATTCAGCTAGTTTTAGGGAATGTTTCGAGTGCTGGATTATGAGCCTACTGCCCGAATACATTAGTCATCAGACTAGCTGGCGCCCTGGGGTTTACCCTGAAAAATTTAAAGTATTTGAACAGTAGGGGTTTGAATCTAGCAGCCAAGATGGGCCATTGTTGATAGTTAAAGCTATCAATAAGATCTCCCATTTTGCTCGAATGTGCCGGTTCATCCACATAACATTTATATGATAATAAATGTATCAGGAAGGAGTTTGAAATCGGTCAAAACTTATATATACGCATAAGTAAGTAGTTTCTGCAGTTCAACCCGGTACATAAATGGCTTTCCCACCATTTGGGGCTGGACCTAAGAAACAATAGCAAATAAATACTTTGTTTCTTGTTTAAAAAAAAAAAAATTTCTATACAAATGCTAAAATACATAGGTTAAAGCGTTTTAATTTAAAAAAAAAAAAAGAATTGACCGAAAACTTTGTTTTCTTTAAATGAAAAGAGATTTACGCTATTTACATTATCTAAAATAAATCATTATGTTAAATCAGAGACAGTTGGATGTTTGGGCAGAGTTAAAGCATTAAAATCGGGTGGAGAAAAATGGACAACGGAGGGGCAGAGTCAGCATGTATTTCCGGTTTAGTAAGAAATAAATAAAATAGAAATTAGTAAACTTATGAGCATGAATAAAATATAATATTAAAGAAAAATAATATAAAAAAGTAAGTTTAAAAGTATAAATATGACAAGAAATAAAGCCAAAATGGAGGCTCAAGGTAAAAATTTGGAAAGTAGCCCCAACAAGGAAAAAAGAGAAATCATAGCTTTACTAACCAGCATGTTTGATAAAACAAAAAGAAACAGCCGAAGAATATAAAAAAATAGCCGAAGAGCTTAAAAACCAAAATAATGAAATGAAGAGTAAATTGGAAGGGCAAGCTGAAATGCTTAAAAAGTTAAAGGACCAGATCGAAATGGGCCAGAATAAAATAAAAGAAGAAATTAGGGAAGAAATAGAAGAGATTAAAACACAAGTAGAAAATCAAATAGAGACTGCTTACCAAGTAATAGAAAAAAATAAGATAGAAGATAGAAAAATAATTGAAGAGATAAAAGTTGAAGTTACAAATTTAACTGTAAAAGTAAATCAGATAAATCATAGTCAAAATAGCCCACAAACTGAAATAGAAAAGCCAGACCAGCTGACTGCAAACATGTACATTACAAATAACTCCATGAGTCATCCTCAGAAATACATTTATAAAAAAATTCAGATGATTTACAAAAACCCATATAGTATAGTCCCTCAAACTGACTTCAATGCCTTTGTGATAGCCAAAGGCAATATAGAAAAAGGAACATTTAACACTAGGTCACTAAAGTTATTTGGAGGGCTGTATAATAAAGAACTGCCAGACAAAAATTAAAAATATGTAATCTGATGGATTCGTTGGTTTGACCTAGTTATTAACAACCATGGACTTGGAATAACGGAAAATGTTTAACAAAGTTTAATGAAACAAAAATAACCTATAGTTTTTTTTTTAAACAAAATGTAAAAATGAGTATCAAAGTTAGCTTGAATAATGAAAAATGATTAAAGTTAGTCTCAGTAAAATAAAATAATCTTAGTGTTTTTAAAATGTCAAAGCATCTATAAAACAATTTATGTCAAAAACCCTCGATTATGTCGTATCGATATTGTTAAATCCCAGCTCATAAGTCTAGAACATAGCGGAGCATGATGCAAACAAAATAAATGTGTAAATCAAAATAGACTAGCAAAATGAAAATGTTTTTTTTTTTTAAAAAAAAGGGAGAGTAAATATAATGCTTTAAAAATAAAAATGAAATAAATAAGTGTATAATGAAAGTATTAATGAAAATAAAACATTATCAAATAAAATTAAAAAAAAAGTGTATTAAATTAGGATTGAGGTGTGTGCGAGTATTTGGGCAAAGAAATTAAAAGTTGGTTTAAATCAGCACAAAATCTATCTGTGTGTTTGAATTGCCTTATACTTTGCTGCCTACTTCCCTTAACATTACATTTATTACCTAATGATGAAAATAAAAACTAAAAATGCACTCTAGAAAAATAAGAATTTGAAGTGGTCAATACTTAGGAAAAGTGATCAATGCACATATTAATTAAGAAAAATGTTTGTAAATAAATAAGTAGGTCAAATAGTTAAAATAAAATCGATAAAATTAAGTTAAATAAATAAGCGTAAATATATCTGTAGTAAATAATAATAAAAAGTGACTCGTGATAAACTAATAGATTTTTTTTTGTTTTTGGAATACATGCACGGTAATAAAAGGAACTAAATAAAAGATTTAAAGTCAAGTAAAAAAAATACATATCAGTGTAATGATGAATCGTAGTAAAGTAAGTTGTTTTTGAATATATGCAAGTTAATAAAAGTTGAGTAAATAATGAATCGTAATAAAGTAAAATAGTTTTTCTGAATACACGCACATAGATAAAAAAGTTGAGTAAGGTTTGAAAATAATATTCGAGATTAGATTAATATAAATAAATATGAAAACTGATGTCTGTGGTAGTTTAGAATAATATTGTGAGATTAGATTAATACAAATGTTAGAATAATGTTCATATGAATTTAAAAATAATGTTGGAAGATTAGTAATAAAAATATAAAGTCAATCTAAGGTGTATTAAGAGTGTGTAAGTATAAATGTGTATATACGTGCACATACACTGGTAATATTCGGTAAATACAATACCTCATGATGTGTATCTTAAATGTATTTACCCAGATATCCTTTTAGGTTATTTTCTTGGCACTGCTGCACCTCATGATGCATGCAAAAAGGGATTTATTTATTATAGATTCCCTGTAAGCAAGTCCAGTAATAACTCGATATCTATAATATTAGTAGGTGTAGAATTATGCTGCACGTATACACATGTGTAGGAATTATCTAGAACAAAAGGGAATGAGGGTAGTATAGAAATAAATTTAGCTAAAGATCTGTTTAAAGCTGCCAACTGGATAAGTTTTAGTACACATAACAGACTTGTCAGGGATCATTCCTCTTTGCAAAGTGTAAGTCAAAAATGGACAGTTGAAAATTCCTGCCATTTCGCAGTGACCCTTTCTTTTTCCAAGTCCGATCAAGAGAATTGGCAAATGAAGTTTCGATTTTATACACATGTAACTCAGTGTAAGTCAACGAATCTGCTTCCACGTCATTCCCAAATGATTCCTGTGCCACAAAATTTGTTTGTCCTGGTGGTCGTTATCCATGATTTAGATCATTGTGAGCCATGTATTCGGCATAGATAGAAAGAAAGGATAGTCAAAACAGATTGCCCTTGGTATGTAAAGTGAAAGAATTATGAAAAGCAAACTTAGAAAATAAATGAATATTTAGAATCAAGAATTAAAGTTGCAAGAGATAAAATGGTCAAAAATGACACATTTTATTCTAAAACGGAGAGGAGTGTAATGTGCCAAGGCCAGAATTGGAACATGTATATAAATTAATTTTGTCTAAAAAAAATTATTTATTATTAACATCTTTCATAAAAGAGTTTGAAAAAAAAATAGAAATTAAAAAATTAAAAGTGGGAAGGGGGTTTCTTAAAGTCAAACTAAGAGTGTTAGAAAAAAAAGTAAAGTTTTTCTAAATTAGTATTCATAAAAATAAGTAATTCAAAATTTAAAAAAATATAAATCTCTTTTCATTCAAGCTTATTATAATAAATTATATATGTGCGTGCGAGTGTAAATAAATGTATGCATGTTAGAATAATATTAAAAAAAAATGTAAATGAAAGTTAAAACAGAAATTATATTTGGAAAACACAGCAATGGCTACTGAGTTAAATAAAAATTTAAAAAAACCACACCAGTGGTGGGCTACTAATTAAAGATATAAAACAATACGTTTATGAAAGCTATAATTAAATTATCTTCAAAAACACGTTGTAATAGGATTAATTACTAATGGAATTTTGACAACACCTATTGCCGGAGAATATTAAAATAAAAACAATTCGGATACATAAATATCCAAATTTTTATTGGAGTTCAGTTTTTTCAGTCAAGTTTGCAGTGACAGTCTTGTTTCAGTTGAGATAACAGTGCATTTCTATTATGTATTCAGAAACAAAAATGCATTGTTGAGCAGCTTTTGGAAACATATGCTCATACTTCAGCCTTTTTGGTCCAACAAGATCTTCAAAACCTGCCTGTGAAATAATGTCTGCATAACAACTCAGAAATCCTCCGTCAAACGTTCAACTGTCTTCAAAAATAAAGCCAATGGATTCACATAAAATCTCTTCAAGAAATGTCCAAATCTAACTGGTTAGATATAATCCATCAGAAGCAGCAGAAGCAGCCAACAACAAGCAATATCCACATTCCAAAAATCCTAGGTAAACATTTATTTATTATCATTTATACATAGTAGCCACCACTGTAATTCGTCAATCCTACCAAGTAAAGTAATTTGAACTCTTAAGCATGCACAAAATAAACTATCTATGTGCATGTGTGTGAATGTGAGATAATTTAATGATGTCATATATTATTTATGCTTTTCACCAGATATATGTTATAATGTGTTACTTTAAAAAATGTGCGTGCATTAAATTAGATTTATAAAGATGTTTAAATTTAGTCAATTAATGTTGGGTAATAAATTATCTTTAAACTTAATTAATGTTAATTAAAATAAAATGTCTTCAAACTTAAACTTTATTTGTTGGTCAATTCTTTTTACCAACCTTTTTATTAATTCGTTCCACCACAAATTTTGTATAATTTTATTATTGAATTAAAATTAGACTGAGCTAGTTTTAGGGAATGTTTCAAGCGCTGCTTTATGAGCCTACTGCCCAAATACATTAGTCATCAGACTAGCTGGTGCCCCGGGGTTCACCCCGAAACAAATAAAGTATTTGGATAGTAGGGGTTTGAATCTAGCAGCCGAGATGGGCCATTGTTGATAGTTAAAGCTATCAATGGGAGATCTCCCATTTTGCTCGAACGTGCGTATCAGGAAAGAGTTTGAAACCAGTCAAAACTTATATATACGTATAAGTAAGTAGTTTCTGCAGTTCAACCTGGTACAATATATATATATAATCATTGCTATTCGTTTATTTCTGTAAGCAATGCATTTAATTTTTTGGCCAAATTATAAAAGTGTGTTGAGACATGTATAGGTAGTAGAGATATTGGTTTTTTCTTGCTATTTTTAGCTGTAGAATAGAGCTTTTGATATAAAGCTACTTTGATGTCTGTGCCATTGAGATTGTTAACATAAAAAAGGTCCTTTGCAATTCAATAATATTTCAGTTAAAAAACTTACATATATATAAAATAAAATTTAAAAAATTATAAAAAATTTGCAGAATCACTAAATGAAGAAAAATTGCAAGAACTAGAAGAAGAACTGTCTTATATTTAATGGGACATTATTGGACTTTGTGAAGTTAGAAGAAAAGGTGAAGAGACAATTAATTTAAAAGTGGACATGTACTTTACTATAAAGGCACAAATATTGGAAATACAAGTGGAGTAGGATTTATTATAAATAAAAAATGAAAGAACAACATTGTGGAGATTGATGGTGTATTGGACAGATGGAATGGCAAGATAAATTATACAACTTAATAGCAGATTCCAAATGCAGATAATTCAAGTTTATGCCCCAACAAGTTCTTTTAGTGATGAAGTAGTAGAAGATTTTTACATGGATGGACAAAAAGCTTTTGATCAGAGTAAACATTTTAAAATTGTTATAAAGGACTTTAATGCTAGAATTGGTAAACAAAGGGTAAATTTGGTTATGGTATTAGAAATGAGAGAGGACATAGATTTGTGGAGTTTGCAGAAAAAGAAAAAGTTTACATTATAAATTCTTTTTGAGAAAAAAGTTAAAAGGAAATGGACATGGAAGCATCCAAATGAAGGTACAGAAGAATTGGATTATATATTGACTAACAGAAAATACATATTTGAAGATTGTAGTTAATAAATTTCACACAGGAAGTGATCATTGATTAGTAAGATGTAAGATATGTGTTAATGCAAAACTAGAGGGACATAATTTATTAACAAAAACAATATTTACAGTTGATATTTCTAATCTTCAGAAACATTTTAATGAATTTAAATTAAAACTTAGAAATTGGTTTCAAGTATTACTAGATTTTGAACATGATTCAAATTTGAATGAAATTAATATGAAAATAACAGATACACTTTTAAAAACTGCAACAAAGATAGCTGGTAGAAAGAAACAACAATTGACCAATAAAATTTCTGCTGAGACTAGAGAATTTATGATGAAAAGAAAAAAATATGAAGATTTACAAAAAATGATGCATGAAAAAGAATTGAATATCTCAAATTTTGTAAAGTGGTGTGGAAAAGAGTTGAAAATGATATAAGAAAGTAAAACTTGAACTAGCAAGGAAAGCTGTAGAAACAATAAAAGTGTAAAACAATATTTTGGTATTAGTAGAAAATTTACATTTGCAATAATAGTAATAATAAAAAGTCAGATGTCACCTGACTTATATATAGCTTGCATTTACCAGTATGTAAACTTAAGAGCATGCTATAACTCTAAACAAGCTTTTTTTTTTATTATGATAAATGCTTAGTTTGAGTTGGTTTTTTGAATCTAGTGTCCCAACTCCTCACTGAAGAGACCCATAGGTCAGAACCGGTCTGGGGATGGGGACAATCTAAGATAAAGATGATTTGAATGCCTTCTCTTGTAGTAGCAATTATCATAATAAAAAAAAGCTTATTTAGAGTTATAGCATGCTCTTAAGTTTACATATTTGCAATAAGAAAAAAAGATGTAATTATTACTAAAAAAAGAGATGACATCATGAAATGGGTAGAATACTCCTACCAAGAATTATATAGTAATAAAAAACAAGTACCTCCTATATCTATTATATCTTCTGAATTGCTCAGAATTTTAAATAAAGAAGTGAGACATGCAATTAAATGTATGAAGAAAGGAAAGGCTCCAGGTATAATGCAATTATAATTGATATATTAAAAGAAGCAGGTGAAGAAATAGAAAAAAAATGTTAGCAAAGTTATATATCAAATGTCTAAATGATAAAAATGTACCAGATGATTGGATGAATGCAATATTAATATTAATATTTAAAAAAGCTGATAAAGAAGATATTAGCTATTACAGACCAATCAGCCTTTTATCAGTTTTATAAAAAAAAATGATCAAGATAAGTACAACTCATCTACAAAAAACATTGGATTTCTACCAACCAAGATAACAAAATGGATTTAAAAGTGGTTTTAGTACAGTAGATCATATCCAAGTATCGAAAGAAGTTATGGAAAAAACAAATAAAGGAGTTGTCATTATGTTTGGATTTGTAGATTATGAAAGGCATTTGATTCTATAAACATTTCTTCAGTGATTAAAGCATTGGATCAACAAGATATAGATCCAGGATATTGTCATATTTTAAAGAATATTTATAAAAATGCAACAGCAACAATTAGATTAAAAAATGATACTGGGAAAGTCAACATTGAGAAGGGTGTAAGACAGGGTGACTCCATATCTCCAAAACTTTTTACAGTGTGCTGCAAGAAGTATTTTGTGGATTAAAATGGGAAGCCAAAGAAGTGAAAGTAAATGGGTATTATTTAAGTCATTTAGACTTTGCAGATGATGTAGTTGTTTTTGAAAGTAATGTTTTAGAGCTGCTATATATGTTGCAGGAGTTATCAGATGAAAGCAGAAAAGTAGGACTAAAGATAAAGGTTAAAAAGACTAAAGTAATGTTTAATGGATTTTCTCAAAATATGAAAATAAAGATTGATTATGATAAGTTAGAAGAAGTTAACAGTTACAAATACCTTGGGCAGATTATTAATACAGATGGAAATATAATGGATGAAATTAATCATAGAATTAAACTTGGTTGGAGTGCTTTTGGTAGAAATAACTTGTTACTAAAAGGAAATATGCCTATGTATTTGAAAAGGAAGGTTTTTAATAAATGGGTTTTGCCAGTTCTTACTTATGGATCTGAGACTTGGACATTTAATAAAAGAGCAATACAGAGACTTCAGACCACTCTAAGAAGTATGGAGAGATGCATGTTGGGAGTAACAAAAATAGATTGAAAATGCAATATATGGATAAGAGAACAAACAAGTGTTACTGACCTCATTGAAAAAATTAAAAGACTGAATTGGAGTTGGGCTGGACATATTGGTAGAAGACATGATAATAGTTGGACAATTGAAATCTTAAACTGGATTCCAAGAGATTGTAAAAGGCTGAGAAAGAAAATACATGTGAGATGGATGGATGAAATTAGAAAGTGTGCAATGGTGATGTGGATAAGTTAAGCTAAAGGCTGAGAAGAAAATAGATTGAACTTGGAGAGACCTTCATCCTGCAGGGGATTGATAATTGTTGATGATATATATATATCAACAATTACAATCAGATGTCCTGGGGTTCGCTTTTCGGACCTTTGACACATTAAAAAAAATCCATTATTCAATGTTTAGAAACCATTCCAATATTTAATATTTTTTAACAATTTCAAAAGCTTTGTATTTTTCATTTTGATCAAATAATTAATTGTTTTGTGAGATATTAAGTTAGTGATTTCTTTATATTTTGCAAAAATGTTTTGCATCTTATCTGCCAGGTTTTTGTGTTTGTGTGACTTTAAATAAGCATCTAAAGCAGGCTTATTGTTTTTTTTTATTACCATTGGTACATAGTTATATTTTTTTTCTGGCATTAATTCTTTTCATTTTTTTAAAAAAAGACACCATTATAATTCACTTTTATTATATAATTTATTTTTATTGCTGAATCTTTATATTTAGTTTTCTTTTAGATTTCAATCATGAATGTTAATGATAATTTTATTGGTGAGTTGTATATAAAAGACGCGGTGTATTCCTCATAAAAGTAAAACGTCATAAAAGCATAAATTATTTCACAAATACAGAATGTTAGCCTTAAACAGCGACTATAATATCTATATGTACACCATAAGTTAGAAAATCTTTAAATATCTAAGAAAAAAATTTTTTTTTTACTTGGTCTAGGCAAATTTGTTAAATTTATTGCAAAATTTTAATATTCAATTAAAGGATTTTGTTGAACTCATTCATTAAGCCGACAATATTTTTAAATTAGTTTTTTTTTTTCAGGTAGGTAACGAACTTATTCTTATGTAAAAATATTGAAATAAATGATATTAAATGAAGGATAATAGAATTTACACTTGAGTTAATTTACAAAACCTTTTGGGGGAAAAAATAGATTGTTAGTAAGAAGATAATCTGTACTTTCTCATTAAAATTAATGTAAAAGTTTATTTAATACAAACTCATTACAATATTCATATTAAACAACACACGATTATATATATATTGTAATAATCACCTGTTAAACTTGACATTATGGCGTATTTATTACAAGTCTTCCTCCAAGATAAAGAACGCAGGTCAATATTTATAGAAGCAGAAAACCGGCCACAGATTCGAGCTACAAAAGCAGAAATAATGTACATGGAGAGTAAGAGAGAGAGGGAAAAGGCGGAAGGTCAATGAAACATGTGGCAAGCATACCCATATCAAAGAAATGAGCGATTTGAATAAATTTAAATTTGAATACAGTGTATAACATATTAGATAATAATTAAGCACTGGTTTAAACAATTAATAGTCACACCATTTCACCCGTGAATATGATATATTGAATATATTTAAAGCATGCTAGGCAATAATAGAGATGAGTATTAAAAACTATCTTTTCTGTGACTATATTCATTAATTACCAGATATTAAGTTGGCTCAGAAAAGAAGAAATATTGGTAATAGTTGAACTACAAATGGTTACTTTGGCTCAGAAAAGAAGAAAATGAGTAAAAGTTGAATTATAAATGATTACTTTATTGAAAGTAAATAGTTAAAAAGTTTGTCACTCAGGTCAATAACATTTGAGTAGTAGAACTGATAGAATTGAGATGCAATTTGTGGACATTCAGCTGTCAAGTTTGCCATTATAGATCTGAACTCAGTTCAGTACCCATACATCTTGGTGTCTTTGGTTCTTTAATAGCTATAGCCACCACTATCTTATTAGGCAGGAGGTGCAGTGCTCTCAGATCCAAGGTTCCTCACTGACAAAGGCCATAAGCCAGAAACTAGTCTGGGGATATTGGATGAGTAGGCACTAGATAGGGTTTTTATGCATAAGCCTTCTGGCATCCATTGATTACTCTGGCTTGCACTGAGTGACATTACTGTATGAAGAGTTTTGCCTGTTTTAATACGTTATGAGCAAGAATAAGAAATAGCAATCATGTAATATTTCTAATTCCTGCACTGCCCTTTCTCTTAATACAAATGAGATTTGCATTACACTACATGCAATACATTTTGCTGCTTCATCAGTATCTAATATCACTGGAGGACTTTTATGTTTTTGTAGCCACACTTAAAAAATCTCAGGAAAATCTTTTATAAATTTGTATTCTGTTATCATTATTCTTTATTTGTTCATTTGTATTGCCATGCAACCCAGTGTCTTAATCCAACCTCTTTTGAATGAATTACTATGTTCCTCTATAGTTACGAATAGTGATAAATGAGCAATGTTTGGATCTCATCTAACATTTATTTTCACTTAAACTAGAAGAGGTTATTGGTTTTCCCTGGCAGTCATAACTTTTTTTCTCTTCTATGGTTTATAATTTCATCCCAAGAATATTAATTTCTAATTTGATCTGAACTCTGCTTACAGTTATGATATCAAAAAATACTGATGATATAATTTTTTTTCTTAATATTATTAATTTTGTTTCATTAATATTATTAAAACTTATTTAGCTTACATTTAAATGTCTTGTTTTTACTCTGGCTGTATTTGTTTTGATCCTGATTGTCAGTTGTATACCCCATTTTACTATACTTTTCAAATATGTGGTAGGCATACTTAATATTCCATTGCCTATTACAATAATAACAAAAAACTTTACTCATATTTACATTGTAGAGAACCATGAATTTTGTTACATCTATAGTTTGTTTCTATACCAATCACTTTTGACATCCTTAGTTTTGATTTCCTTTCATTTGACTTGTAGATTTAACTAGTTGACTTTTATATAATACAACTGATTAATATTTCTAGTTGTATTTTTATATTGAATTATTTCCATCATCTAATATGTGTATTGAATGTCTTTAAAAAAGTTTAACATTCTTTAAATATTCCAAATATATTTAAGTGTTGGTAATATTACATCAAAAAGGTTAGTATATGCACAATGTTTTGAGTGGTATTATTCTCCCCTCTTATTCAGGTGTTGCTGGCCTGACCAGTGACAGTACTAGCATGGGATTCGAACCTGGACCCTTAGATTCTTGAGTATTGAATTTTAAGGTAATGCTCTAACTATTTCTGTATTGTAAATTTCATTACACCACTCTCCTGAGACAGGAACTGGTTTTTATCCACTTTAACACCTTGTGGAGAAATATAATTATAAACATAAGACCAAAGACATGTGGAAAGATTATGATCCCCAAGATTCACATTTTTTGCTGAGCCAGCCCTCATCAGTTAACCCAGACATTATTATCTTATCATACTTAATGCAGTTAAAGAGAAATAATATACTTAGAAAGGGAATTCATTAATGTCCCAAAGAAGAAATGATCAAATTGTTATTGTCCATGTTAAATATAATCAATATGAATAAGCTTTGACTAAGACTGAAAAGGTGAAATACTGAATTGTATACATGTATGTTTGTTGTTATTGGATCATATTAATTTTGATTTAATCATTTTATCATTTGATGTCCTTGAATTTTTCATTCATCAAGTTTGATTGTATGAGTTGTTAGTTAGTATTTATTGCTGAATTATGGTCAAATTTCAATGGGAAGTTAACATAGCCCTATGCAATGCCTTTGTTGAAGTATTTGAGTAATGAATCTTTGAATATAACTTTGTAAAAATGACTTACATTTTTCTATAAACAGTTAATATAGCTCTGTTTTATCTGCTCATAAAAATGGTTTAGACATGTTATTTTATATTGTGGCTTAAATGTCAAATTAAGTTCATCAGAGGTTTTCTCATATATTTGGTTATATTTCATGAATATTATTTGATGATATAATATAATTCTTAGTTATTTTATTTGAAGTGTGTCAACTCTGGTATGTTTGCATTTTGTTATGTAAGTATGGACAATATATGCAAATGATGAATGATAATAATTGATTATGATGATGATGATGAAAAAAGTTGGAAATATAAAATTGTAAGATTAATTCAGTCTTTGATGAGTTAATGAAAATTTAAAATGAAACCAGTTATAAAACATAGTGTCTAACTTGCAAATATGCACATATAAATGTCGGTGTTTAAAAAAAAATATGTAACTTGTGTGCACCATTAGAATACATAAATAATTATTATGATTAAAAAGATGCTTATTAAATAACCATTAGTATGGATTAGGAAAATTTATCAAACCTTAACTAAAAAAATTTCTAAAAGGAATTATTTATAATAAAAAAAATAGTATAGTCGAAATAGTTTGAATGTTGAGTCTATTAAAGAAAAAAGTTTCATGAATAATGTCTTGTCTATAATCCCAAAGTATAGACTATTAATTCACTGGTGATATAATTGTAGTTATCTTGGGTCTAATAAATATGTTCTGTTATTAAATTAGTACCCTCTGATGCTACTTAACCTATGTTAGAAATAATTTAGTCTATGCAATGGTCATACAATAAAATGGAAAATGTTATAATAATGACTGTGGAGAGAATAAGACTTTAATGTAACATGTAGGTGTCTGAAAATTTCAGATTTCCCACTCAATAGATAACTTTTAGTTAAATGCTGGCTTTGGGTTGGTGTTTTTATATCTAGTGTCTGAACCTACCCTAGCAACTCTCTGAGGAGTGCCAGAGCAAGAAACCATGGTCAGAGGTTGGGGGAGGGGGAGTCCTGACAGAGATATTTTAAATGCGTTCTCTAACTAAGCATTTATCACAAAGCTTGTTGAGGAATTGGCAATCCTCATTGTTTGTAACTTTATTTTGTAATAGTTACATAGAATATTCAGAATATCACAGAATTCCAAGCAGTCCTTGTTTTTACTTAGCCTTTGAGAAGTGGTAAGTTTTAAATTGTGCTTTACACAAAAAAAGTGAAGCTTAGTATTATTATAAGAATTATCCATCTTGGAGATTTGGGGGAACTTAGGTCTCCATATTCATAGCCTGTCTTGGGATTGTCAGCCTACATTGAGATTTTAAGTGAACCAGGTCACTGTGCACTGAGCGTAATGATAAAAAATAAAGGAGGTGTGCTTCATTGTGAATGACAACTACACAATAAAGCAAAAAGAATTGTGCTTTGCAATCTCCGGAAAGTGATCTATGTGAAAGAAAATTTGAATAAATTTTGCATAAATTACTGCCAACATTCACTTAAAATCTCAATATAAGTCGACACTCTCAAGACATATGGAGATCTAATTTCCCCGAAAGTATTCTTTATAAGGGGATTGAATTTTATACCCAATTTAAATCATGTATATTCTTTATGAATCTGGTGGCATCTAACCAAACTATCAAGAACTTTCAAAAACATTAAATAGATATTAAATCTGTAGCATTTCCTCTCTAACATTTCAGGCACTGCACCACCACAATCTTTATGCTCTAATATAACATTATAAATCTGTTGTCAAGGCAACTGTATTATTAGTCATCTAGTTGATGACCGATTGATAACTTTCTATTGATTTGTTTAAGCACGAGGCCTGTGGTAAGGTAATTTATATGCAAGAATTAATTAACTGTTTGCACTTATCGTTTGGTGCATATGATGATAAATATACTTTATATGTAATAAAAATAAAATATATATTTAATATTATAAAGCATAATATTATTAAAATGAAAATCTTAAATATATATATAATTTACTTTTGATAGATTAATTTTATTAGGCTGAATATTAGTTTTTTTCTTCTTAATTTTATTATCTATATAATAAACTTTTATTATTTATTTTCGAAATAAAAATTATTTTGAATTGATTTAAATGTTCTTTTACCTATATTATTTTTTTTGTTTTTGTTATATTAGTGATTGCCATTGTTATCGTTTACAAATTAAAAATACCAGTTGTTAATTTTCTAATGTGTCGGTGCTTTGTCATGTATGCTGATCTTTTTGCGACTTCTGTGTACATTGATTTAAAATGAGCCCTGAAGATTAAAAGATATAATTTACAATTTATTTGAAAACCGTTTTGTACTACCTCCTTCAGTCGATAATCTGATTCATTATTGTACTACTCATAATATAATGTTTAACATATGGAATTGCAATTTCTATAAATTAAGGTTTCAATATACTCTTGTAGTCATGCGTTGTTGCAGACGATTGTGGGTTCGCGTCCCGGCCGATGCTAAGATATATGAAAATATATATATACTCTTGTAAATTTATTTTTTTAATCATGTTACAAATAGATTTAATAGATTTAAAATCTTGATATTTCTTTCAGGAGAATAATCCAGCTAATATATGGTAATGATTTACACATATAGTCAAGTAGATAGATATATAAACAAATTTTCAATAAAAACTTAACAACTAATTTGTACCCATTTGTAAAATCTGTTTGTCTATTCATATAGCTAGTTAATAAGTAGAAAATTTTTGAATAACTATCAATAATGAAAAAGCATTAATCAATGAACTGGCTGGCTTCTTGTTCCAAATTGTAGCGAAACCGTCATTTAAAAATTAAACATAGTAAATATGTTTCAACTTCAGTGATTTTATTATGAAAAGCAATATGAAATTTAAATTTTTATCTCAAACTCACATACAAAAGAGCATAGCCTTTTCCATTGAAAGATATTTAACGATTTATTTCTTTTTTTTTTACTTTGCTGTGACAGATATCAAAAAAAGATCTTCAAAATCGTTGAAATATTTTTCAAAATTATGTCAAAGAAATGCGATGTCTTTCAAAAAGTGTTCGAAAATGGAATAAAAAAAAATCTTTTCAATAATTACAAATTATGAATTAGAAATGATATGTGGGTTAAAACATATGTTTTACTGATGAACATACTTACAACTTGTTTTTTAGGGGAAAATATTAATCATTATTAATATAGGCATTAGTCTATAATGACAATCACCAATACACATGATCACATAAATGGGAAAAGGATCAATTATCCCCAATATGCATATTTCATGCAGGACTAGCACTCATCATTTGGGTCATGTGTATGAGTGGTTTGAGAAGGAGTAGATGATGATGTAGACTAAAAATTCTAAATTTAGATCCATCTATCTACTATAGTAAACATTCAGAATAATGGATGAGTAGGTTAATTACATAATGAGTGAATAGTGAATGAAATCATATTGAATGAAAAGTAGTTGATAGTAAAATAAAAGATATAGAATTTCAAATTATATTCATTTATATTACTAGGAAAGTTTGAGGTTTTTGTGTTTATTTAATTTTGTTGTTTGTTTTTTATTAATTATTTTTTAAATAGAATATGTCTTTTCTATTTATTAATGAATAGTCCAGAAATACCTGCTAAGATTACATAGAAGCTAAATAAATAACATCTAAAATCTGTACATTTTTAATTACAAAATATAATTTAAAAAATAATGGTCAAAGTACAGTGTAACACATATTTATTTTTGTTCATAATTCAATACAAATAAGTTATATATATATATATAATGAATAACAATGAGAAAAAATACCCATTAAATAGAGATAAACTTTAGCTTTTGATGTTACTAAGAAATTAATTAGCAATTCCTGAGGCTTGTTTATCTCTATTTAACTTTATGAGCAGTTAAACCAAATTATGTTGTCTTTTGGACAATTCAGCTCCTAGTAAATTTTTTCATACATATTATATGTTAAAAATGCATGTAAAACAGTCTATTTTAGTATAATATTTTTTTTTCGAAAATTGTGCACAAAAAGGTGGAAAATTCAAAATTCCCAATCTTACACTAGACATAAGCACCATCCTGAATGTTCTGGCATTGTCTGTTCAGCGTTTTATGACATTGTAGTTTCAAATGATGCAAAAATGTGTTTATTTGTGAATTTATTAAGCTTTTAGATAATTTTTAATAATTTGCACTTTCTTTATTATAAATCAAGAAATAAAAATTATTAATAACTTATTTTGACTTGAAATACATTATTTTCAAAAATATGACATTATATTAGCAGCTAACATAAATATGGCATGAAGCAAATTAGAAAAGTAGATTTGACATAAACAATCTACTTTATATTTACGAGTAAGAAAATATTACAATTTTGCAATAAATATTCAAAAAATTTACACATTTAAAGCATAATTCATTAGATATAAGGGAAATAAATAATTATTTGTTTCAAATGTTTAAAAATAATAAGAATTAAGAAATATTTCATTGATTTTATAAACTGAAAATAATCTTTCTAAAAACCGCTGGTGGTATAAAGACTGTTTTGATTGTGATGTCATTTTTTTAAATATTTACAGAAACAAAATGTGAGCATTTAAAATTTATTTCAGTAGTAAACAAAAATATTCATCAAATGAAGTCAAATTTATTATTTTCTAAAAAGTAATAATCATTTTATCATATATTTTATGTTCATGTTTAAGACAAAGAAAAACATCAGAAAATGCTGAAATGTGAGAAGTGTTACGCTGCATTTTGGAATGATTAATGGATATTTTCTTTTGATTTCTATTCATTATTATAATAACAATCCATATAAACATTTATTTCAATATATATATATATATTGTACCTATATTGATATAGGCACATATAATTTTATCTAAAATTATATTATTAAAATAATCTTTCATTAAAGAAAAACATACCAATCTCTTTTCATTAAAGAAAAAATAATGTTAAAACTAAATAGTAAATTGTATTAAAAATATATGTGTGTATATATGTGCGATTTGTAAATAAATAAAATGTATGCAAAATAAAAGATTATCATTAAAAACATGGCAATGGCTATTAATAAAATAAAACAACACGTTTTATTGCATGGCTATTACTAATTAAGCAATCTTCCAAAACACGTTTATCAAATGATTATCACTGGAATTTGACAACAGATCTTTGCCAGAGATATTAGAAAGACAACAAGGCACAGGTATAAATAGACCTTTTTTTTTATCGGACAGTCAGTTCACAAATTAGTTGAGTGAGTGCAGTTCACAAATTAATTGAATCAGTTGAGTTAATTATACCCAGAAACAAAATGCAGTGCTGGGAAGATTTTGGGAATTCACGCCTCTCCACAGCTTAAAAAGTCCGACGAAAATAGCAAGATCTGCCCATGAAATAATGTCAATGTAACAACTTAGAAAATCTCTGTCAGTATCTAATTGTCTCCAATAGTAATAATCGTGAATAATAAGGAAACTCATCAAGGAAACGTCCCAGCCGGCTGGAAGCATTCATACTGGAACCATTCATACTGGAATAAATAACAAACAAGAAGAAAACAAAGTGTTAAATCTACATTCAAAATCCTAGGTAAAACATTTGCTTATTTTCGTTTATACTGTAATAGCCATCGCATTTCATTAATTCGTGCGAATCCTCCAAGAGTCTAATTATATGAACTCGTTATCATACATAAATGAACTATTGATATGTGTGTTTAAATTTCAAATGCTATGTAATACTTTATTATTATTATGTGTGTGCATGAGTTAATATGTGCGTGATCCTTATATCAATATTATTGGTTAAATTAGATAAATACCAGTGTTCGGTTATGAAAATATACAAGAATATTTAAACTAGTTTAGAAATGTTAATTTAAAAATATGCGTGTGTTTTTATTAGAATTATAAAATGTTTAAATTTAGTAAATAAATGTTAGTTAATAAATTGTCTTTAAAATTAAACTTTATTTGTCGGTCAATTCTTTTTATCAATTCTTTTACCAAATTCTTTTATCAATCTCTTTTATAAATTCCTTTTACAATTCTTTTATCAATTCTTTTAACCACTAATGAAGTATAATCTATTAGTGATTACAAACAGCTGAGCTAGTCATGGATTTAGGTGTTGAGTTAGTGGCCACTGTTCAAAGTGCATTGTCTATTCTTTTAGTATTCTTTTAGAATAAACAGCTGGCGCCCGTGTTTATACACAAACAAAAAAGTGCTTTGGATTTGGTGTTGAACTCAACAGCCGAGAAGAAGCTATGTCCTGGAAATGTAACTCTAGTTATATACTTTATAGCTATCATTTGGGCATACATACTCTCCGAGTATGTTCTTCTCTGCCTAAGAGACCGGTGTTTTGAATGCACATATTCGAAAACGGTTCAAATGGCTATACCCAACTGTGGGGCTGAACCTAAAAAACAATAGTAATGAAATACTTTGTTTCTTGTTTGAAAATTTTGTTTTATACAAAAGTTAAATTACATATGTAAAAGTGTTTTAATTTAAAAAAAAAAAAGAATTGACCGAAAACTTTTTTTTTTCGAAATGAAAAGAGATTTTGACATTTATGCTATCAAATCAGAGACAGTTGATATTTGGGCGGAGTTAAAGCATTAGATCGGGTAGAGAAAAGGACTAAAAGGGTGGAGTTAGTGTGAGTTTCCATCTTAGTAAGAAAAATAAATAAATAAGTCGTATTTAAATTTAGTTTAACATAACTGCTAGAACTTTGAAAATGAAATTTTCGAAAATAGATCCGAAAGAATACCCAATGTATTTTAAAAATCCCCAGTTAGTAGAAAAGGAGAAAGAAGAAGTATCTGAGAAGTGAATGATGATGAAAATGATGATGAATATGATGGAAGAAATGCGTCAAGAATTTAAACAAAGTCAACAAGAATTGTGTCAGAAATTTGAACAAAGTCAGTTAGAACTCAAAGCAGAATTGAAGGAAGAAATTAGTCAGGTTAAAACAGAAATTAAAGAACTCAGAGCAGAAGTAAGAGAAATAAGATGTGAGGTAACAGTAAAGGTAGAGAAGAACCAAGAAGTTATAGAGTTAGATTTAATTAAAGAAAGTCAGGAAGTTGAAAAGGAAGTTGAGGTGATAAAAGACATAGAAATTGAATTAGAATCAGATAGCGTTGTGATAAATAAAGTAGACAAACATAAGTTCAAGGTAGTAGATAGTGTAGAAAAGTTTTTACAAAAATTTAAAAAGGTTAAAGTAAACATTCGCATTTGCTGTAGACATAGATTTAAAACAAAGAGAAAGCGTAGAAAAAAATATTCCCAGATTGAAGTAATTCGGAGTTTGTCTAGGTATAAAGGTTTTCTGAGTTATGAAGTGGAAAACAGAATGGAAAGAGAAAGAGATAAAGCAATAAAATATAAAAGTGGAACCGATAAGAGAGGAAAGTTAGTTTATATTATAGAATTTGTAGAAAGAAAAAAGGAGCCACCGGACATAGTGTAAGAGTTAGTAATCGGGTGGAATAGTAAAGGAAATAAACAAAAAGGACCGGAAATGGACAATGAGCATGAATATGATTATTCTAAAGTAAATAAATCTAATAAATTAAATCTGAAACTTCTATTTAAAACATAAAACAATAAATTTAAAAATGAATGAATAATAATAAATGAAATGTTGCAAGTAATAATAATAATGTAGGCTTCGCAAAATAAAAGATTTTTTTTTCTCCATGCACATATTAATTAAGAAGAAATGCTTATAAACAAACAGCTCAAATAAAAAGAAAATTAATCAATAAAATCAAGTTAAATAAATGGGTCAAGTTAATGATGTAAAAGTAAAGTTGTAGGTTTAAATAAATGAAAAGATAACGGAATTTCTAGAATAAAATTAAGTTAGTCAAATAGATATTTGTATGATAATGAATCGCAATAAAGTAAAACAGTTTTTTTTTCTGAGTACACGCACATTAAAATAAAATAGTTTTGAATACGTAAGTTAATAAAAGGAAGTAAATAAATGGTTTAAAGTAATCAAGTCCAATAAAATCTTTGTATAATAATAAAAAGCAATAAAATAAAAGTTTTCTGAATATACGCACGTTAATACATAAGTTAAAGTAATGGGTTAAAGTAATATTGTAATATAAATAAATATGTGTCCGTGATAGTTTCAAAATAATAGTGTAGCATAAATAAATATGGATAATGTTCGTATGGGTTTAAAATAAGTATCGTATAACTAATATTTAAAGTGTTCGTACTGGTTTAAAGATAATATTATAAGATTAGTGTAAATAAATATTTTAAATAATGTCCGTAAGGGATATAAGTAATGTTCATAATGAATTTAAAAATAATATAAATGAAAGTCAATCGAAGTTGTATTAAGAGTGTAAGAGTTCGAAATTAAGGGATGAGGGTAGTATTGAAATAAGGTAGATAAGGATTAAGTTTAAAGCTCTCGACTGGATAAATTCTAGTACCCGCAATGGATTGGCCGGGATCATTCCTCTTTTAAAAAAAAGTGCACTGGCAACAACCAGAGTAAGTCGTAAGTCACTTTTCAGGGGAGAATCCCCATATCTCGTACCTCGTTTTCCAAAGCATAAGTCAGAAATGGACAGTTGAAAATTTTTGCCATTGCAGCTGCTTAGTCAAAGTCCGATCAAGAGAATTGGCAATCATTTTCCAGGGCGTAAGTCAGAAATGGACAATTGAAATTCCTGCCATTTGCAGCCACCTTTTCTTAGTCAAAGTCCGATCAAGAGAATCGGCAGCCAAAGCTTCGTTTATAAAAGATCCCTGTGCCACAAATTTAGTTTGTCCTCGTGGTCATTATCCAGGACGAACATTATAAGCAATGTTACCAGCATAGAAAAAAGAAAAGCATAATTGGAGATTGCCCTTAGCATGGAAAAGGAAAAGATACCAAAAAGCAAACTTAGAAAGAATAATAAATTAAGATTTAATGTTGACAGAGATAAAATGGTCGAAAATGACGCATTTTACTCTCAAAAAAGAGGAGCGGTGTAATGTACCTATATTGATATAGGCACATATAATTTTATCTAAAATTATATTATTAAAATAATCTTTCGTTAAAGAAAAACATACCAATCTCTTTTCATTAAAGAAAAAATAATGTTAAAACTAAATAGTAAATTGTATTAAAAATATATGTGTGTATATATGTGCGATTTGTAAATAAATAAAATGTATGCGAAATAAAAGAAGATTATCATTAAAAACACAGCAATGGCTATTAATAAAATAAAACAACACGTTTTATTGCATGGCTATTACTAATTAAGCAATCTTCCAAAACACGTTTATCAAATGATTATCACTGGAATTTGACAACAGATCTTTGCCGGAGATATTACAAAGACAACAAGGCGCAGGTATAAATAGACCTTTTTTTATCGGACAGTCTGTTCACAAATTAGTTGAGTGAGTGCAGTTCACAAATTAATTGAATCAATTGAGTTAATTATACCCAGAAACAAAATGCAGTGCTGAGAAGATTTTGGGAATTCATGCCTCTCCACAGCCTAAAAAGTCCGATGAAAACACTAAGATCTGCCCGTGAAATAATGTCAACGTAACAACTTAGAAAATCTCCATCAGTATCTAATTGTCTCCAATAGTAATAATCGTGAATAATAAGGAAACTCAACAAGGAAACATCCCAGCCGGCTGGAAGCATTCATACTGAAACCATTCATACTGGAAGAAACAACAAACAAGAAGAAAACAAAGTGTTAAATCTACATTCAAAATCCTAGGTAAAACATTTGCTTATTTTCGTTTATACTGTAATAGCCATTGCATTTCATTAATTTGTGCGAATCCTCCAAGAGTCTAATTATATGAACTCGATATCATATATAAATGAACTATTGATATGTGTTTAAATTTCAAATGCTATGTAATACTTTATTATTATTATGTGTGTGCATGAGTTAATATGTGCATGATCCTTATATCAATATTATTGGTTAAATTAGATAAATACCAGTGTTCGGTTATGAAAATATACAAGAATATTTAAACTAGTTTAGAAATGTTAATTTAAAAATATGCATGTGTTTTTATTAGAATTATAAAATGTTTAAATTTAGTAAATAAATGTTAGTTAATAAATTGTCTTTAAAATTAAACTTTATTTGTCAGTCAATTCTTTTTATCAATTCTTTTACCAAATTCTTTTATCAATCTCTTTTATAAATTCCTTTTACAATTCTTTTATCAATTCTTTTAACCACTAATGAAGTATAATCTATTACTGATTACAAACAGCTGAGCTAGTCATGGATTTAGGTGTTGAGTTAGTGGCCACTGTTCAAAGTGCATTGTCTATTCTTTTAGTATTCTTTTAGAATAAACAGCTGGCACCCGTGTTTATACACAAACAAAAAAGTGCTTTGGATTTGGTGTTGAACTCAACAGCCGAGAAGAAGCTATGTCCTGGAAATGTAATGCTAGTTATATACTTTATAGCTATCATTTGGGCATACATACTCTCTGAGTATGTTCTTTTCTGCTTAAGAGACTGGTGTTTCGAATGCACATATTCGAAAACAGTTCAATATATATATATATTGTACCACCCACCTTTCTTTTTAAACAACTCAACTACTAACTAATAATACCACAACAAAAATGACCACAATTAAAATATCAACTATTACTTTCCTATACTTTGCCTTACTGAATTACCCAGTCTTCAAAGGTGTTTAGTTCTCAGGTAAAGTGTAAAGTATTATCAGTAGTAAACTATCAACAACACCAACACTCAACTACCAAACAGACACTGACCGAAAAAACACTTTATTTTTTTAAAGATGAAAAATCCTTTAGGCACCAGTTAATTATGGTGTAATTAACATGCCCATCTGATCAGACCAATTTGGTACCTGAGATCCTTGCTAGCTCAATCAGTTTTTAATCACCCTCTAAGAAAACAACAACTCATATGTTAAATATACCACCCAAAGCTACTACTACTATTTTAAATACTATAAGAATTAAATGAATCATCCTAGATAAATGAAAAAATGTCCACTCTAATACTTCAATTTTCAAAATAAATAATAAATAATATTGTACTAAATGCAGAAAACATTTATGTCTTTAAACCAACAAATCTTTATTTTAAAATAATATTGTAAAATCCTTATCCTTTTAACTTTAAAATCAATTATTTATTATCGATGGTTAGATTTTTCCCTCCTCACTTTATTAAAATGTATTATTATACTTACCTGCATGTATTAAACATAAACATGAATATGTTAAGAAAAATAGTTTAAGTATTTTCTTTTATTTAAAATAAATCAATCGTTTTATCTTATAATTTAAAAAACAACATGCACACTTTCTTTTAAAATTAAAATAAGCATTTTAATACATCAACATAATAAATAAAATCTACATGTTACAATTAGTTTTAAACTCACACATAAGTGCATGCAATGTCTTTAAATATTATTTAGTATAGAAGCTGATATCGTTTATTATTATTATTCCAAAATATTATCTCATGAAGTTTAAAGTTTTATTTTCTTAAAGATTAATTCATAAAGCTTAAAGTTTATTTAATGCAGTTTATTTTTTTATCATTTATTTTTAAAAGGAAAATCAGGAATGAGAGGATATTAAAGTCAATAATTACCTAGGATTTTATAAGTTCGGTATGACATACACAGCACAATATGATTTCTTTAGAATCATTTACGACCGGTTAACGACTCCTCCTTGGATCCTGTGATACTATATGACTTTCATGGCTTAATTAATATACATACACTCTGCTACTTATTTAATTTATTTGAACATGGTTTCCTTCCTAACTAACTGTAGATCTTGATGCATAGAGAGGCTTCTGTTGACTGCACACCGCGATGATTTAACACTGCATCATGTTTAGAAATATAAGTTTAAATAATTGCTATATTTGTTGCTTCAAGCATTATTTTAAAAAATAAGAAGTAAAAGTTCTGAATAGCAAAATGTTGAAATATTTATACTGTTTTACAACAATGGAAAACTTTATTAACAGCAGCGTCTATTGTCTGGTGAAGTTATCAGCTTTTTGCTTCTATTTTCTTTAAAACTTTCACACACACACGGACACATTTAATTGTTTTATTATAAGATAAAACAAATTTTCTTTATTATTTTATTATAAATTAATCAAAATAATATTAAATCATTTTATTATAAGACCTTTTCCTTCTTTTTTAAACAAAAAATCTTATCATTTTTTAAAAGAGTTTATAATTTATTTTTATTTAATAATAGATCCCCCCCCGCTCTTTAGTTTTACATTTTATTCTTTTAATTTTTATGTTTTTAAAAGGCGAGATTTATCAGCTTCTATACTGAATAATATTTAAAGACATTGCATGCATGTATGTGTGAATTTAAACTAATTGTAATGTGTAAATTTTATTTATTATGTTGATGAATTAAAATGCTTATTTTAATTTCAAAAGAAAGTGTGTGTGTTGTTTTTAAATTATAAGATAAAACTAATTGTAACGTGTAGATTTTATTTATTATGTTGATATATTAAAATGCTTATTTTAATTTTAAAAGAAAGTGTGCGTGTTGTTTTTAAATTATAATATATATATAATCCCAGTGCATAATGCTATACTGAAATAAATATATACAAATATTAAGCATGAAATCACCCCACATGGTTAAGAAATCCAGTACTGCCCTCTGTGAACTAATATATAAATTACATTAGAGTTTGTATTTCAAAATAGCCAGATCAAAATGATACTACTTTGACCTGTCTGCTATCTGATGCTAAATTTCAAGTTCTTTGTTTGAGTTTGTTTGTATTTCAATATATGAGATCAGATAGCAGACAGGTCAAAATGGTATCATTTTGATCTGGCTATTTTGAAATACGAACTCTAAGTATTTTTTATATTAGTTCACATAGGGCAGTACTGGATTTCTTAACCATGTGGGGTGATTTCATGCTTAATATATTTATATATATAAAGTTAGATGTCACATGACCTAACTTAAACAAGCTTGTATTGCAAATGTTATAAAAAGAGTTCACAAATTAGCTCTCCACAAGCTTTGCAGAATATCCCTAATCCCAGACCAGTTTCTGCTACTGGCTTCCTCAATGAGGTGCTAGGATATTCAAGCATTAGATTAAAAATACCAGGACAAGCCCAGCACTTTATCTAATAGATAACTATTAAGTATTAACTATTTTTTGATATTAAGACTTTGGTGATTTTATATTGCTAAGGCTATTAATGTATGATGTATCTGAACTTAGTTCAGCCCCATATGGATATTTAAGTTAATAGCTAGATTAGAAGAAATATGGATGTCTGAAAAGTTCATATTTTATATTTAATAGTTATTCATTAGATAAAGTGCTAGGATTGTCCTGGTATTTTTAATCTAATGCTTGAATATCCTAGCACTTCACTGAGGAATTCAGTAGCAGAAACTGGTCTGGTGTTAGAGTTATTCTGCAAAGCTTGTTAAGAGCTTATTTACGAGTACTTTATATAACATATGTAATACAAGCTTGTTTAAATTAGGTCATGTGACATTTGACTTGATTTTTTTTTTGTAATTTTATTGTTTGCTATTAAGGCTTTGACAATTTTATATTGCTAAAGCTATTAATATATGGTGTATCTGAACTTAGTTCAGTCTCATATTGCTATTTAAGTTGGATAGCTGGATTGAAAAAACATATGAATGTCTGAAAATTTCAGATTTTCTACTTAATAGTTATCCAGTAGATAAAGTGTTGGGATTGTCCTGGTATTTTTATTCTAATGCTTGAATATCCTAGCACCTCACTGAGGAAGTCAGTAGGAGAAATCAGTCTGGGGTTAGTGATATTCTGCAAAGCTTATTAAGAGCTTATTTGCAGGCTCTTTATCTCTCTCTCTCTCTATATATATATATATGAGTGATTTGGGTAGATTTATAAGAAATGTGTGACAGGGTTATCATGGTAAATAAAACAATGCAATAGAAAAAAACGATACTATATATTTTACTATTTTGTAGTATTGATGCTTAGACATTATTTACATATATAAATATATCATGAGACATATTTATTTGAAATTTGTTTTTTTAGAAAAATAAACCAATTAACTGATTTATGATATTTCGGGCTATGCTATAATTTGATGGTGCATTTGTAATTTATCCATTTTTTGTAATCTGACAATATTCCTCATACATTAATACTTATGAAATTTTTAAAAAACCTGCTATGTCCATGATTTTCAAATTATTAAAAGTTATATATATATAATTTATTTTAACCTTATGCAATCAAATATGTGTAATAAATTTTAATAACAACTGATAACTTCTTTGTGTAAGAGAAAAAAAAACAATTCTTGAAAATATTAACACCCAATTAAAAATATTTTATTA
Source organism: Epiperipatus broadwayi (assembly GCA_028023455.1). Lineage (NCBI taxonomy): Eukaryota > Metazoa > Onychophora > Udeonychophora > Euonychophora > Peripatidae > Epiperipatus > Epiperipatus broadwayi. The sequence continues at coordinate 2,894,399 of JAQFVV010012542.1, read as the reverse complement.
ACAACGGCCTTTTATTAGCTAAAAAAATTTTGTAAGATGGTTTTTTTCATCCTTTTATGAAAAAGTATTCATTATTTGATATTAATATATGCTTATTGGTTAATTAAATACATAAATATTATGCAATTTATTGGTAAAATTACTTACACTCTCTATAAAAAATTTAAGCAATCCTAAGATCACACCTTTTTTAATTAAAGCATTAGCTAATCCAGAATTCATTTGAGGTAACTTTAAATACACGAACTCAGATTATATAAAGACAATTCAGATTACTCAATTTCATAATAAAGTTTGAATGTGAATTTAAGTGATAATTGAAGAAAAACCTACTTTTTATCCAATTTAATGTTATTAATCTATTCATTAATTATACCAAATTTTTACTCTATTTACCATTGTAATGTTAATTAACAAGGCAAAATTTAAAATCCAACTATATTATCTTTAAATAAACATTATTGTTTTCATTAAAAAGTCAGAATACATTTCAAATACTATTAATTTATGTCCTAATACTATAGCAGTTGAATTACTTTTTTATCTGTATTTTTTAGCTCATCTACTTTCCTATTTTGAAATGTATTTTAACTATAAATAGAAATATAAGAAAGATATTATTGTATCAAATTAATAAATATAAGGTTATATATAGAAAGAAAAAACATTTTCCTATTTTTTAACATAATTAAACTAAGAGGGAAAGAAAAAATTCTACTATAATATATTGCAAAATCTTTAAATGATTGATCCCTCTCTTTTTCTAAAGTTTTAGTAAAACTCTGTGTAAAAATTAATAATTTATAACTTACAGTTTTGCCATGCACATATTTTCCAGGCAATTTTTGAAAAATCATCTAAATCAACATTGAGTTCCACAATATTTGAAAAATTGTTAACAATATATTTCATGTGATAAGTACCATATATATATTGTGCCTACTAAAATTTGAGATGACTTTCATTATGTGTTGCTATGAGAATGATAATATGAATGTAAAAATTTTATTATTAATTGTATTGTAAGATTGTAAATTGAGTTTATTCATTTTAGAAAAGAAAATATGTGAATAATAAAGTATATAGTTTGGGTGAAATTATTATTCTTTTGTAATATGTCTCATTTTCATTATTTCATTCACAATAGTAGATTATAGGCACTATAAATAAATGTTCAATATTTCAAATATATTTGTTCTTTTTATTTGTATGTAATATTATGCTGGTAAGAAATAGGTATAAAAATATATTTCCAGTGTGATATAGTGAGAATGTATCATAAACTGCTCAATTTATGTTAGAATGAAAAATAGTATTTGTAAATTAAAATCATAAATATTTATTATGAAATAAGAAAAAAGTTTAGACTTTGTGGCTAATTATTTTAATGTATAAATATATAAAAGATGATAAACGCGCGGACACATCTTTGTCTTCACTTTGTACTTTGTATGTTCATGCGTTTAAACGCATTTTATATATTTATACATTGAAATATTTATTACATATAATAAATAATTGTGAAATGATTTTTTTTATTTATCATTATTCTGTAATTAGATTTTTATTTATTTATAGAACACTTCCAGAATTGTTTAAAGAGTGAATAAAGAGGGTTGCTATAGTTACACTGACGTCAATAAAAATCTTAAAAATAGGACTGAATACTTTAAACTCAAGCTCTCTTTTGTTTTGGCTTTAAACAGAAGCATCTATACATTTCTTTATACGATTGCCTTTTTTGTATATTTTAAAGCATATAATTGACTGAATAAAATAGAGAGGTAAGAAGCAATGTTATCTCTCCATGAACTGGGCAGCATATCAAGAACATTTTATAGGAAAACGTCAATTTATTATAAGAGAAAAATCATCAAAATTATTTAATTACATTGTAAACCATAAAAATATTTTTATCCTTTAAAATGGATGTTACATATATTTTAAAGATAGAATACAAACATCAGAAGATGCACTAGAGTCATGTCTACTTTCTATGTAATTTTATTGGTTTGATTGAACAATTTTATCTAAGATATGAATCAGTTTAATTTCCCAGCATATCGTCCTAGATAAGAAAGCATATATTAATTCGTAATATTTTGAAATAATACTTGCTCATGAAATTACATTTCTTCATATTATGGCAAATACAAACTAGTACTTATGTGTGTAATGTCATATAAATGAAATAATTGTTATTTGAAAGAATAATTTGGATATATACTTAAACTCTTGAATTAATAAAATCTACATTGGTTTTAAAAGTTGTTGTCAATATATTGCATCTACTCTGAAACAATTCAAATAGACATAAATACTATGATGCCATTCTGAAGATACAATATTTAAATACCAATATTTAGTTGACTTGTTTATGTTTACTGCATGATCAGATAAAATTTGATTTCTTCAATAGTTTTTATGAATCAATTATAACTTATGGGCCAATTATCCTCAGATTTTCAATGAAATGGATAGTTGAAGAGTTGTAGAGTGGAGTGGTTTGAAGCCTGTTCATTAAAGTATGAAGATTAACTTTCTTAATATAAGCTGAGCTTTGATTGTATATATGTGTGGAGATGATAATCAGGACCAACTGATGAGTGCTGGTTTAGCACAAAATATGTATATTGGTGATTATTTATCTTTGTGAAACTGTGTGGTCAGGTGTATCAGTGGTATGAAATAGGATAGATGGCTGAGGGTCAAGTGAAAGTCTGAGTTCAAACCCCCTATATATTACATATACCCTTTCATTAAACAATCATTATAAGACATTTTCATCAGTGCAATAAATATTTCTAAATAAAATAATTTATTATAAGTGTGCAATTAAGAAAGAATGTGAATACTGAATCTAACCATTATGTGTGATGATAAATAGAAATATGAAACATAAATAATGGTGGACTTCCAAACTTTAAATTTCACACAAAAAAATCAATTTATTATAAAGACAACCTTTATAAGTGTCAGAACAATATTTAAGTTTTTATTCACATAGTATGAAACAAGATCTTTTTAATATGATTATTTACAAATTTTACTAGAAGTAATTTTAAAGTTACAAACCTTTTAATAAAATTTACAATAAATTAGTTTGGTAATAAATCAATCTACACAAGCAAGTTTTCTTATCTCTTCATAATAAAAAATACAAGTATTTCTTTTTACCATCGTATATTTTAACGTGGGTAAATGTTTTGACTAAAGTTAGCATAATTCTAATTATAAGTTTACATTTTACTTTAATTACAATAATATAAGTAATATAAAATATTATATCACCAAGTCTTTTATAAATGACCATTAACCTTGTCAAAAAGCATGTTTTACCTTTTTATACTAAATCCATAGTTATTTTACTTAATAATTAATAAAGCAAGTCATATATAATGTGACATTACTTTTATAAGCTTGTAGTTACAAAAATGCAATACAGAGAGTGTACCAATAGCTCAAACAAGCTTGTTTGAGCTATTGGTACACTCTCTGTATTTATTTTACTTAATTAAGTAACAAAAAATGTAATAAATTGTGTATATACTTTGTTTTAATTAAATAATAATGATTTGGCAATAATTAATCTTTTCAGATGTATAACTTTCAAAATAATATTCAATATGCTTATGAATAATACAAGTATCTTGAAGCAAATAATAATTTAAGTCACACCTAAAACTAAGTTTCAAGTTTAAGAATTGATGTAATGCAATGATTCCCATTATATATATTTTAACAGCAATTATTAACTACCGGCTAGCTACCAATCACAATTTAATTAACTGTCTCTATTATTATCAAGATTACTTTGAAAAATCATCTAACATTAAAGTTGCATATGTGTAATGCTAAGTTACACTCATAATATTACTAACCCTACATACATATAGGTCATAAATCCTAGATTTTATAACTAAGTACAAATGTATAACTTTACGTGATTGGAACAACTTTCATTAAGATTTTAATATACAATCGCTAAATTAGGTGGGATGTCCATAACTAGGTTCTTAATAAAAACACTTTAATAACTTGGAGATAGGAATTTCATGGGAATTACATCAAAAGTGGCCAAATCTGCACTCATAACCAGAGGACCTATGTTCACCCTATGACATCATATGTGATATGGGAATGAACATAAAACTGAACATCAATGTGAACCAACAGACACATAAAGACAAGAAATCCTTAAATTTAAGAGTCTATAAACACACCTAGGTAAAGAAATACAAGTATGAATATCATGGTAACTTTTATAATAACAGCTGAGATATTAATCAAGAATAAAATATAAAATAATGCCACATAAAAAATAAATGCTAAATAGCAGGACAATAATCACTCTAGCATAAACATAATGTACTAGCATAATGTAATTATAACAATAGCATACACATATAGCAATAAAACACATATGAATAAGAGTTTAATAAAATGATTCACTATATAGCATATGTAAAATCATGACTGCACCAATAATCAATCATAAAGGATTATCATTCATTCTGAAGCATGTATTCCTTATAAATTTAAAATAGCAATTAGCAGAATATGAGAAATAATTTTTTAGAACAAAAACACACTTGGTTATTTTACTTTTAAATCTTGAAATATTACAACATTAAGTAAACTACCTAACCATATGAAAAATAATTATACTCAAAATAATATTCTATTAGCATATTAAAATAAATAATGAAATTATTAAAAATGTTATTGTTTAATAGCACTTATCCAGCAAAAGTCAGTTCAAATGTCAAAATAAATTTATTATTTACCACTACCTTAATATACCTAAAATATAAATAAAACTATCATATAGACTATATATAACTGAAGCACACAGGTTTATTATATACCTGTGTCTATATATGTAATATATAGGTATATGAGCACAGACTTTCACACGACCTACCCTCACCACTCTATCTCATATCACTGATACTCTTGAACACATATATGTTGAAAAGATAAATAATCACCAATATATGTATTTCATGCTAAACCAGCAATCAACAGTTGGTCCAGATTACCATCTCTACACATATATGCTATAAGTTCTCAGATATATATTAAGATAGCCAAACTTCACCTCATATTTTAATGGACAGGCTTCAATCTAATCCAACTCCTCAACCATCCATCCAATAGAAAATCTGATGATGGAATGCTCAAAGACCACCCTGAGGCCGAGATTCTGTGCTCATATACCTTATACATTACATATATAGACACAGGTATATAATAAGCCTGTGTGTTTCAGTTATCATATACATTATCATATATCATACCAACATATATGTAATACATTTTGAAATTCAAAATGAAAAAAATATTAATCATAACTTTAAAAAAAAAAAACATAAACAATTCAAAATTAAAAGTGAGAAAGCTAATTTTCTTTTTAAAAAACGCACTTTCTGATGACACAAGGTTGAAAAGTCACTTTATCAATTAAATCATTTTTCTTTTATTTACTTGTAATGCTGGAAATAAATTTTAAAACGATAAATGATGAATATCATTAATTAATTCAGCAAACGTCTGCTTTAAAAATTTCTAAAGTGACAGAGAAAAAGATAATATTTTTTATATTATCTATTAAATAAGATTAATTAATTATTCACATATTTTATTAGTTTTATAATCCTTTTAATATTTTAAAGATTTAAGCACTGTGCACAGTTTTTTTATAAGTGATGCCAGTTTTAAATAAAACATTTTTCTTTTTCCTGGATACTGTTCCATAGTAAAAGACACATTATAAAAATGTGAATTTACTGCAGCAGCTATATTAATAGATATAATAAACATCTCCATACTTCCCCATTCTTTTTAAATTCATATAAATAAAGATATAACAAAAGACAAATGACTCCCAAGAGGCATTTCGTGCTGAACCAGCACTCATCAGTTGACCCACCTCACTATCTCTCATATATATCTTTATTATATGCAAAGTATTTATCTAGAGTAAATTGTTACATTTGTAAATTGTTACATTTGTAAAAATGTAACAATTTACTCTAGATAAATACTTTGCATATAATAGAGATATATATGAGAGATAGTGATCTGGGCCAACTGATGAGTGCTGGTTCAGCACAAAATGCATTTTGGTGGTCATTTGTCTTTTATTATATCTTTATTTATATGAATTTAAAAGAATAGGGAAGTATGGAGGTGTTTATTATATCTATTAAGATATTACATACGGTACAGAGAAAGGTGAATAACTCCGTGTGTGTGTGTAAAATTTTAAAAAATCAGATATATTAATCTTTAACTGAGGTTTAAAGTTTATATCTGTGCTAGAGATAATCTCTAGTTTCGAAAATGATTAGTAATAATCATTAGTGTATTTATCTGAAATGGATGGCGTCAAAGTTGTGAGTGGAAGGAGTTTGACAATGGTAAATGAAAATGTAACAATTAACAGCTATATTAACTTTAAGAATATTTCACTCATATGTGTATATGCTTAAAATTAGTTTCCACATTTTCTTTTTAAAATGTAATTATATATTGTCATAATAGATATATGTTTAACTATAATTTATATTTCATGCCAACCTTTATAGATAATAACAATATATCATATGTGTTCATAGTAACTTCAATTTTAAATATTTTTTTACATTGTAAGCCATTAAACACTATTGCAGTAACAATAAAAATAATTAAAATGAAAGTTCTGTCTCAAGATGCTAAGGAGAAGATTAAATAGTTCAATACAGTAGAACTAATACTATGTTATTTTAAGATAATTTAAAAGTTTATAAGCAAATAAGGACAATTTTATATAACACAGCAAACAAACTCTTATGTAGTAAATCATTCCTCTATCAGTTGTTCTGATATCAGTAAACTTTCTCTGTGGACATAAGCAAATCTTTCAGCAGTAATACATTTTGGCTAAAGCCATTGTATGTATTCTTTTTTTTCTTTATGCATTATACCAAGCAATATTAATGTAGCATTTGAAAAGCAGACTAATTAATTTTTTACTACATGTTGGAACTGTTTTTAATGAAGAAAAAATTTAGACACATTTTTAAAAATAAGGATAATAACTGTTTCTTTTAATAATTTATGCACACGATTTCTTAATAATTTTGAAATACTATTTTTAAATCATCTATGCACCTTCTTAATAATTTCTGCACACTTTTCTCTTTTTTTTACTCTCACACATAGCTATTATTTTATTTTTATAGCTAATCCAATGATCACGTGATGTCTTTTAAAATTGATTAGCCAATGAGATCAATTTCAGTTTCTATCTTTAGTCTCTATTTTTAAACTTAATTAAAAGAAAGAAAGAAAGAAAGAAAGAAAAAAGGAAAGAAATATTTTAAGACAATAGTTTAATTATATAATATTTTAACATTTCTTTTAATAAAATATTTGTTTTTATAACTGTTTAATGAAGTAAATATTATTAAATAGAATTACCTAAACAAATTATTTCTCATATATTTTTGTTATTAAGTATTAAACACATGTAAATATTTAATACCTTTTAACAAAGATAATTATTATTACTTAGAAAATTAAATGTTTTACAGCAATATACATGTAAGCACACAGACATACACATATATAATTAGAAATACTTTAACTTGGCAATGTGCTTTTCTTATATAATATTCCACAATAACTAATTTAAAATATTTTAAGTTAAGTAAACTTTGTATATTTAATCTATAACTGTTGAAATTAAACTTACTTAAAGTATAAGCTACATTATTTTAACAAATACTAGCACAATATTTATTCTTTAAACTACATTATTATTAAAATTTATATTTATAATAGATTACTAATATACTATTAAATATCTAATACATTTATATTATTACAGAGAGTAACTTTAAGCACAATTGGTTTAATTTTAGTTTAAATGGCACACAGAATATCACTCATTTAAAATTTAAAATTTATACCATTCTATGTATTTAACAATTTTAATTGGGGCACAAGGCTCAATCAGATATATAGAAGGACAAGTAGTGAAGAGTGTGAACTACTCTTTTCTTGCAAAATTCTTTGTCATGTGTTTATACAGTTTGATTATTATTCAGACAGCCATTATAACACCTCATTGGCTATCAGATAAGTATTATAATTATAATAAGCATGAGAGGTTTGCCACCTTTCAATTTAATTTCAAACTGTCTGTGCATTACAAAATAAATATTATTTGTATAAGAAAAAGATGTATCTATTAAACACTTTTGTATCTTGGAATGTATGAATGTTTTGCAACATATTTGCCTTGCATAGACATATGTTTCATATTTGATATTATATAATTGGAGATTAATAGGCAATCACATATTTAAATATGGAATTATGGTCTATTGTACATATATTTAGATTGTAGGTGTATGTAGTAGTTGTTTATGATCTATTCATCATATACACATATTTTTGTTATATAATTGAAATTTATTTATTAATAAATTTTAATTTAACTTAAAACAAATAAACATATCTATTGTTTAATTGTACAATATAAATTCATTGATTATTAGCATTTGAGATGGGCAAGATAAACTGACAATATAAAATTTGTTTTAAACCACTAAACATCACATGATCACCATCTCTTATACTAGCACATAATTGTTATTAAACAAGGCAAAACTTTTTATACAGTAGTGCCACCCTGTGCCAACCAGAGTAATCAATGGATGTCAGAAGGCTTGTGCATAAAATCCCTATCTAGTGCCTACTCATCCAATATCCCAGACTAGTTTCTGACTTGTGGCCTTCATCAGTGAGAAGCCTTGGATCTGAAAGCACTGCACAAGCTTTCTGGCATTACTCGGGTTGGCACAGGGTGGCACTACTGTATGGAGAGTTTTTCCTTGTTTAATAACATTTGTTTGAAATAACTGTATCACATAATCTGGAAATCAAATCCCAGGATTGGTGAGTATGGTTATATCTTTTTTTACTGAATTCAGTAGATATTATCTGACTGGATATAAACTTTATATGGTAATCATAATCAAATCTGTGTATGTTTTATCTAAATTATTATTGATCAGATAGGTATTGTATTGAGTTCATGGTTGGTCAATAAGATCTTAATCTTATTCAATTAGAAAGCTGATAGTAGTATATTTTGTCATGTTATAAGACAGAATAATTTGCTTTAATTATATTTTAATTTAGTTGATGTGGATCATAAATCTAATTAAATATTAAATTTTAATATTCATATTTGATTATAATAAATGCTAGTAATTCTTTTTATATATTTTAATTGTTATAATATAGTTTTAATAATTTAGTTCCATAAAATTTAAAATATCTTGATTTGATTAGTTAATTATACTTAAGTAAATATCCCAATAGAAAATACTGTTTATTTTATACACTGGTGTGATTGGATATTAGAGATTCAATAAGGACTTATGTGTTTATTGATTTTACATGATTATTAAATATTTGTATTTTGTTATAAATTATGTGATTGGTAAGAGTAAATTAATATAATGAGTATAGCATGGCTGAATTAATATTACTTATCATTTTATTAAAATAGGATTTAAAATTAATTATTCAGTCATATATTTATTTAGATATTATAATTATTGTAAACTTATAGGATATACTAAATATCTTATCTCAATCATTCATAAATTATTTTATTTATATAAAAACATTATTAAATTTTGATTTAAGTTTTTACTTTATAGGCAATGTTTGATTCATTAAGTATATTAGAATTTAGTTGTTGAATGATTTATCAATATTTTCATTTGATTATAAGTGAAATATATCTTAAGCATATATTTTTCTTTTGAGACAGTGATATTTAGCTTAATTCCTTTATTTTAATTTATTTTAAGTAACATTTGTATTTAGGATATTTGAAGTGATAATTTTGTTTGTTTTCTGTTTATTCTAAATGTTGTGTGAACTCATGATGTTATAATAAAGATTATCATCATGGTTTTGTTCTCATATAGTTAACATTCAGATAGGTGATTAGGTAAAGGATTATTCTAAATACTGAATAATTATTTATTGACTAGTATTCACTTATCTTAGTTTATATATCCACAGGCCAATTTAAAATTAGTATTCTTCTTCTTTGATTAAATTTCATTCAGTTACAAAGGTTGTCCAACTTCAAGGCTCATTTTTATTATATTACATAGGGTGACCAATGATCAAACTATATTTCATTCAGGCTATGTTAGAGTTATTATTTCCAATGGCACAGTGGGGCTATAACAGAGATTAGAATTGCACATATTTATTGTTATAAATGCCATCACAATTTTCAGGGCATAATTAAGCAGGATTACTCTATCATAGTCTGTTACAAATGGTTCCCAATTCTGTAGGACATTAAAAGAAGAGAATAGTCTCATTTTAATTTGTTACAAATAGCATCCTAAAATTAAGTGCAAAAATAAAGCATTAATCCATAAAATTTGCTTAATTAGCTTATGTTTTTATTAATTAAAATTTTTCAAAAACCAATTTCTTTTAAACTTTGTTTCAGGTTTTGGAAATGTTTTAAATTTCAAGTAAATATTAGGTGTTAAGATGGATACGTTCATCTATAAACATGTGGGCTTGTTTAATTAAAGAATTTTGTAAACATGGATAATTAAACTAATTGCTGGCTTGTTAATCAGAAAAATGCTTTGCAAAGTTGGTAATAATATAAATAGACTAGCTCAGAAAATATTTTTTTTTCTTTTGGCCATTGCTTTTTGAATGTTTATTTTGGAGTACACAGAACATCTTACAGCATTTAAAAAATGGAAAGTGTGACTAATAACATCAGAAAAACATATTACTGCAAGAAATTCATAACCATGCTTGCTGAAATTGATTCAATGTTGTTCTGACTATCATATGTATCTTAAACTGCAGTTAAACAAACATACTTCTCAACTGTAAAAAAATTCAAGCAAACTTTATGTGGAAAGATAACCCAATTGTAACTAAGGGTTAAAAGCAATAAATGAGAAGGTCTTTGCTAGTAAATTATCACAGAGCTTTCCTTTCCAAAAAACATACACACAAAAATATAATTCTACTTATATAGAAAAATAATATCTTCTTGGTTCTATCTTGGACTTAAAATAATTTGTTTATTTATTTTCTGAACTATTTGATAAACTTTTAAACTTTCATTACCAACAAGTGATTTTAACTATATTTGGAGATCTCATTCAATTTATAATTTAATTTAAATGATTTTATGCATTTATATATTTATCTTTTATATTAACTTACTTTAATATTTATACTTATAACACTTGACATATTTGATATCATGATATGCTTGAAATATTTTAAATAATTTCATTTTTGCAGATGTTATTATAATTTATATTTTTAAATATCTCAAATGAAAAAGAAAATCAGTTTTAGTTCTTAAAGTTTTTTTCTTTTCTTCTTAACAAATTTTAAAATCATTTCTATATTTTAATAATCAAAAGTTAGTCAATTTTTGTTCTAAAGAAAAAAAATTAAAAGAAAAAATATAAGAAAGATTTAGTTATTAAAATAATTAAAATTTCATTTAAATAAAAAGATATCTATTTAAAATATTAAATATTCATTAATGTAAGTGAAGATGTGTGTGTGGCAAATATTGATATGCACATATACAAATAATTTAGTAAGTTGATTTTATTGTTCTTACATTTGCAGATGGTCTGCTTTATTTACTTTGTTTGTTTCACATATGCATCTGAAGATAAGATTTGTAAATATATATGTGTGCACAATCCTTAAGTATTTTATCTGTTGCATTCAAATTTTGTATATGATGACTTGCATCCCCATGATATATTATTCCTGTATGATGTACTTGTGGATGATTTTTATGTTGCTTTGGATAGAGATATATTTCTCTCTATGAATTTTATTTTGCTTTGTATTGAAATGACCTATTTATTGTTCTTTTACATTTAAAGTGGCATGGGATTAAATATTTTGTGTGCAAGTCTAATTTTGTAATGGCCTGGGTGTTGTAAACATTTATAGTTATGTTAATATGCCTTGAAAATAATATAGTATATGTGTGTATATAAAGTAAAAGAAAAGTAGAAATAAACACAGACATAAATTTTTGTAGATATTTTCTGCATTTTCTGGGAATAAAAATAAGAAATAAAAGGTTAAATAACTCTGGGTTTAAAATAAAATTTTATTATGAAATAAATATTTTAAAAACAACTAATAAATATTACTATTTGTAACTCTAATTTTGAAATTTAAAAATAAGCATGTTTTCTGATAATTGTAAAAGTGTCTATTTTTGAAATCTATTAATTAATTGGAAAAATTCTATTATCTGAGTAAAAACATGTATATATATTTTGAAGGATTAAAGTTAATTGAAATTAACTTTTTCCAATCACACTTTGATAAAAATTTCAAGCTTGTTTTCAAAAGGATTATACAAATTGAAAACCACTATGTTTTTATCACCTGACCCAACCAAGATTATAAAAAGACATAAGGATATCAGTTAGTTTTCTTGGCAGTTTTGTAAGAGTTATCCAAAAGTGTCTGGCTTCAATATTTTAAACAGTGGCCAACTAGACCAATGGCAAAGTTTGGCTTTAATATTTTGAATAGTAGTTAGCAGAAGAGCTATCTGTAAAGTTGGCTAAAATATTTTGTGAAGAGTTGATAACTGTAGCAGGGAATGGCAACAGTCAAGTTAGCTGCAGAGATGGCTAGTAGAATTATACAAATAACTGCCATGAGGATGTAAGAAATGCTGGAAGTAGCACTCTTCAGTTCAATAGTGGAGTTTGAATTCACATGGAGGATAATAACCCATTTCTTTGTGTTGAAATTTATAGCCTTAAAAGTGTTCTGGAAAATAGCTTGCTGACCTGAAACTTACCAAATCCAAGTCTAAGTGAAAACAACTTCTGAATGGACAAAGTCAACCATACCTGAATTATATACTTTTACCAGATGATGACATTTGCCTGAATTGATCAAAAAACCAGCTTGCCCAAGAGGAACACTAGCTGAATAAAAAAGTAGTTATATGTATGCTGCTGTGTCTATGTGCAGAGAAGTACAGATAGACATATATAAAATGGTGAGTTTTTATATTAATAAAAATTTAAATCATTAATTATAAAATGACCATTTGAAAGTGATGTGTGAATTTGTACTTTTCATGTTTATGGTAGTTGTATAGTTGAGCAGGGCTGTCTGGATGTATTGTGTTCATGATGTTCCAAAGTATAGGCTCAGCATTATCCAGACTTAGATGATTCATCTCCTAGAGTAGTCCAGCAGTGATTAATAGGTCTCATGAATAGACTACATGGATAAGCCCCTAAGATTCACAAGAGCTGAGCAGAACTGGTTCAGTGTGAAATATATTTTCTTGCTACAACTCATTATGGATGATCACTGGTAGTGCTTAAAGCTGATGTATTTTTTGTGACATTATGGGGCATTGTGTACTTGTAGTCCATGCTTGGCTGTCAACTTGTCATGGCATGGGGAACTGCAGTTCTCGTATTTACTTTTCTTATCTCACCTTGCCTAACTCATCAACATTAACTAATCAAGAAGTCATCTTTGCAACTGGTCTTACAAAAAGCGTCCCTTAGCAATTCAATTTCAGGAAGATAGGGACGATTGTCCCCTTACCTTTACATTTCTTATTCAAGGTAAGTCAGTTTTAATCATTATATATTATGGAAAGTGATAATATAATCGATAACTCACAAATTAAGGTTAGCCCTGATCTCAGCATTCAATCTAGCAATGCAGTCATCGGTCGTAAATTTTATAACCTTAGATCTAATCTAAATTCATCCAAAATAACTTCTACAACAAATAAAAACCCACAAACCAATATTTCAAAAGAAAACAGCATCACAAATATCAACAAAAGTTTAGAAAATATTCAACTTACCCCTAATATAAGTAATAGCATTAATATCTCATCAAGCAAAACTATTGAAATTCTTAAAAATACAAGCAAAAACCAATCATCACCTCTCCGAAGACTATGCACCCTCAGAAGACTCTAATGAGCAATTTCCTTTGCCCAATAATACCCTGGAAACCATATCTGAAAATAATAGACAAAATTACTGACAAGATGATTTCAGTGAATTTTTTAAAGTAAAAACTTTTCCACCAGAGATCGACAAAACCAGTGCTGTCACATTACAGTTTGTCAACAGTAAATTTAAAAATCAAAAAGAAGAAATAAATTTTAAAACCGATAAATCACATTCCAGAACAAACAAATATTATAGCGCAGAACAATCCATTGCTACTCCAGCCAACTTACAATCTAATCCAATTTCTTCAATACCAATATTGAAAAATTCCTCTACGTATGCAAATATCATAAGGTCTAAAAATTCTGAGAGCATCTCCGAAAATATTAAGGCCGATAATTTCAATGAACTATATTTGAATATCTCAGAACTAGACATAGAACAAGAATCAAACACTTTGGAAAATGTCTCATTTAATATAAACGATCTTAATGACGACATGTTCCTAAAAATAAATAATGAGTTCAACAAAATGATTCCCAATAGCCTATATAAATCGTTTGCTAACTACTACAGTGATAAGTCATTAATCTTAGCCATAACAAATCAACAATGTGCTCTATATAAGTTCCCTCTAGAACAGCTATACAGTCTAATCAATCAAAAACAATTAGGCAGAGGCATTCATATGATTCTTAATCATCCCAATGACCGCTATGTTATCATTGAGTTTAAAACGTGGGCGGACCGTATGAACTTTAAAAATAAATACAGATCTTTAGGAAATTTTATACTATGCTCCATAGATATGAACCGTCCTGTTACACTATTCAGCAGAATCCAAAACTGCCTTGCCCACTTGAAAGAACAAGAACTACAAGACATCCTTATTAGTTATGGTTCAGTTAGCAAATTTAAACACCTATTAAACCCTCACTGCGAAGATCAAATCCTGTCCAATACAGTTATCTTCACACTTACATTGAAGAAAAACATTATACCCACTGACATACCCACTATTATTACTGCAAGAGGCTCTCCTATGGTTTTGACTTTCAGGGGAGTACATCCACAATGTTTCTTCTGCCTTCAAAGAACACACCTCATTAAAGATTGTGCAGCAAGAATATGTACACACTGTGGTATTAAAAAGAATAAAGTTCACAGATGTCCTGGTAGACCTACTAACATGGCTTTCACATCCTTAAATAGACAATCACCACATGGGCCTAATTCAATCAGCAACCTCACAAACCCAGACAACCTGATTCAAATAAATCCTCCAACAAACCCTTTCACATCCAAACCTATCTTTCAAAATGAAAGTATTCAAGAAAGAACAAACGACAACCTCTACACTAATAGTAGTGAATCAGAGATCCAAGCAATTACATATACTGCGCCTAAACCAATCACTTAAACCGATAAGACTAAAGATCATTCATACGATACATATAATACTAATCCCCAAGAAACAAGACTAGGCCAAATTCTTGATACAAAAGAAGGCAATATGACCAAACCACCTGACGAGAGCAAGGAAAATACAGGCGATGAAGAAAATACACTCAAAAAATTTCAAAACAATCCATCCATAACAACTCCCACCCAGTCTAAAACCATTGATACATCTTCATTTGGGTCAGTTAAGTCCAGTAAACCTAAACAAAGTGATCCACAAACTGTCCTCAATTCTTCAACTCCTGCAATAATCAACCATCCAGATGAAAAGACTTATCAAGCACTCAACCCGAAAGTCAGCATAGTTAATGTTTCCCAACAGTTACAGCAAACCGAAAATGGCTCAGGTCTAAAATTTAAAACAAATTCCTATAACAATAAAAACACACTTTTATCAAAAGAACAGGAAAATGAAAAAAACACTATTAAACTTCAAAACCCTCAAAAAACCGACACAACAAATACCCAAAATACAAATAAGAAAATTAAAAGAAAAACAATTCGTTCAGATAAATCAAGCTCTGATGATGATAGCGCCCATCTGATACATTACTCACCTCCACCCTCTAACAAACAAATTTCAGATATATCATGCACAAAGCCTCGCAAATCCATAGAAAAAAAGAGGAAAACCATGGATCCTACAATCATTGATACCATTGATCCTTCTGACGAATCTCAGACAGATTACATTACTTCATCAGACACCAAAGACTTCATGGATGCATTTCCTCAACCAACAACTATATCACCAATCCATCCACAAATTCAATCACAAGACTCTGATTGCCAAACAACATCAGACCTCATTAACATGGAGATGTCCCACATTGACTTGGTACACTTTGCTGAGGACGGTTTGGATTAATCTATCATGTTCTGCAAAATTGCTGGCATTAACATTCGCGGCATCAACTCAATTGATAGAGTTCTAGCTATTAAAAACTGGCTCTCGCTCTGCTCCCCTCATATACTTCTTATGGGTGAAACTAAATTTCACCATAAGACCGATCATAAAATACTATCTCTTCTCTCAACTCTTGGATTTACTAGATATTCCATAGACCATTCTGCTTCAGGTGGAGTCGGTATTCTTCTCAGCAAGTCAACACCACCAAACAGTTTTAGCATTCTATTCCTAGATGCCAATATTATTATCATAGAAATAGACTATTGGGGTTATCCGATCATCATAGCTTATATATATACAGCCAAAGACACCTCTCAATATGTAAAAATAATCCACATCCTAAATGCCATCAACGCTAACAGAGCCTCCCCTACTATTCTTCTGGGAGACTTTAACACCACATACAATGACTTCAACAAGAGATTTTTGCATCTAATAAATTGCAGATTAATGTGTGGAGAGGGCTTCTTCCCTCCCGAAGCCTACTCTTTCTATACTAAAACTAAAAAGTCCCTGATTGATTTGGTTTACTACACCCCAGACCTCCATTTCAACCTTGATGCAGCCTTGGCCCCTGTTGCTTTCTCTGATCATATGGCTCTAATCTTACAACTTACACCTATTTCAATCCCTGCACCTATTGATGGACCTGGTAAAACCATGCGCATGATCACCCAATCAAATATGACCGAAGCGATAGTATCTGAGGCATACATCCTTTTCCAGAAAATAAACATCCTTTCTCTTCCTGCTGAGGAGGGCTGGTTTTCCTTCATCGGAATACTACAATCCATATTAAATCACCACGCCAGGAAAATCAAAGGACCTAATGGCCTTCTAAATGATCTAACAGACATTAATATACAACTTCAAGCTTTACAGCAAAATTTCACAAATACAGAAAAAATCATCTTCCTTAAAAATCTCTACAAAATCAAGCAAAAGTCCCTTGCAGGATATATATCCATCAGAAGAGCCAAATGTTTCTTAGCACAACAACACTGCTGGACGAGAGACTACCTCAGATGGGCACTGGGGTACAATAAAAAACAAATCACCCCCTTATCCATTAATACTAATGGAACTAATCTTATTGGCTTTCCAATGATGCAGCACATCAGCAAACAATTCTGCCAATTAATGCAAAAAGATGGAACTCCTCCTATAAACAGCTGGTTGGATGCTGATGACCCCGGCAAACATGGCATCACAGAAATCCAAATCAAAAAGAAGATAACATCTCTCCCTGACGGCATTCATCCTGGCCTTCATGGCATCCCAAATTTCCTTCTCAAAACACCTCAGTCAATTCACTGTGCCAATTATTAAAAAATGATTGATCACCTAGCCTCCGGCAACAGAAACATAACAGATCTTTACCCAGTGGCACTCATGCCTTTTATTAAAAAAGCAAAACCACTAAACGACATTAACAATATCCAGCCAATTTCCATGACCCCATTGCTTATCAAGATAATTGAGTTAGTCATTAAAGATCAAGTCCAAACTCAAATCCTTAGCCATATCTCGTCAAACCAATACGGAAAAAAGGGATCATCAACCTTGCATACTATGTCCAATGTAACTGCACTATTCAATTACATCAGAGGACATCATAAATCAAAACCTATTGCTGTCCAGCTGGATGTTGTGGCAGCATTTGATTCAGTCCAGATAAATATCCTCCTGGATATTCTGTTGGAATGCGACATTCCAGCCGGGATTGTTCAGATGATCAGCAATCTGCTCAACAACAGAGAGATTTTTCTTTCTCTTGATGGCAAGATCACACCAGGACTCAAGCCATACAAGTCGATTCCACAAGGATCTCCACTCAGTGCCCTTTTCTTCACAGCATACATCAACCCTCTTCTGATGGATATAGAAAAAAACCTCCCTGGAATTTTCCTTCCCTCTCTCAATAAAAACTTCAATGTATTTGCATATATAGATGACATCATGGTTGTTCTTCCCACCATTAAATACCTTCCCCATCTCATGAACATCTTAAACAGAAATACAGAAAAACTTGGCCTACAAATAAACTTTAACAAATCTTCCATCTGGAAGATTATGTCTGGTAAACAAATTAACTCTCCCTTTTCTGCAAAACCCCAAAGATACCTAGGTTTCCCAATCTTCAAAACACCAACTGCAATGGCAAGAGAGATTCAAGATGCAATCCTCCATTCAACTGAAGCCATCACCACGTCACTCTCTAGAGTATACCTTTCATTATATGGAAAGGTTGGCCTCCTCAACATGATCATAATGCCAAAAATCTCATATTATCTTCCATTCGTAAAAATGTCTAAACAGTTTCAAAATAAAATCAACCGATTATGTACCAAACTTCTCTGGAGAGAAAGGACAGTTGCTATTAGCTTGCGAGGCATCCAATGACAATGCAGGTTCAATGGACTGTCATTCCACTCAATACAAGCAATCATTTTACAGAAAAACCCACAACACTCTACATAATCTGATCCTCTCCTGTGAATACTCCAACATTATTAAAAAAATTACACCGACAGATCATCCTCCGCCCTCTGCCAGTTCATAGATAGCCTCCCTAATAGACCACCTACAACTTTATAACCCAATAATGCCCTTTAACCTTAACAAAAAAATCACCTTATGGGAAGCATACAATATAATCAACTATAATCAACAACCCATTAAAACCAGCCTAAAAGTAAACAACCAAAGACTCATTTCACACTTCAAAAGATGGAGTCTGGAACCCAAATTCCTTGACTTCATCATTAAAATAAATCTTAATGCGCTACCCACAAATTGGTTCCTTTATCACTGAAGAGGTTTTACCAGCATTGAGCCTATATGTGGTCTGGGTGCTTGTGAAGATGAAACCATAGACCATATTATACACCGGTGCCCAAGTCTTAAAACACTGAAAGATATAATTATAATCAATTCCAACATAAGACCTGATATGATTTTCTCACTTGAAAATGTCATTCATAATGGGTTTTTTCCAATAATAAGGCTTTCTACCTTTGTCCTTTATTCCATATGGATAGTGAGATGCAAAACTCTCATGGAATTACCCCCGCCACAAATCATACCATTGTTTTATCAAACGCTCAAAAAAATCAAGAAACGTGACCAGCTCCTGGCCTCCAGTAAAGTCTTTGATGACACCTGGTCTTTAACTGCTCTTTCCTTTTCCTGATTATCAACTCCCACCTACCCAGCATTATAGAATAGAAAATTCTAAAAGAAAATATTCATGTTTATATAAAAAATGCTTATTCCATTAAACAAGTTCTTAGAATCTCATCACTATAGCTAACCAGATATGAGTATAACAATTGTACTCTCATAACAAATTCTAGCCAGATGACAAATAGAACATTATACAATCATATTATTGTACAATTTATTCATTTATCTATCCTTTATTAGTATGTAATCACTATTTATTGTTAATAAAATTTTTGTTGAAATGAAAATGATTTTATCTTTCATTAGAAAAAAGACTATTCAACAAAAAGAATTAAATTGCAAGAATAATCTGTAATAATTTTAATGTGATAAATACAACTATTATGTACATAAATTTATATATCACACGTCTGTGCAAATTAAATATATATGCATTTCAGTAAACCTACTATGTAAAATATATATCATTACTTAAACGTTAATCATTTATTAAATTTTTATATAACTTAAGATTTTGATAAATTATTTTGTAACAAGTCAAATGTGTTCAGAAATTACATGTGCACACATGTATTTGTGCATATATAGATCAGTGCTTGTCAAGTACAACTTATATGTAAATTTTTATTTTTTTTAAATTTTTATTATTAAATGTCAATTGAAATATATTAATGTATATTAGAAATCGTTTGTCTGTGCACACATGTATGTAAATTAATGTAACAATTTGAATTTTGAATAGTAGTTATGTAAATCGCAACATGATCATTTGAAATTTTGTGTAGTAATCAAAATATGTTTAATCTTATTTTTATAGACCTTAATTTCAATCGTTTTTTTTTATTGTTGTTAATTAACTTGTAGTCAATTGTTAAAAATTGTTTCCATTATCTCTTTGCCACATACAGTAATAGAGCTTATATTCTCTAAGCTAAATTCATGGACGGGATGAATATATAAATGGGGATGTATATTAGTGCATTTGGGGCATCTAGCAATGATCAATCATCATCCTGGTTGGCGCAAAAGAGAATACACTTTAAAGCCCATGCACTATATTTTATTTTAGTTTAGTCTTATTAGAAGTTAAGTTTACAGTTGGCCATTACAAGTGATCTGAGCATTGATGATGATCAGCATGTTTTAACACTTAATTGGTGCATCTAAGTTATGTTTAAATAATTGCCCAAGGTGGCAAAGGATCAATAGTTAGCCTGGTCTACAGAAGACCCATTTCCAATCCAGTCACAAGGATGACTGTTGATTTATATTTTTTATTGTTCAAATCCAGTCAGAAGATGGACTGTTGATGTATTGTACTGATTTTATTATATATCATTCATGATGATGATGATATTCCATCACCCCAGGTTCACCTCATTCACCCCATCCAATTACAATATATATATATATATATGCATCTTAATTTAGAAAATATATTTAACAGAATCAGATAAATAATATGGTTACTTAACCCTTAAACTGCTAATTATATTATTGGTTGTATGAGGTAAAAATCAAATCTTTTAATTGGCCAACTCACAAACTGAAGACAAAGCCTATTGTTAAAACATATTCGCCTATAATATTAAATTCAACTCAGATACGTTTATAAAAAGTATATTACTAATTTTTCAGGTTATGAAGAGAACGAAAGTTCTTTCAAAAATAAATTGCTATTTATTTATTCTAAAATATTCAATTTCGGCAACATAAAAGCTATAATATAAACAAAAAGGTTGACTTTTACGTTATAGGAAAGTAAATATTTCTTTTTACTAAATCTTCAATATTTTTACTAAAATCTTCAATATTTTTCAAAAATAATTTTGTTTTTTTAGTATTCTCTCGAAAATAATTTGTAATTTTTCAAAATATTCTTTTACAATACTTTAAAATCATATTCGAAATGAAAATCTCAGCGTTTTTCTTTATTTTCTTTGATCAGGCAGTTTCTTTGTTCTTTCCAGCCAATCAGAATGTCTTTTTTGGCTGAGAGCATGCTAAGAACCAATCACAACTCATGTTCTTTCTTTGTTTAGGTTTAAATGCGTTTTTTTTTATTTTTTACTTGTAAAATAATTCGGAAGAGGGCACCATCTTACAGAACTTTTAAAAATCTATTCAATACCTCTCAAACGAATATTTTAGCATAAGAACTGGCAGAGTTAGAGTGACATCAGATGTCAACGAGGAGCTTCATAAGAGGCGGGAAAAGGGTTAATCTTCAAAGATGATACAGCATTATAATGCAAAGTTCTGTATTATTATTTAAAGGCTTCTAGATATCAAATAAAAAACATATAAAAAAGCAATTTCAGTCTATCCATAAACTATGGACTATATTAACCAGCTAATAAACTATATTTGTCTTAATGTTATAAAAGTTTTTGCATTTGTTTATTGTTGTCTGCTCTGTCAATTGATATTTCTAAAATAATATCTTTTCCATTTAAATGTCTAAGAATTATGGTGTATATATATATATATAGTACTTATCCTTAAGATTCTCACCAGAAAACACTGAAACCTGAAGCACTATAAAAAATAAACATAAGGATTATAAATTGATCACATCCTGTTTTTAAAGCTATATTTCAAATTTTTTTATATTGTTGTAATTGACATTTGCAAAATTTTCAATTTACAGCTTGCCAATAACAAATTGAGTAATGGAATATGTAAACTGGTTTATTGAGCATGAGAAATACTGTCAATTGAAAGCACAAGATAAAACTTTTAAAAATATAAGAATGGACCATCTTATTCTTTTTACCTAAATTCATTTATATAGGCAAATCTGAAAGACTTTAATATTGACAAACCGTAAAGTAAAAAAAATTGCAAATATCAATTAAATCAATATAAAAGCAATTTGAAATATAGCTTTTAACAGTTGATGTGATCAATTTAAGATCTTAATGTTTTTTTTCAAAGGCTTCAGATTTATTTCTATAAATGAATTTAGGTAAAAATGATAAGCTGGACCATTTTTATCTTATCACAAGTCTTATTTTGTGCTTTGGAATGAGAGTATTTCGCATGCTCAATAACCCACTGTTGGGGTGTTAATCTAGTTAATATATTGTAAGTTGTAGCTTACAATCGGATTGAGTCCAACCTTTGTTAACTCACATCACCAAATCAAACTCATTTAAAATGTAAGCTAAGCTGACAGGTGGTTTAGCATGCATTATCATTTTATAGAGAAAACATACTCATACACACACACACACACATATATATATATATGCAATAAACATTTATTTTATTAAATACTATATTAAATAAATGTCACAGAATAACTTCTCTTATCTAATAACAGGATAAAAATCCTAGTAGTACATGTATACCAATAATGACTTGAATGTCAATACATTTTATGTCATAATACAAGACTTAGACTTAGTAAACATAGCAATGACTTAATGTCAAGCCATTACTAGGTAGCCAAATGTGGAAGGTGAAAGCAGAATTATATAACATAATTTTATTTTACTTACAAATCAATATAATATGTAAACAATAGACACATACATCAATGGAAAAGGAAATATAAATGAAAGTATACTAAACAATGGAAACTAAACCCAGTATAAAAGCAAACCCAGTTCATTTCCATCATCTTTTACTATTTTTAAAAGAAAATAATAGCTTTATAACACCAACATCTACAAATCGAATGTTCAAATGTAAGAAAACATGGATGATTTATTTGAACATTCCAAATTATTTGTATAATCTCCATAGTACAAAATTATAAAAACTATAGCTAATATTTAAACAGAAAAAAATTTTGACAGATCCATGTGGTTGGATAAAAATAACTGAACTGATTTTAAATTGACATTTAAAATAAAAACTGCACTATTATTCAAATAGGGATAAAATAAAAAAATAGAACATCAATGATGAAATAAATCTTTTCTTCTGAAAGTCATTAAATACGAAATATCGAATTAAGAAAATTTAAATCTTTTATGAATTGCAGAGCAATGTATTCTAGCTAATTTAACAGTCAATAGGGCCAGAGTGCTATTGTCCGTGACCATAAAAAGCATGCTGTTTTAATATTCATCTGTATAATGCCTAATGAAACATCAAATGTCCTGCTGTAAATGTCTTGATGGATTCAAAAGGAAAGCAACTACAGGAGATGGAAGTAACATCATTTCAAGTGCATTGCCAAGGAGTTTCTGTGAGTGATGCTGACTTGCCAAAGAAGGATAAACAAAAAGCAAGAGGCTGCATCTATAAAAGTCATTATTCAAGATGATTTGAAGGCTTTAATTTATCATGTATTATTTTTTTACATATATACATTTGTAGAATTCTGTTTTTATTTCATTTCCATACTTGGAAACATAAATATCTACAACTTGGAAGGGACAACTGTAATTAATATTAAGAAAGTGCTAGGAGGAAGGTTGGTAAGCTAGAGAAATCTTTTTTTTGTTAAATAAAGTTTAGGTGAGCTCTCCCTCCATAGTGAATTGATATTTTTCATCATAATCATCATGATAATATGGAATAAGGTAAGATTTTATTTGGTGTTATTCCATATTAAAACATGCACTTGCTACAGGACAGAGTTCATATTGTTTATTTATTTTATTTATTTCTTAACTAATGAACATTTATATTTGTTTATTCAGTATGAATGACTAATCTTTCGGTGTGGACAATCTTTTCTATCAACCATAAGAAACTTGTACATAGTTAGGGGATCCCCAAAGAGGATGGAACTTCTACAGCTGAAATTGGACACTGAAGCTATTGTACATACATTGATATAATATTGTAAAATAGTTAGTCAGTTTCACGATAATTGTAATAATGAATTTTTTTTTTGTTAATTTTATCTGCTTTGTAAATATTTCAAATATTTCATGTCTTGTTATATATATAGCTATCAAGGGTAAGGGTTAGAATAGTAAACACATTTAATCATTAATATGGTAGAAATACGTACTTGACACATACAAAAATACATACATATTTTCTTTATCATGTTAAAAGAGTTTTGAACTTTTATTTTATTAGTCAATAAATGTTGTTAACTTGATTTTCATTAAAATTGTCTTTAGTTTGTCAAAACTATTTATCCATTCATTCATCAATTTATAACTGGATATACACGCATATAAACACAGTTTGTTTTTACATCATAATATAATAATATGGTTAGATGAATCTTTCACTCAACTGGAACCTATATAGAGGTGCAACAGTTGCTATCTAGAGTAAATTTATCCCTGAAGAGAGCCTAAGGCCACATTTACCCTGAGTTTGAACACAGGCATAATGGAATCCAAAAGAGAGATGAGTTATAAATGAACTAGTCTAAATTGTATCTGGATTTAATGTGTAAACTTAGAGCTAGTATATATATATATATATATATATAGTCTAATTGATATGGTGCATACTAAAATGATCCAACCATTTATAATGATCAAATAACATTGAGCTTGACCTTTTAAACTCTTGAATGGTTATTTTATAAGACATTTTATAATAAACCAATATTTCCTTTAAGAATGCACTATGCAGATGAGTAGTTACAACTAATCACAATAATATATCTTGGTTCTACTATAGATGAAAGTATAACTGTGAATTTACAGCAATAAATAAATCCTATAACATCCATACATTTGGTCTAGCAATTTGTTTTAAGCTTTCGTATAAACATAAATTTAATTTAAACTTATGTCAGGGTTGTAACATTAATATTTAGTAAAAACTATTTTTAAAATGTTAAATCTTTAAAATTATTAATTAATATTATTATTGATATGATTAAATAGCAAAGGGTATTTTGATTATATTTAATTCATATCTTAAACAACTAAATAATAAAGTGCAAATAGTGTGTATAAAATAATGAACATTTATTATAAAGCAATATGCCTTTTAAATAACATATAATAATTATAAAATCATGTGACCATATATATATAATTAGTTGACGGTAATATTAATTAATTAATGACAGAGAACAGAAATTAACAAAATATGTAATTAATTTATTAACAATAAATAATAAAAATATTTAAATAAACAAAATAGCAATAATTACAAGTTTTCCACAATGATTAGAAATATTATTGAAATGTATTTAATCAAAAAAATACCTCCTACCGTATTAATCACTCAATGCGTGATGTATCTTAATATGATGTAAAAAAACCCCACTTTATTGAAAACAGTTGTCAAGATCTATTCCAAAAAACTTAATTATAAATAAAAAACAAAACAAAAGAAGGTTATAGTGTATCTTTAATTAAATAATAAGATCTGTTTCTTCTAGATATCTAATTTATAAACTTGGTTGCTATATACAAAAGTAAAACATTAACCCATCTTCTAATATTCTTCTTAAAGTATGTTTTTTTATTAATTGGATTTTAATAAGTACTGGTGGCATTCACAAGAGACTTATCATGCTCAAATTATAAATAAAAATGAGAATACAATATTGTCCGGAGCTTAACTCCACTGACCAAAAATATTTATACAATTATCAGTGTCATAAGTATAAGTGAATATACAATATAATCTTTATAAAATCTTGACAATGACCATGTGAATAAATAAGATGAATAATATTTCTAAATATTAAAACTATATAGTTTAGATACTTTTAATTATAAAAACATAGGATTAAATTAATAGGTCAATAAAACATAGAAAAATGTCAGATATTATGAGTTAACTACAAATAATTAGTAATCAACATTAAATATTAACAACTGGTCAACATACATGTTTTTACTAAATTATAATTGTCAATTTAATATACTAACAGTATATTTTTAATTATATTTTGTTTCTTATGAGAATTTTTACTGACCAAGATAACTCTAGATATTATAACAAACAAATATGAGAAATATAATATATCCTTATAATTGAAAATTAATTCAGTCTTTTAAAAAAGTTCAAAATATTTATTTTGATGCAAGTTTTTTTAAAACATTTGGAAAGGATTAAATCATTGGTACTAATCGGTATGCTAGGCTAGGCACTTGGTGGCATTGGTGGCATTGTTTCTCAGCTAAAAACACACAATTATATCAATCCAGGGTTTCTCCAACTTTTATTAAAATATTTTCCCCCAATTTGTAGGACTTTTATTAAAATATT
This sequence comes from Epiperipatus broadwayi, assembly GCA_028023455.1. NCBI lineage: Eukaryota > Metazoa > Onychophora > Udeonychophora > Euonychophora > Peripatidae > Epiperipatus > Epiperipatus broadwayi. Next base: position 2,867,660 of record JAQFVV010012542.1, on the reverse strand, counting down.
TTTATGTTTTCTCCATCTTTTTTAAAAATATTTTTACATTTGATATGATTTTTTTTACTAATATTTTGACATTTGATAGGACTTTTTTTTACCAATATTTTGACATTCTTTTAAATAATTTATGATACAAGATTTTATTCAAATATTTGTACATTTTCTTTTCAAAAATGGCAAAATAGACATCGTGTAATACAAATAAAGCCAACAAAAAAATTTGCCATATTGTCACCAAATTTGAAAAACAAAAAAGAAAATGAAAAAGTCAAATGTTTTGATCTAGTTTAACTTTTGGAGGGGGGGGGAGATGGAGAGAAATAATTTGTCGTCACTAGAGACAAAAGGTATTTTGGGTTTGTTTTTATTTTTAAAGCAAAGGTAATAAAAATTTGTTTTAAAAATAAAAGTTTTAATATGTCAGTGGTATACAAATAAAGTCAAAACAAAAATCGCCATATAGCAAAAAAAAAAAGTTGCCATATTTTTTTTAAATAAAAAAAAACAAAGTTAAAAACTCAAAAGTTTTGGTCTTATTTTAATGTTTTTTTTGAGAGGGAGGGGGTGGTTGACAAAGAATTTGTCATCACTGATCAAACCAAGTTTATGATTTCCAAAACTACATACAGCTCAGACATTTTATTTGTCTTGTAATTTCTGTAATTTACATGGTTTTTTTGCGTGAATTCTGGGAAAAGGTGCTTGGTCATGACCTTTTGCAATTTTTTCCACCTTGCAAAATTTATAGAAAAACCAGGCAATGGTCTTACAATTATTAGTATCAAATACTACATTGGATAGGGGTAAGAGCTTTAATTAGAATGCATATTACAACAGTTATGGCCACTTGAATTAACAACACACTAACATCATATGATAGTGATCTATCAAGTGTGCAGATTTCCATAGTGTCATTAAGCACATTAGCAGGCTGTAATATTTGTGTGCAATGCCACATATGCCTGCAAGTAGCTAATATGAACAGTACTGTTCTATAGGCTGTAAGTTTCTCTGCTAAAGCCTAGAAATATTGGGCTGTGTAAATGGCATATTTCTAGGCTTTTAGCAGCAGAAACAATGCCACAAAGCAGGTGGCTTGGCATACTGATTAGTACCAAATCATTTGATGTTTTGAATTGTAAAATCCTAATGGATGGGTGAAACAAATATTCAGTAACAATGTTTGAGCTATTCATTCAATAGCTCCAGACTAGTTTCTAGCTTGTGGTTTTCATTGGAATATGAGAGCACTACACATGGATCCTAAGTTGTAGGTACAGTATTCTCAGATCCAAGACTCCTCACTGATGAAGGCCACAAACCAGAAACTAGTCTGGGGATATTGGATGAGTATGCACTAGATAGGGATTTTATGCACAAACCTTGTTGCATCCATTGATTATTCTGGCTTGCACTGAATGGTGCTACTATCTGGAGAATTTTGCCTCAGTGTAAACTGCTTGTGTAAGCATAAAAATGGTGATCATGTGATGTTTAGAATGGTGATTATGTGAATCCAATAATAGTAAGTTTAAAAGTGTCCAAAATCACAATAAATTGTTTTATTTCCTACGTGTGGAATGTAGTTATTAATGACTTAAAGGATGGCATCTATTAATTATAACTTTTTAAAAATATTAATGAAGATAAACCTATTAGTTAAAAAATCATTTTAATAATAATTATCAAGTATAAAAGTGTTTCCCAACTGAAAATAAAATTCATTAATTAAAATTCATGTTTAATAAATAATTGTTCAATACATAGATGTTTATCCAGAAAACTCTAATCTGTTGTGGTCATCATAATATCAAGCAAAATTTGGAGAACAGATAAGTAAGTAATACAGTTTAACAAACAAGTAGCATTTCCAAACTAGTTTTCAAATTTCATATTTAAATCCAAATTATAAGATTTCATTCCATTTGAAGTGCATTGAAAGATGAAGAACATGGTTAGATATTTAGTTTTCCATTAAGGACAGATTTGAAGTATATTTGCCAGTAAGGCAAATGTTTATCTGGTTCCCTACACCATTATCATTGTACTGCAAGCTGTTGTTATTACTAACTTTAAATTTAAATCCAATACAGTTCACTTGTAATCAGTTAATAAAGAAGACTTAGTGTCATATGATTAATGAGATCATTTTCATTTAAATTTCAATTTATGTTAATCCTATATATAAATTTTAATAAATTAATATGTTTACATTTATTTATTATTCAACATAGTGTTAACTGTATTTTATATAAATATTTTATTAAAGATAGAAGTTTTTATAATATAAGAAATAATAAAAAGAACTTTATTTTTTAGAAATTCTTATGTTAGAATCTTAGAACTGGAATCAATATGAAACTCTATCATGACACTAAAATATGCAGCACAAATAATATGATCAAATCTGAAAGTTATCAGCCATTTTTCTATAAGGAGACTGCATTTTAAAATTTCTGTTGTAGAAATAAAAAACTTAATAATGTTAAAGTTATGCATTGCTTCAAGGAAGGCAATCTAGTAATGATTACATTGTCTTAGGTTATTCTCATAAGTTTATTAAATGTACTTGCATTTAGATATTTTATACATATTTAATAAAAGGATCAGGTTGGAATGCTACTTCCTACCATATTAATGACTTAAATTTGTCTCAACGCTGAGGAACTTGATATTTTTTAATAAGGTTAGAAGTTTTATTTCAGGTAATCACCTGGTAACCAACCTAGATATTTATTCAAAATTGGTCAATAAATGGCTATCTGGCTACTCAAATTAAAAAATAAACCAAGCCTTTGTCTTGCAGTGAGATATTTAAAGGCTATTTTACGTATTCACCTATCATATATATATATATATTGATACGAAGACTTTCACGGGTTGCATATATATATAAGACATATTTTGCGGGTTCATCCGTGTTAAAATATGGGTTCATCCGTGTTAAAATATTTTAAATATTGATATACCGACGTTTCGACTTGGTCACACAAGTCTTGTGTGACCAAGTCGAAACGTCGGCATATCAATATGGGTGGATGACTTGTGTGACCAAGTCGAAACGTCGGTATATCAATATTTAAAATATTTTAACACGGATGAACCCGCAAAATATGTCTTATATATACATATTTACTAGAACTATTTAGGAAGAAAATGTCAATACATTTTATAATTATTTCTTCTTCTTTTGTTTAAAGATGTAAACGTTGTGAAAAAACATCGACCATGTTAAGATTTTATTCTTTTTTAATTAAAAAATATAACATTATAATAATTTTCTTAAAATTTACTGACAATTTTTAAGCATTATTCAATAAATTAAATTAATTTCCTGTGTTATTTAACAACATCCAGCAAATGTGAAGTTATATTGATTAACAACAATATACGTATTTTATGTTTTGTTTTTAGTAATTTTTTTTTATTTTATTACTACTTTTCACCGTTGAATTTTAATCTGATTAATTTATCCGCTGCTAAGTATAACTTCGATATAAAAAAATTTCAATTTTTTTTCTAAAATTTAATTTAAATTATCAGTATTTTGTTAGTTAGCAATTGTTTCAGGTTAAAATGTCTTTTTTTCCTCAATAGCAATGTATTTTGAAAAAGAATAAAATCTATTAGCAGCATCAAACATACAAGAACTTAATTTCTTATAAATTTAATGTTATGTATATTACACCCTCATGAACCGAATTCGGAAACTTGCCATTTAATGGCACTACATACGCAAATATTGCGGACCTTTGCCGTTTCAACATCTGGAGATTAAGGTATCTGGATCGCAGCCTTCTTTTGGACCATTTGTGAACTCCAAACAATTAACCATTCGATTATTCTTTTATAATTCAGTAAAAATACAAAAAGTACATTAATAAACACATTTTTTGGGGCCTATGCCTTCCCCAAAATATATTTCTTATACATTCCCAGCCTTAAAAAAGGTTGTAAATATAATTTTACATTTAGTATAAAACAATATATTTTTATACTTCTATAAACAATTGACTTCAGCCCAAGGTTGCAAACATTGGATAAAATATATAAATGGCTGCTAATATATATTATTATCAGTACAGATTTTTAAAGTAAGACTTGATTTTCCAATCCTTACTAATAAAGTTAATTTATAACTGGATTTTTTAATCAGTTTGACTTCAAATAATAATGGTTAAACCTGATAAGAATACCAAACTATCCATACTGTAAGCATATAAATTGGTGATCATGTGATGTTTTGATAGTAATCTTTAAACCTCTTATTTAATTTTTATGCACTATACTATGTGTTGCAATTGGCTTTCTTGTTAGAAGATAAAAACCTAACCGGCTCTAAATAATTTAACGGTCAGAATTACTATTATCATATGCTGTATATTCTATTGCAACACATTTTTATTGTATGCTAGGTAGAACCGTCAAACTATATTTAAGATATTAAAAATCAATCCACACCAGTTTTCACTATTTATTATAATTTTTGAAATGATCAATTACTTTTCAAAACAAATAAATTTCAATATGAGTTACAATTGACAATTTCTATTTAAAACAAATAATTTTAATTATTATTTCTATGAAAAAACATCACATTTTCACAAATTTCAATCTTTGTCACTACATAAATTTATTTCAAAACTAACAGTTTTCAGTGCGAATTTATTTGACAATTTCTATTCAAAATAAAATATTGCAACTACTATTTTTTTTTCATATGTCATAGCATCGCCCAGGAGGCAAACCCACAACAACCGTCTACAACCAACTGCTTGCTTGCAAGGCGGTTGTGCTGACCTCTGGCTAACAACGCTTGACAGAAATCACTCCTTGATAAAAGACTTCATGATATTGAATAATCATGTTATTTTTGTTTAAAAACATTATTAATGATTAAAAAAAGATGTTAGCACTATTTTATCTGATATTTGCATTTTACCATGATTCTTAAAGAGTTTTATCATCAAATAGTTTCTAATAATGATATGACATTGACATTTGACATCTAAATAAAATGGATCATGAAAGCCTTCTGCCAAATGGAATTTATTTATGCAAGAGCAACTTAAAAAATGTTAATGGTGATTTGTGTTTGTTTTCTATTACCCATGTTGATATTATCAATCTAGTTTGTCAAAATAGTAATGGGCTTCTTCAGTATCCAAATTGAATGGCAGAGTTAGTACAAAATCTAGTCAGTGTGACCTTTTGGAGCTGATATTAATTTTTTTATAAAGCTATTTGTACTAACCATCAAAAAGCCTAGCAGAAAAGTTAATAACATGTCATGAACTGGGCCACTTTTTGGGGTAAGATTTTTACACTTGCTGTATTAGTTAAATGGGAAGATATATAGTAGGTTAATGGCCAAGCTAGCATCCGAGTACTGAAGTCTGGTCATTTAAAGTGCAATTATGAGCAATGTTAATAGGTGCAAGCTCTCTTTATTTTATTCATGTCATTAACTAACAATCCAAAGAGCATGAGGGAATAGGCTATTGATACTTAGCTTAAAGAAAGATTATATTTTTGTGTATTATGTCAAAAAAGAGATAATCTACTTTTTCATTATTAAAAAGGTTTTTGCACTGTTCACATTCATTTATTCTGACAAATATTCACATTATGCAAATCTAATATGGGGGTTCATATTCGATTATGTAGCACAAGCAATATTACAATGAACCATTGGTGGAATCCCACACATAATTTATGTATATTCATGAGTTGGAACTAATACAAAAAAAAATTAAGGGTATAAAAATCATTATTTCAGAAAAAAATTCATTTAGACAAATCTGTTGGAACATAGTATGGCAGAATTAAAAATTTGACATATCACAGACATTGTTGCAACTTTTCTCTGTTCAATTTATCTGAAAATATTGTTTTTTATATAAGATCGCATTGCTTATTTTCATCATTTTATATTGTTTTATGTAAAATTATGCTTTAAGTTTTAAAATAACATTTTGGCTTTCATTAATATGCATTCCTTTGGTATCAAATTATTTTCATTAGTTTTTGTTGTTTTTTACATAAAATTGCAAAACAGAATTTTATAACTATATACATACATTTATTGCTTTTTACAAACTATACATTAAATCTTTAAATTATGTTCATATTAGTTTGCATAAAATTACATCAGTACTTTGTTTTGTAAATTTTACATTTATTGATTTTCATGTTTAGTATAGTTTTGGTGACTCCACTTAGTAAGTATGTAATAAATGTATCTGTTATGTAGAATATGTTTGCTAACAATATTAATTAGAACTGTTTAAAATTTTCTAACTAAATTATCAAGATATTGGCATTTATCATTGTTATAAAAATAATTATTCAAAAGATTACAGGATCTTTATCGAAAAAAAAGTACAAAACTGCATTTGTGTAAAATCATAGTTTTATCACTGTTCATTATTATTTATCTTTGCAAAATTATCAATTATTTGATTCTTAATAAGTATTTGATGTTTAAATCTGGATTTATTTGAATATATTATTTTATAACAGAAAAATATTTAGCTGAAAATTTATTAATATTAAATAGAAACAACTTACTGTCAATAACCTATTTCTTAATACCTTCATATTTTTTTACATAATTAAAGGTGTATTTAAAAATTGTAAGGAACATATTCATTATTTATATTTTGCCTTAGTTTAATCATAAACACACAAATTTAATGGGAAAATTGTTTTTGTCTAAATACTAAAATGACATTTTTTTTTGTTTTAATTATTTAGTTCTCTACCTTTTTATTTTAAAAGTTTGATATTTTATTTTTCAGATTATTTTTACTTTTTGAATTTTTCAAAACTTAAATATATATAAAAATATTTTTGTTGTTGTTAAAAAATAAAACCAAAATAAAATAGTTATTCTTCTGTATGCCATTAAAAAACCCAAATAGGTAAAGTATTAATAATACTTTTTCTTTTTATTTGCATGGCTTATATTAAGTAGATCTCTAAAAAATTCTTTTTATTTTTTGCACTTTCTAAATGTTGTTTATTCACTTATCTAAAAAAGACAGCTAGATTGTTTAACTGTCAGATAATTGAATAAAACAATTGTGGCAAATGTAAAATAAAATGGAATTTTTTAAAAAAATATTTAAACTTTTGATGATAGAAATTTTGATATTAAATTTATTTATTAGATTAAATTTTGTATAAGAGTAAACAATATTTTTGGATACATTCAAAATAGTGTGAAATGAGTTTTATTCCACATTTTTAATTTGTTTTAACCCTAAATAGACACTTTAAATCTTACCAACATGACAATCTGGAGAGGGCTGGCTTAGTATAAAATATGTGGGTAAGTTGTTTATCATTTCCAGATGTTTTTTTCCAAAAATATGTGTTGGAATGAATGTTTTAATTATATTTTTAAAATGTACACATTTTACTATTTCTTTTTTTATCATTTTATCTTAAATGAAGGCTTAAGTTATCAATTTTTTTAATCAATCTTGTGTATGTATTAATTTACAACTATAGGAAAGCTTATTCGAACAATGTGACTGAGAATGAAATATAAAGCAGAATAAGTTCCAATACAAACATTACATATAGTCACATAAAAAACTAAAAAGGAACCATGAATTATTAACTTTTACTTCAGTGTTTTTCTAAAAAGGTTTGTAGCAAATATTTGCCCTGCAATGAACTATTTTTTTAAAGACATATGTATCATATATCACATTTAGCACACTTCTCACAGACAGAATATTAATGCAAACAGATATTGACTGAACATTTTAAATCATAATAACTTATTTTCTATGTGCAATCAGAGGATGTGGATGATATCATTGAGCTTTGTTAAATTCAATGTAAAGTTGTGATTATTTATTAAGAACATAGGAAGTATGTAAACACTTTTAGAAAAAGACTTTAACCTTTATCATGTGCACCTTGAATCTTTATAATAGTCAAACAATAACATTTTTGACTATAGAGGGAGCTCTCAAATCACAACATAAGATAATGACTTTATAAAGATAAGAATCACCATCTTATCTTTAACCATAAACTCCCACATATATAGGTCAATCTGAAACATCTTGATTTGGGAGCATGGATATGACCATTCTTATCTTTATAAAATCACTATCTTAGGTCAAAGTTTGAGATGTCCCTCTATAGTCAAAAAATGCATTATTTGTTTATTAGAAACATTCAACTTACATATGCTAAAGATTAGAGCTTTTTTCTTAAAAGTATTTATATTCTTCCTATGCACTTAATAATCATAACTTAACATTAGTTGATATATTTCCAGTGTAAAGATAGTAATATCTCATTATAAAACACAAGATTTTGTGAAAGTTAATTTGTAAAGAAAATAGTAGACTTAAAAGTGAAGAGATTAAATGCTTTGTACTCCCAAATCAAGATGTTTCAGATTGGGTTGTATAACTGAGAATTTAGGTTAAAGATAAGACAGTCATTCTTATCTTTATAACGTTGATATCTTGTGTTGAGGTTTGAAGGGTCTCTCTATAGTCAAAATAAAAGACATTGCTTGATTGTTATAAACGTTCAAGGAACATATGATAATGGTTAAAGATTTTTTCTAAAAATATTTAAATTTGGTGTATATATTTAAGTATAGACATTGTATTTTAAAATTAAGCATAATAAATTATAACATAATTTCAAACTCTTAATAACCATTTATATTTATGTATTGAAATGGCAATGCTGTGCATAAATGCTTTCTTAAAATAAGACAACTATTATTGAAATTTAGCATTATATATTAGTAAAAAAGTAATTTATTGCCCAGGAATTCATAATAAATTCTAGCACCAGAATTAATACAGCTTGGCAATGATGTATATTCTATCATTGCATCAAACCACACAAGTAGTGTATGTATTTCATTAAATACAAATATTTGGTGCGATTTTTAAAAAAATTGTTAATCTTAGAATTTATCTAAATGAAAATACATACTCAAGTTGAAAAGTATTATAAAAATTAATATCATGCTTTTCTTAATGTCTTAAGCTTATGTTTTAAATATAAAAGTCTCTTTTGGTAGTAATTTCCATATGTTTACAATGTAAATGGGAGCAAATTACTCTTCCACTTTGTGCTATGAATAGACAGCACTCCACATCAATAAATATTTAAAAAAGTGGGTTTACTACCCATTCTTAAAGCCTGCTATTAAATAAACCATTTTCATTGACAATTCTGGAAACAAAGCATAACCTTATTCAAAAGGCAGATTCTTAAATAAATTTATTATTTGCAAAGATTTAAACTACATATTCCATGGTAGAGAAAACAGTCTCTTTTTTAATGATCTGTGATAATAAACCACCTTAGTTTATATAAATTAAAATTATTAACTATTCTACTGAAGCGTCAGATGACTTGAGTTATATAGGAGTTGAATTAAATATGTAAATAAACTCTTGTAGAGAAATGTGCCCTCTGTCTTTAGAAAAATTTATTTACGTATATAATAAGTTATTTTCCGTTCAATTTCATATAATCGGAAGTATTTATTTATATATATTAAACTCACGTATATATGTATGTGTGCTAAACAGAGAAAAGTAAACCTATTATTAATAGCCAAGTGTGTGCTTTCGGTATTGTTTACAATTTAAAGACAGCGTTTGTTTACTTTATATATATATAATAAAAACACAGAATTACTTCTATAAAACTGCTTTAATTTAGTTAGTTGTATATTTATTATTTTCATGGATTATATATATATAATTTAGATGAAGGAAATCTTTTTTTAAACCGGGCGCTATTAATAGATAGGATCCCATGTCAATAAATATTTTAACTGAATTCTCAGTCTGCCCATTATTAAATAAAACAAAAATCATTAACAGTAATGGAAATAAAGTGAAATATCATTTAAAAGCCAAATTTTTAAATTAGTATGTTAAGCACTCAAATTTAATGCTTTGTGATATTGATCCATATTAGTTTATATGTATATGTAAATAACATAACAATAGATATATGAAATTTAGAGAGATAGAGATAGTGTGAGAACATTGGAGACAATGTCGGCACATTTGAATACCATATTTATGTGGAGAGCTTGAATCTGGATCAATTACTTTGACAATTTCTTCACAATTAATTATTGGTTTTCCACTTTTTGTTTATAATTAATTCCATTTTATTTATGTTTCCAATATTTGTATAAAATAGTCATCCAAATTATAAACCAATTGGTCTAAATCTTTTCTTCTAACTTCACCAAATCTAATAATGATCCACTTGATTTCAAAAAATTATTCCAATTCACACAATCTTCTTTTATTTGAAAGTGTAGGTCAACATTTTATGACATCCTGTATTAACAATCAGAATATTATTAGTTGCTTCTTTGTTCACCAAACATCACATTGGTTGACAATTTTACAACTTTTTGGAAATAAAGCCTTAATTTAATTTTGGCTAACATCCATACAAAAATCATTGGTACATACATTTTTTTTGCTTTCTAAAACTCAACTAAAATGATAGTCTTGTATGGTTTGGTACAGTTGTAAAATGGCAAACCTTGGATCCATGGATCATGCTTTGTTTTTTAGCTCATGATTTTTTATGACTTCTTGAGTAATAAACCCATTTTATCATTTCTTGTTAAAGAGAAAACTTAGGTGTATAATTTTCAAATAACCTTCAAATTCAAGTTGAATATAGATGGAACTAAAGAGCTATGATTTTTATTTTATCATATATTTGCAAGGTGTTTTTTAATCAATACAACTATCACTTTAGCTCAATCCCATCACAACCAACCATTAGCCCAGAACTCAGACTATCATCTCACACTATGGATACATTTGAAACATTTACTATAATTTTTCAATTTAGCTTCAGATATATATTTCTTAGAAATACTTAAACCTACGTTAATATATATCATCATCATTATCAACCATTATCAATACACTGCAGAATGAAGGTCTCTCCAAGTTTAATCCATCTTCTCTGATCTTTAGCTTCTCTTCTCCACATCACCCCTGCACACTTTCTTATTTCATCCATCCATCTCACATGTGGTCTCTTTCTGGGTCTTTTACAATCTCTTGGAATCCAGTTTAAAATTTCAATTGTCAATCTATTATCATCTCTTCTAGCAATATGTCCAGCCCAACTCCACTTCAATCTTTTAATTTTTTCAATGAGGTCAGTAAACCCTGTTTTTTAATTAACAATATATATATATATATATATATATACAACCGTCTTTCTACCTTTTTATAACTCTGTGGATGGCTTGTGTGACCAAGTCGAAACGTCAGTATATTGATATTAAAAGTTTTTAACACGGATGAACCCGCAAAATATGTATTTTATATATATATATATAGGTGGAATATGCCATAAGCTGGCTATAGCAAATGATATTAATTTTCAATTTTATATAGGCATTTTTTAAAATTTTATAGCTTTATTCTAGTGGATTATATATACATATTGTAACGGGTATACACGCAGTTACATTAATTTAAAATTAATTTTTTTTTTCAATTGTCCATCTATTATCATCTCTTCTAGCAATATGTCCAGCCCAACTACACTTCAATCTTTTAATTTTTTCAATGAGGTCAGTAAACCCTGTTTGTTAGTTAACAATATATATATATTGTAACAGTAATTAAATATATCATGCTTATTAATTATTATAATATGTTTATAATCTGTCATTTGTAACAGTAAGAAAACTTTGTAACAGCATACAAATTAATGTAATGATGAAAAAGGCTGCTATTTTGTAACCGTTTAATATATAGATGAGTGATAAAATGATAGTTGTTATAATTCAATAACTAAACACTAAACAGGATATATGATATGCTCCAGCGATTCATCATTTGTAACCAAGTAAAATTAAATGAGAAATGCATTTACTGTGTTAGCTAAAATACAATTTATAATTAAATAAGGATGACGCTAACATATAAATAAGAACATATGCATATCATGCTCTATTTGGGTGTCTATTCATATCTAACTAAATATAACATTGTAGCCCATTTGCAACTATCATAAACATTAATTCTGTCACGCTAATAATGAAATAAATAAATTACCTCATTTCTCAACACATAAAAATAACAAAATGAAAATAAAAACTATTATCATCAAAGATTTAAATATTTCTATATTGGGGAGTCATTTGAACAATAAAACATACTGGCCATTGTCATCAGATAAACAAATATTCGATATAGCAACTGAATAAAAATTACTGTGAATCCCTGGAGTGCATTTCACTTATCTCCAATACTAGGTTCTTTTAACAAAGAATCCTTCCTATTCTTCTTTCCAAATATATAAGACCATTCATGGTCATACGCACACACTGGTGCTATTCATGACAACTTATATAACATATTATATAAAGTTAATAAATTGGAAAAGGGATGGAATCACTTTTATTCAGTTAGCTGAGGACATGGGTTTTCCATGAGCGCCACTAGATTGTTCTAAATCTAGATAAATATCTGTTTAGAGTGTACTGAGTTCAAACTCATTTGCTACATTTTTATTACACATGACTTGGATGACTAATGAACAAAAAAAAATGACACTCATATTTTATCTATGTCAATAAAATTATAAGATTCCAATATCACAAAACTTTTTATATTAAAGACTCTTATAAATATTACTAGCTCATTTGCCGTATATTGACGAACAGATGCAAAAAAAAAAATACTCTTATTAATGGCTTCCAAATAAACATAGTGAAGACCTTTACCGAAGTGGATGGCCATGAAACTATTTACTTAACTTAATTACTTATCATAATATAAAGATGATAATACTGATAATGATGATGATGATGATATCAGCCATAGCTTTATAATGAACTCACAACAATAAATTTATCTTTATAAACTCATAGGCACTTTTTAAAATCATCCTATGTTAAACGGGGATTTAAACATAACATTCACTAGCATTTATATATGTTTATGGTTATTTACTAAAATACTTTTATAGTTAAAACTAGGAGTCAATAATACCAGTGCTGATGACTGATCATCACGCATCTCCCCACGTGATATTCAATTTTCTATAACCCCTATTTACTATATATATTAATTATGTTAAACATTAAATTTAATGATTATAATTTATTTAATGATGATGGTGATCATAACTCATGTACCGTACTGTGTTTAAACAGTGTTTTAATCAATAATATAATATCCATCTTTGATGAGGATGATCAAAACTCATGGGCATAACATAATTTTAGCTTTCTATTATTATCCTATAATTATTAAAACTTGGTTATTATCAAGCATAATCCTTAAATACTTAAATGCAAATCAACATTCTAGCTTACTTAACATTTTTGTGAGGCTTGCTTAATCTTTGCAAGTGCTGATGATTCTTAATATCTGCAAGCGATGATGATGATCATTTAAATGATAGAATCAAGACAAGAAAAATACAATATTTTTAATAAGAACTCGGAAACCAATTAAGATATATAATTATATTTTATTAATACTATTCTTCTTTCTTTCTTTAAAATCAAATTAATAACTGTACAATTGACTCTATTATTATATTAATTAAATATAGAATTAATACAAAATTTTATATATGCATACCCAAATAAATTTAATATACAAGTTTATCATTTTGGATATTTTAAAATAAGCTGGCTTAAATTGATATTATAAAAAAATATTCTATAAATGCTTACTTAAGACTTTCCTTATTTATTACATATTACAAAAATAAATTTCATATGTAATGTGTGTGTTTTTCTTTCATTCTGATGTATGCCTTACTCTACAATTTCCTATACTTAAACTAATTATGCATAACCTATTCTTTTGACATGTTTGTTTAAGCAGTTATACACGCACACATTCAGTAATGTCAACATATATGCTTAAAATGTATACCCCTATATGATGGATTCATACAAAAATCATATATAAAAACATTATTGCAACCCTGAGTAACAAAATAAATGATATCCAGTCTAATATGCAAAAATAAATAAATAAATAAAAACATTATAAAGCATATTCAGCTGGGTTGCTTATTATCACAATCAATAAAGAACAATAAAAAAAACATTTTAGTATTACAATATATAATAAAAAAAAATAATGAAAATTTAAGTTTGAAGATTTAAAATGTGTTGGTGTTATGTTATGTGATATTGAGAATAACCATCGATAAACAAGCCCTTAATGTTTCTGTATCAAAAGAAAAAAAATGCTTTGATTCTATAAATTAAAGTTTACTTTTATTAAGTAAGAATAAAAGATTTGTTAATGAAAGTTCAAAGTTACCCAATTACTTTCACTTCCCATGATCATCTCAGGTTTGAATTTTCTGACTGCTCGCTTAACCTAGCTTCAACTGGCTGGTTGCACCATTTAAAAAAAAGGAAAAGTTCTTGCAGATACTTTTAAGATAAACATGAATTAATGGACTTGCTTATTTCCACAATTTTAAAATTATTTATTGTTGATACTTTTGATAACGCTGAATTCGTTGACTGGCTTGCCTCTACCATTTCAAAAAAAAAACAGTTCTTGTTGGTACCTTCTAATAAACATGAATTAATTGACTTGCTTGTTGTTTTCACAATTTTAAAATTATTTATTGCCAATACTTTTGATAATGATGAATTGGTTGACTGGCTTGTTTCCAATTCTTAAAAAAAAATCATTGTAGACACTTTAGATGAATGTGAGGAAAACTTAAAAAAATGATTCATAGCTTAATCAAACCTAGTTATAAGGCTTTTATACAATTTCCTTTTTCTTTTCTCTTCTTTTCCTTTCTCCCTCCATTCCAAGGCAATGAACCCATAATAGGCCAGGAGCCAGAAAAGAAGCATTTCAAATAGCTTGTGTGGTTGGCTTTAAACTCGATCATTCTGTTGGTTATAAAGGACTTTTGGTATAAGTCCACGGATAGATCAGTGAGTTAACCCATAGATGTCAGATTTCAAGAAGCAGAAGAAGTGGTTTTAGCAAAGCAAATTCATTGTATTATACACAGCAAAATATATTAATATCATTTTATATAAGTGTCAATAACTTCTTCCAAGAAATTTAAATTTGTTCCCTTTATTTATCTTAATATTGCTGGGAATTACTTATATATATGTACATATTCATCTATACTGACTTTACAACAACAGACATTTTTCTCCTTCCTCAATTTTTAAAGAAGAAAAAAAAATCAATCGCTCACACTCTTTAAAAAAATGAAAACTGTCCATTTCCTTTGGTTTTCACGAACTCAATCATTACATCTCTGTCTAATAATAATGAAAAACTGATCACCACATCTCTTCTTTAATAATATTAAAAAAAAACTGACCTTCTCTTCTTTAATAATATTGAAAAAAAACTGAGCTTACATCTCTTCTTTAATAACATTAAAAAAACTGACCTTCTAAATATTGTTTCATTCATTTATATTGTGAATCTTTGATCAAAGAAAAGGACCACCTGGAAATCTTATCTTGAGATAAAGATCAAAGCTTCACAAGTTTGATGGTCTGTCACAATTAATAAAAACTTAGGATTAATTGTTACATTTATTCTATCCAAGCATCACTCCCCTCTCTAGATATCTACAATCTAGATAATACAAAAACAACAAAGCTTGCAATCTTAGTCATTAAAGATTTGTGTAAAAATGCTTTATGTTTAAAACATCTATACTCACGTGTACATTTTCATATCCTAATCTACTAATCTTGATCACTTACTTCACACTTTCTTTCTGATCTGCTTTATTTAATAAAAATATAGCTTAATAATTTCAACACATTATTTAATGAAAATATAATAAATCCCTATATTAAATATTGTTTCTCATTACCTTCCTCTCTTACAACTGCTTATTTATTAACTATTTATAAACTATATAACAATAAATGCATATATAAATCCATATATATATAAAATAATTTCTTTTTCTTAATTAAATAATGTATATGTGTGGGAAATGAGAACATACATATATGTACATTTGCCTCACTCCCAAACAAAAAAAATTAAATGTAAAGAATTGCTTAGGTCAGGAGTGCCATTGGCTTCAGGCTACATACATTATATGTGCCTTTCACTCCCTCTGTCAATTCCAGTACAAATGCATTTTCCTCTTTTTTTCCTTGATATGGAATGGCCCTTCATATATGTTGTAAAATTTTTGAATTTATGTTTCTGCTGGTTTACTTCTCTGCATTTGCTGATTGGAATTATTCTCAGGCCTACCTATGTTTGGTTTACTGGGTTTTGTTGGAAATTGTCTGCCTATGAAAGGATTGACATGGACTTCTTCAGTGATCCACCTTTCAGCCATTATTTTCATCATATCTAATATTTTATGATGAATGTTCTTTTCTTGACAACACAGATATTTCTCAACATAGCCTAATATAATCCTTTCTTGTTTTTTTAATAAAACATTAAACTCTTTGTGACTTTTCCTGTTATTTATGTCCAATTTTAATGGAGTTTGTAAGGTACTATCCCTTTCTTCTATGGAGGTTTTGGTTAGTTGCATCATCATTTCCTGTATGTCTTTATTTAATCTATGGTTTGATATACCTTGCCGTTTGTTCAAATATTCAGACTTTGTCTGTAAATGTTTTTGAATTACAGCTACCTTTAACTTGAAGATATTAACTTTGCTATAAATGTCATCTTTCCTGAAATCAATCTCATTCTGTTCAGCAGCTACCTTTAATTCTAAGAAATTAACTTTGCTGAAAACATCTTTCCTGAGGTCAATGTGTTCCTGTACAGTGGCTACCTTTATTTCTAAGGTATGTGTCTCACTGTATATATCCTCTTTGGGATTTCTCTGTTCTTGAACAGCAGCCACCTCATTTTCATATGGCTTGATTACAGTCATATAACTCTCTGGCACTATTTCTTGTTCTGGACTGGTCATCCTATTATCAGTCTCTTTACTTAAATCAGACACCTGACCATTCACTTCTTGTAATGGTTGATCCATCTTATTTAGTTCCTGAGACTGTCCATTAAAAGACTCATGAATTGTTTGGAAGTACTGATCTATTTTACTGTCAAATCTTTGTAACTGCTGATCCAGTTTATTATCAAATTTGTAAGTCATTTCTTTAAATTGTGCCATCATAATTTGCAACCACTCTGAAGAGCCTTGCTTCTCTACCTCCTCCACTCCTTTAATAATTACTTCTTTTTCTTGTTCCATTTTAATATTTTTTTATACTTATTTATAAACTTATAAAATATTTACATTACCGAATCTGTTCTGCTCCCTGATTTCCTATACATCCAGAGCCAAACACCTTTATCTATCCACCCACATACTTTAAAATTTCCAACAACTCTTTTTCAGCCATAATTTTCCTCATCCATCTATCTATATCTCAAGTGCCTTTAATTAATTTAACCTCCATCATCACTCATTTTTACTTATATCTAATTGACAAAGTATGAGGTCATAGTCCCTATTTAAAAACATTTATTTAAGAATAAGCTATCTCTGTATTGGTGTGCCCTTTTTATGCCATCATTTATCTAACTTTTAATGCTTTCATAAAATACAACTCTATCCTTAATTTAACAAATTAAGTTAAAATAATTTATATAATCCATATGCCTATATTTATAATAGAGTTCACCCCAAGTTATATATACTCATCCATCCTTCTAGAGATCTGACAGATATTGACAGCCAAAAGAATGATTAGCAATTCACAATCATGAGATAGATAAAAGAATTCAATCACTGCACCAAAAGCATACAATGCTCCATGTACACTCAGATGATCACCCCAATTCAGTCACTCTAAGCTATGACAACCCATATACTTTATTGCAAACACTGTTGCACTGCCCTGCTTGCGTCCAAGTCTTAGGGGCTATAATTCATAAAATACTGCCGTGCTTATCTTTAAAGTCTTAGATGCAACTATTATATATCAGTCAAAAAAGATACTGCCTTGCTCTCTCTGGAGTCTTAGAGGCAAAATATTATGTATCAGATAAAACTATGCCTTGCTCTCTCTGGAGTCTTAGAGGCAAAATCATGGCAGGCCTACTGTTAACTGCTTCATGATAAATAATAACTGATATTATAATCTGGGTTGGAGCAGTGAATGAGATAAATCAATCACCAGTGGCATGAATACATCACATCCTCAAGGCAATGACAAAAATTCTCCATCCATCATCAAAACTGTAATACAACCAACCAAACTCCAACAATCAAATACCCAATCCAACCTCCAAAATCATAGATTTTCTATAACACAAACTTTTCAAATATGAACAAAATTATTATTCTACAATTCAAGGCTATTAATATTTCTATGCTTATCTAGCAGCAACGCTATATTTCACTGATAAGCAAAATATTTAAAAAAAAATAGTGCTATTAATTTTAACACTTATTATAAGTTGTGATATCTATATTTTTAAAATTGAAACTAAGCTGTTTAATGGCTGTATTTATTTATCATTATCCAAAGTGCAATAACAGTAATCATCATCATCTAAACATAAGACCAAAATATTTCTATATAGTAATAAAAAAATTACACACACACACAAAAAAATTTTTTTTTAAACTATACATCTGCCATCAATATATACTACACATCTCTCATGTATGTGATGTATATCAAGCCCTTATATGGTTTATTTCGAGCCCTAGTTGGTGCACCATTTGTAACAGTAAATAAATATATCATGATTATTAATTATTATAATATGTTTATAAGTTGTCATGAATGGCACCAGTGTGTGCGTACGACCATGAATGGTTTTATATATTTGGAAAGAAGAATAGGAAGGATTCTTTGTTAAAAGAACCTAGTATTGGAGATAAGTGAAATGCACTCCAGGGATTCACAGTAATTTTTATTCAGTTGCTATATTAAATATTTGTTTATCTGATGACAATGGCCAGTATGTTTTATTGTTCAAATGACTCCCCAATATCGAAATATTTTAAATCTTTGATGATAATAGTTTTAATTTTCATTTTATTTTTATGTATTGAGAAATGAGATAATTTATTTATTTCATTATTAGTGTGATAGAATTAATGTTTATGATAGTTGCAAATGGTCTATAATGTTATATTTAGTTAGATATGAATAGACACCCAAATAGAGCATGATATGCATATGTTCTTATTTATATGTTAGCATCATCCTTATTTAATTATAAATTGTATTTTAGCTAACACAGTAAATGCATTTCTCATTTAATTTTACTTGGTTACAAATGATGAACCACTGGAGCATATCATATAACCTGTTTAGTTATTGAATTATAGCAACTATCATTTTATCACTCATCTATATATTAAATGGTTACAAAATAGCAGCCTTTTTCATCATTACATTAATTTGTATGCTGTTACAAAGTTTTCTTACTGTTACAAATGACAGATTATAAACATATTATAATAATTAATAATCATGATATATTTAATTACTGTTACAATATATATAAAAATAATAAACAATTCAGTACAATATAAGTTTAACTAAATAGGATCGATATTATTTTATATATTTCATATATGAATGCAGTCACCATAGTAACATTATTATATACAGTTCAATGTTTTTATGTTGTGTATATTTGTTTATAAATTAATTTTAAAAAATATTATTATTAAAAAATATAGATATGTGTAAATTATTGATGTTTATCAATAATTTAAAAGGTTATTATATCAATTTTGTATTTTGGTTTGTAAATAAAAAAAAAATTGTAATCGAATTTGGATTTAATTTTCATGTATCTTTTTCTCCGAACTTACCCCAAAACCGCGCGAAAACCACTATAAGAAAATTGATAGAATTGAGTTTTTTTTGAGTAATATTGAATGGTCGTCAAGATACGAAAAAACGTCAGAAAGAGAACATATAAAAAAGACACGACAGAATATAACAGGATCTTCTTCATCATTTTGCTATAGTCAAGGACAGACATATTTTCTGTCTTAACAAATAAAGTTTTTTCAATATTTTTTTTGTGTGTAAAACCATAAAACATGGAAAAATAGTGGAATTATCTGCCCATTCAATCATTTAGCGGGCAGTTGCGAAAAGTTTCCGGGGAAAGCGGCAGCAAAGTAAAAAAAAAAACCTATGAGGTAAAGGAAAATGCTTTATAAAAAAAAAATGGATTTGTGTAAACATCGTCTCACGAGTAAAGGAACAGAAACCCACTGGATCAATTCACATCATAAAAGGGATAATCAAAGTGCACTCACCTCTTCGGATGGAAAAAGAAAACTTTTAGTGAAGCCTTATAAAGTTTGCGATTATTATTTCTGACAAAGAAACTTCTCTTTACACCATAAGAACTGAAGTCAATCAATGGGCCAATAAATAGTGAATGAACAGACTCATATATATATGGTATGATTTTTTTTATATATAAAATGTGCGTGTATTAATTTTTTTATATGTAATAAAAGGGAATGATTTTTTTTTATTATCTCTAAAAGTAATATAATTTATTAAATGAAGATGATCGGAAAGACTCAAATATATTTATTATTTCATATTCATTTATCCATTATTATTTTGATAAACAAATAGATTTTGATACCCTCCTAATTCACATTTTTTTTGGTATCGGTTATATGTAAAATTTTTTTTTTAGTAAAATATCCAAAAGCCTTTCCCGTTCATTTACTCATTCATTTTTTTTTTGTCGTTATCGTTATCGCAACATATTCAGAGATACACATAGCAATTTGATCATTTTTATTTAGTCAACCAATCTAAAATATAAAGTCATTTCCGATGTATTTTATCATTAATATTGCCAATTTTCTTTTCTATAATCTAATAAATTGAGTTAATTTAAATATCAAGACTAGCTTAATTATTTTGTTTTATTTGAATCGCATAAGACAGCATAGCTATTTAAGTAACAAGATTCAAACTCAGCTTGGCAAGTGAATTGGAATATAAGATAAGGTATGTTTTGCTTATTAGTATTTTATTTTGTTTCCATATGAATTTTATATTTATATTTGCATTCGAATATTATATATACATATTCTCATTTATCTTAGTTAATATTACAAAGTCAATCATTTCATGTTTGTCTGATTCCATCATAAAAATCTAAATAGATTATACTTTATCGTTTGGTTCAGAATAATTCGTCTTGGATATTTTCCTTAAACTCCTATAAAATGAAGGGAATAAACTTCATTGACCGATTTAATTGAATATTGTTTTGATTTGTATAAATATCAATTATAATCATATGTTTTAATTGTTGCCGGTCAATTTTTATTCAATTGTTTAAAATTTCAAACAGATTGTATTAATACTCACAGGTGAATAAACATCCAATAGAAGCTCGATATGTCTTTTATGTAATGTGGTTGGACATTGTAGATTTAGAGATGAGCTAATAGAGTGTTGATATTAAACTCCAGTGAAGTATTCTATTTTAAAAACATAAACGAAGCACTAATTAAGCAGCACTTTATTGGAAGATATTTATAAATTATTTATAAATTATTTTGTAGCTTCTTAGTAAACCATAGACGTATATTAATTTGTTTAAATATTTAAGTGAGCGCATAAATTTTCAAAGTGTTTATAAAATTATAATAAAACCAGTTGATGCCCACAGAAAATTATTGATTAGAGATTGAGGTAGAAAGAAATATATATCGCTTATTGACACGAGTGTTTATCTTTCTATTTAACGTTTATTAAAATAGATACATATACATATATTTGGGTTCAAGTATTATTTTGTTTTGATATTTAAATAATGTCTATATGTAAACAAAGGTTTTGTAAAGTACTATTACAGGTACTTAGAAGCTTATCCATTAAGTTAAAAAGGCAGTATCTTTAAATAATAAAGTAGATTTAAATTACTATAACAGTAACAGGCTAATAAAATATATATATTGGAATCTCTTTTAGTTATTAATTGGATTTGATTTTGATTAGATTGCCAATCAAGTAGTTAGCCTAATCCTATATTATTGTTTAGGGCAATAGTAGTTGGTTTCACTGCTCTTTGCAATTTATGTTGTAATTGTGATGGATTTGTTGATGTCTGGAGCAAATAGTCTCATTATTCCTTCATTTCACATATAACTTAAGTAAATTAAACTTTAAGAGAGATTATTTGTGCTTTGTGATGGTTTATTACATAACGGCGACCCGATTGAGCTAGACCAGATTAATTTAAATTAGATTTTTAGATTTTTTATCAGATCAGATTGATCATCCTAACCATCACCTTCATCCATCAATTCAATCAGTTACAAATTGGCACCAACATTTTGGGCCTTCTTTCTTCAATTTAAATGGAATACAGCATTCAACAATTCCGACGGTTACAAAATATATATAGCTACTTAAGATGGTAGAATATGCCATAATCTGACTATAGCAAATGATATTAATCTTCAATTTTATATAGGCATTTTTTAAAATTTTGTAGCTTTATTCTAGTGGATTATATATATATATATTGTAATGGTATACACAGTTACATTAATTTAAAATTAAAATATTTTTTTTTTAAGTTCACAAATAAAAATAAATTTATTAAAAGCTAATATTAAAAAGTTGTTAAACGTATATATATATTTGCACAGATGCAAAACTTTAAAAATATTTTTTTTAAATAAAGAAAAAAAAAGTATTTGAACGTACTTTTTTATAAAAAAGTACAAGATCTAAAGATAAGATATTTTTGTAAATGGAAATGATTGTTTATTAATTATCGAAAAGCAAACTAGCCCTTGGGGCTCTTATATAATTAAAAAGTCAGAGGAAATATATAGATAAGAGAATAAAAAGGATTAGCTTGACCAATGGAAGCACCAAGCCTCAACTCAGACCCTAATGAAAATGATGGATTAGTGACATTCTGTTCGTTGAATCCAGAGGATGATTATAAAAGGAAAAATATTGAAATTAAGGACAGTGCCAGACAGTTCCAGCTTGATTGTTTTTGAGAGGTATGAAAGGACGCACATATCACCCTCTCTCTCTATTTTAAAAATGAAATGACTGTGATACCAGGATGGAATCAGCTAAGGCCACCTCCAGCACATCAGATCGGTCTTCCAATGGGGACATTGTGGGAATTGGCACCAAGAACCATGACTCTTCTACTGTAAGCTATTGAACTGAACAATTTTAAAATTTAAAAGTAATTAAGAACTTTCATCAAGATTTGACAAGTTTAATAAACAAGCTAAATCTAATTTTTGTAAAATGAACTATAATCTGACTTTTCCAAATCAATTATTGTTTAATTTTTTATACATTTAAGTTTGCTAAAAAAAAAAATCATTTCCATTTTTTTTTGTTTCTATTAATATTTATTTGTATTAATTATTTAAAATGCATTAAATTTAAGTTGGGCATGGATGCTTGCATAAATTCGTTCATGTTTAATTATGTTTTTGTCTTCATATTTGATTAAAATATATAGACATTTGGTAAATAATGATATCTTACATTGAATATCTAAAATGTATTTATTCGGATGTCTTTTTAGTTATTGGTGTCAATGCGGCATCTTATGATGAATGCCATTGGGTTTCTTGTGAATTCCCTCTGCAATTACATCAATGACTATATTTTGATCATTTATGTTTATTTTGAAACGTTTTTGAGTGTGTAATCTATGTAGTTGATCTATGCTCAACATTAAAAAACAAACTTTTATAAATTCATCTGTGTGAACTTATATAAATGTTAAATTCAAGTCGGGCAGGAATGGCTATATAGATTTGTAAAGTTATATTAATTAATTAGGGGAGGGTAATCTTAGGTTATTTGTTTCGTAGTTAAATTAGGTCAATGGATTGGATATATTGGTGTTAATTAGTAGATGTAGTATGAGATTCGCTATGGGCAGGATCAATTTATACACTCCCCCCTCCTTTTGCCTATGGAAGGGATAGTAAGACAAAATGCAGTCCCATCCTATGGAGTTTTTTTTGTTCTTCTTGCCATACAGATGTAACATTCCTGTATTGGACAAGAGTCAATGTCTTCTTTAACCATGCTGTTCAGATGTACATTCCTGACAGTATGGTATTTGTGCTGTTGTATTCATGCTACATTAAATACATTGATATATCAGATAGATTGGCATTGGTTTGACTGTGAACTTTTGGCCTAAGGTTAAATAAGGGATAGAATATTTTCTTTTCAAATGCAAATCTATGTAGTATATTCATACTCGACAATCTTAAAATAAATATAAAATTCATCTGTGTGGAGGATTTAAAATTTTAAAATAATAATTTAAATTAAAAGAATATTAAATTCTAAATGATAACTGTTATTCCTCAAATTTTAAAATGATTATATATGTGCGTAAATAAATATTGTTTGTGTGTTAATTACTGGCAGTGGCTTTTATTTTTTTATATTTAAGACATAAATAAAAGTTATATATTATTATCTCTGCATCTCCACTGAGCTAGTGACTTGGGCTGATGGTTGTGATCTTAACAGCATGTATCTGCCTACTATATAAATTTTTTAGGTTGAAATGCCTAGATGGGGCCCTTGAATTGCAGATACGGTAAGACTGAACTTCCACTTCTTTCCCGACCATTATAATATATATATATATAATTTATTTAACACTGTATTAAAGTTTTAAACAATATATTCTTTACCGGAAGTATTTTCGATTGTATCACTGACAATCTTTATCAACCATTAATCAGTAAATAAAATAAAAACTTATATTACCCATCATTCAATTCATTCAAATTTCCCACATTTCTGTTGTTTTTATATTAGCAGATTGTCTATTCATTAAACCTTCTCTATTCCTAGAAATTATCATTGCCTCCTTAATTTTTCATTTTTTATTACATCTTTCAATTTGAATAATTTTCACATCTCTATTATCAAATTTAAAACCATAATTGCATGCTTTATTTGGATCAAAAATAAGTGATGGAGTATTCATACTTACTGAAGATACATTTTCTTTCTGTACATGTTTATGATATTTTATCTTTTCTATGTTGTTGTCATGTGGGAACTTCAGAAGTCCAGAGCTACCTATCTGCCTCCAAACCATTCTTAATCAGAAATATGCTACTTTCGGTGGAATGCAAGATGTGAGGTTCTGATAGTGCTGTGGGTGTCTGTATGGCCAATTCTGGGCATTCAAACCCACCTCTCCATCAGTATCATTTCGCCAGAACATGTGAACGTACTAAACTTAAGTTCATTTCAGATATTTTTCTAAAATGATAAAATATGCAGAAATGCCACGAATGCTGAATTTCTTTATTGTATGCTAGTACCATTACCCTTCTCATTAATTTGATCACTGTCTGTCTAACCTTAGTTAGTCGCAATGATGTGTTGAAAAGAATGACTCATTTTGTAAACTACATTCAGTTCATTGAGTTAAACTGCTTTCATTTAAAATCATTATCGATTCCCATAGACATAAATCAATTTGTATTAATGATTGTATAACTTACTTATTCTTGGAGATGTATCACATTCTTTGTTCCAAAGACGTCTTTTCCAAACAATGCCAGTAAAAACATATATAATGATTTTCATGAGGTAGATAAATGATTAAGATTGTATATTTTTGCTTGTTTATAAAATCATTTGCTATTAAATCACAAAGTATCCTTTATATCATTTATCATCTGAACCTATCACGATTTTTTTTATTTGTTTTATACATCCACAGCATTATATCTGAAAACATCTTTATATTGGCATATTAACCCCACACAAGCTATAACATGCTCCATAAAATTAGATTTATTCAATAATAAATGTAAACGGGATTTTATAGAAACAAATCCCAAGTTTTGTAAATAAACAACATCACCCCAAGCATGAAACATTTTGTAATATATATATATGCATTTTCTTAATATTTTATTAAATATATACTTCATGTAAATCCTGGTTTTTGAATTATTATTTTCTTCTAATTAATATTTAGAATTATTTTCTTTAGCTAATAGCTTAGCACTAATAAATAACTGTGATAAATGTAATTCCTGGGCTACTCTTGTCTCGATCATCACCATCAGTCTGATCTTATGCTCTACCACTAGGCTTCTGGGCCTGGAATTAAAATAATTGTGCTGCATCACCGGGATTGCTGTTCATTGAGTCAGAGACTTGAAGAATAGGCAAATAGGTTAGAATTCATGATTGCTCTAAACCTGTGTATCTCGAGCATGATCAGATTCGAGATACTTTTGCTTGGATTTTGAGTTGTGTTGAGTGAGCAGACAGTTTTGACCAGTACAATATATATATACAGAATTATAGGCGATTTGAACACAGGCTGCTTTCAACTTCCTCTCACGTTGAGTTACCATTCACCAGTTGGCCCTAATAACAATCTATTATCTTCATCATTTGTTCAATATGTACATACAGATAGCAAATTAATTTGTTTGATAAATTTCAAAGATCTGCACTTACAACTTTGATATATTCTATTTTCTGAAGATATATTAATGATTTTTAATATTTGTTCATCAATTTGAACATTATTTTTAGCCCAAATAATTATTTTTAAGTCTCACTTAAAGAAAAATATGTCTGCAGTATTTCTTGCCAATGTTGATGGCTCAGATACTTTTCGTGACAACATGGGGGGGGGGGCATATAGTCAT
The DNA here is from genome assembly GCA_028023455.1 of Epiperipatus broadwayi. Taxonomy (NCBI): domain Eukaryota; kingdom Metazoa; phylum Onychophora; class Udeonychophora; order Euonychophora; family Peripatidae; genus Epiperipatus; species Epiperipatus broadwayi. The sequence goes on along the minus strand of JAQFVV010012542.1, from coordinate 2,840,972 downwards.
TGAACTATGATATATATTTGCAAGTTTTTGTATTTCTAAGTGTGTTCTTCATCTTAGTTTAATACCATTACAATAATCTATCAGTACAAAACTCAGACCAATTTCTTACACTATTGACAAATTTGAAACATTCACTATACTTTTCAAGTAAGATATATATAGTCATGTTACTATTTAACTTTATAGCTTGGAAATAAAACCTTGATTTAATTTTGACTATTATGGTTATAAATATCTATAGAAAAACATTATTTGTATACACATTCATCCTGCCTTCAAGAACTCAACTGAAAATGATAGTCTTGCCATGGTTTGGTGCAGTTGTAAAATGAAAACTATGGATACATTGATCATATTCTGATCTTTCAGCATATTATTTTTAATGAACTCCTGAGTAATGAAAATATTCCCATTATTTTTTTTATTGTTAGAAGCAAAAGTCCAACTGTATTATTATCTAATAATCATATTACTCAAACTGACTACAGATGGCACTAAAGAGATATAATTCTTATTTTATCACATATTGCATATGTTTGTGTATATACATGTGGTGATAAGAACTGATAAAATCATTAATTAATCACAAAAATATATAAAAACATGTAAATGTAAAACTACTCTGGCATAAAAGGAAATGTGAAATATAAAATATAAAATCTTGAAAAGAATTATTATAAAGTGAAATGGTTTTGGATATATAAAAACTTTTGGAATTAATGAATGCAATTATTTCTGGAAACATTAAAATGAGTGAAAAAGATTGTAGTTTTGTTTAAAACATAAATTATGTATAAAGAAAAAGGACATTTAATATGTACATTTAAAAGAATATATCAATTGAGTTACATTATAAAATTTAGGTTGTAATATGGTCACAAATATTTAGTATCTCTAGTTTACTTGATGAGTGAAGGTTGTTTATAAAATAGTTGAATAATGAGAAATATTGGGTCTGATGTTTAAATTTAGAGGATTATAAAAAGTCCTGAGTATTGGAGGTAACAGATTTGGTTGAGATTCCTGGACCTTAAAACTCCAATAATATACCCCCTCTCAAATTGAAATATATATCCAAGTTTATACATAGATACTTTTTTCACATGATTAGGAATATTTTTAAGAATAAGAGAATAATGAAGGATTAAACCACTAAACATCACATGATCATCATTTCTTATGAACTAGTCGGGGATATTGGATGAGTAGGCACTAAATAGGAATTTTATGCACAAGCCTTCTGGCATCTATTAATTACTCTGGCTTGCACTGAGTGTCACTACGGTATGGAAAGTTTTGCCTGTTTTAATAATGAAGGATTTTGGAGAGAATTGTGTCTAAAACATTTCAATAATACAGCCAAAGTAGAAAGATATAGAAAAAGGTATATGTGACAATTGTTTGATATTGATGCTAACATTATCAGCATATGGTCAAAATCAACACATCGATATCAATTAACTGTTTCTAAATTATCCCAATTTGACAGCAAAAACACTTTTTCAATATATTTCATTTAAAATTTCTTTAAAATATAAACTGTCAATTATGTTATCAAAAACATTTAATTTAATCACGATTTACGAAACGGAATTGAATATTATTAAAAACTGTAACATCAAAACAAATAAAATCAATTTCCCCCCAACCATTTGTAATATTTTCAATTTAATATTTATTATAAATAACCGTATTAAATAGAATTTGTGCTCACCTCTAATTTATGTTTTTTATTGAAAAATCGCACAGCTGTGCCTTGCGAGGATTAAATAAATATATATATAAAAGTGATTAAAAAAGTGTAAATGACAGTTTACGTAAAAGTAAGATATTTTATCTTGGATTGGTCAAAAGATCATTCGGATTCCAAGGGACCATTCATTTTACTCCTTGTAATTTTAAAAATAGTTTGACATGTTAATGTCCCTTGGTACCGTGTAAAAGAGAAATAGATTTAAAAATTTAGATAAAAGTCATTATAAATTACAGGAAATTTATATATATAATATAAATCGTTTATCTTTAATACATATAATAATGTTTTATTCTGGTTTACATGACACTTTTATTTTCCGAAAACGCACATATACGTATAAGGCAAATAACGTTTCAAATATCTTAATTAGTATCAACTTCTTAAATGTACTTAAAATGCTAATAAATAAAATGTTTTTACTACTCAAAATTAATAAAAAGTTTGTGCGCTGAAAGAAAAAATGATGGGCACACCAATTGCATTGTATGTTTTAAAAATACTCCAAAGTTCTATAACAAATGTATCGTTTTACTACCTGGAATAACTAAGTCATAAATGCGCATTTTAAGTAAAGCAATAAACATCAAGCACAGCTTCAATTGAAAAGAAACTTAATTCTAAAAATCAGATATTTTGTTAGTGCTGTAAGTCATTACCTTTCAAATTTGATCTTTTGAATATGTAAGTAGTTGTTATCTTGCTTCAAAGTTTTGAATTCTGCAAAAATATGAGAATGTATTTAAATAATTCTAAGAAAACATTCCAATACATATTGCTAACTAAAAATAAATACCACGTATTCTAATCACTCTTCCAAATATTATATTTCAGCAACGCCCTCTGTGAATAAATATAAGTATGAGCAGCTGGCTGTTTGACATTGATTTGACATTGGAAGGATGATTTGAATATTTTAAATAATTCTGTATGATGAACAATTAAGCATGGCTTTGGTTATAATAAATAAAAAACAAAATAAAATGAGTTTCATGTGAGATCAAATAATATTTTTTCAAGAATAGGACTAATAGGGTGAGCACAACAATTTCATTAAAATGATAAAGCTAATATTTATTTCAATTTTTCATAGCTTAAGTTCTAATGAGCTCTTCAGTATGCAACTCTCATTACTGTTATAAAGTAAACATGAGTTCATAAGCTGGTTGAGCATCGAGAGTGTCTGAGTGGAGGGTGAATTGTTAACCTTGAGATCAAAGTCTTCCACTCTATTTAAACCATGAAAAACATTGCAGTAATCTCTGCCGAGCACTACAAAAGCACATGAACAAAACTCTTTAAGTCTTGTGCATTTAAAATATAACATATTAAAATAAGTCATGGAAAACAAACTAAAATTATGTAGTCTCTGTTGTTATTATATCAGCAATCTTATACCAGTAGTACAAAAAATTAATTACTAGATACATAAATATATACACCTGGGTCTCATTTTATGCGGATTATTTTAATGCGATTTTGAAGTTATGCGATTCATATTTCTTCTTAATATCTTTCATATTTCACTATACTTATTAGATATCAAGGAATTTAAATTATTAATAACTTATTTTGACTTGAAATACTTTTTTTTCCAAAATATAACGTTATATTAATAGCAGCTAATGTGAATATGGCCTGAAGTTGTATTTAGAACTTGGCTTCTATGTAAATAACCTATTTATACTAATGAGTAAATAATAATAATAGATTTATACTTACATATAAAAATATCGCAATAAATATTCAAAAAATGTAAACTTTTAAAACTTATTATGTTATATATAACAGAAATAAACAATCATTTAGATTTTTAAAATTAAAAATGAAGATTTTATAAACTGAAAATAATCTTTCTAATGATAATGTTTTGATTGCGATATCATTTTTTTAATATAGAAACAGAAAACCATTAACACAGCAGAAGACTGAAAATGGCACTAGTTGTACATCACATCATGAATAAAAATAAAATGGCTTAACAGGTTTCTCAGTGCATAATTGCTGAGAGATTCTTGACTTCATTTAAGGAGAAGCCACAATACATCACATCACATCGAATCTGATTTCCTACCAGTTTACAAACGAACGCTAGAGGTAATGATTAAAATATGTATGAAAAATGTAAATTAAATACTGTAGTAATAAAAAAAGTAAAAAAGTTTGTCTTGTATTAATATTTTTCAAATATTTGAAATTTTTTATTAGTCATACTTTATTTGCTTATTTTTTAATGCATATTTTAAAGTAATTTTTCTTTGTTGCTTTGCTTTTTTATCAGCAAGCATCACATGATCTCATCTCCAATACTAGCACATAATTGTTTATAAACAAAGCAAATCAAAACTCCATATAGTAGTGCTAGTATTGGAGATGTGATCATGTGATGCTTGTTGGTTTAACACCAATCCTGCGTAATAGGGTAGTGGTGGCTTGGGTTGTTAAAGAGCCAAAGACACCAAAATGTATGGGTGCTGAACTGAGTTCAGACCCATATGACTATATAAGCTATTGAGCTTAGATTGAAAATATTTTTTTGTGTTTTCAATTTCATGCTCATAGTTTTGTAGTTAAGTAGAGATAAAAGGTGGTTGCTAGAGGGTTGCATTAGATCCTAAGATCTAGATGCAGTGCTCTCAGATCCAAAGCTCCTCACTGACGAAGGCCACAAGCCAGAAACTAGTCTGGGGATATTGGATGAGTAGGCATTAGATAGGGATTTTATGCACAAGCCTTCTGGCATCCATTGATTACTCTGTTTAGCACAGGTGACACTACTATATGGAGTTTTGCTTTGCTTTTATGTGAATTCTGAAATTTACAGCCACCTATCCCCCAATTTTCAAGGTAAATTAAGTCAATTTTTGTGCTATTTTTTTAATGCAGGTTTTATGTGGAACCTATTTACCGCATAAAACGAGACTCAGGTGTATTATAAATACTTTTTAAAATTATTTTAAACAAGAAATTTAAAAGAGTATTATTGAAGAAATTTTAGTAGGAAGAATTCATGAAAAACATAACAAAGTTAAGCTGATTGTCTATGATGAAATTAAATTAATCCTTTCCTAATGTAGTAATAATAATGCAAACCAGATCAAATCCATATGAAAATTGAAATCTATAACAAGAAAAGACTTCCCTCATGAAAACAGGAAGATTCAATAAAAAGATAAGAAAAGTATGAACTATGACAAATGCAATGTACTCAATATGGCTGACCACCAAAGCAGATCTTCTGCATTAATTCTATTATTGAAAATAAAAAATGGATACAAAAATTATAATAGACTACCCAACTTTTACTTTTATTTTTTATGTATACCTTTGGGTTTTCAAAGAATTGTAAGTAATTTTATATTTCATTTAATAATAACATTTATGCACATATATTTCCAAACTTTAAATTAAACAGATGATATGTAAACAAAAGTTGTAAATTCCTCAGGCTATAAATTATAAACAGTCTAAATGTTGAACAAAGGATCAAGAATAGAATAAATCCACCTATTCTTGGAGCTCTGATGTTTATAAGCATACCTTTATATATGTGGTATGATTACAATATCAAATCCACCAAAGACTTCGAGTGTTTTATCATTGGTCTTTCAATGAAATGGATGGTAGAATTGTTGGAAGGGTGAGTAGATTGAAGCCTGTCCACTAAAGTTTAAGGATGTTCTATATAATGTAAGCTGGGCATGTGTGGGAGATTATGATCTAATCCAACGGATGAATGATGATCCTGTACAAAATAAGTATATTGAGGATCATCTATCTTTTTGACATGTGTGTGATTATGTGTCTCATTTGTTTGAGTTTGAGTGGAATGAATATAGACAAAAAATTTTAAGTTCAAATCCCTCTATTTAATATATATATAAAATTAACGGTAAATGCAATATTATAGTCTAGTTTCTTTTGTAGCGCTTTCAATTATGTGGTAATTCTCTTCAGCTTTAACTGAATTTCAAATTTTTAAACTTAATGTTATGTATATTTACATAACATTAAGTTTAAAATTTGAAATTCAGTTAAAACTGACGAGGATTACCACATAATCGAAAGTGCTACAAAAGAATTTAGACTATAATATTGCATTTACCATTAATTTCATATATATATATTTTATAACGGGTATTGTATTTTACATTTATATATATACACCTGGGTCTCGTTTTATGCAGATTATTTTAATGTGATTTTGAAGTTATGTGATTCATATTTTTTCTTAATATCTTTCATATTTCACTATATTTATTAGATATCAAGAAATTTAAATTATTAATAACTTATTTTGACTTGAAACACTTCTTTTTTCAAAAATATAACGTTATATTAGCAGCTAACGTAAATATAGCCTGAAGCTGTAATTAGAATTTTAGCTTCTATGTAAATAACTATTTATACTAATGGGTAAATAATAATAATAGATTTATACTTACATATAAAAATATCACAATAAATATTCAAAAAATTTAAACTTTTAAACCGTATTTTGTTATATATAACAGAAATAAATAATATTTTAGATTTTTAAAATATAAAACAAAGATTTTATAAACTAAAAATAATCTTTCTTTTTGTTTTGATTGTGATCTCATTTTTTAAATATAAAAACAGAAAACCATTAATGCAGCACAAGACTAAAAGGGGTGCTAGTTGTACATCACATCATGAATAAAAATAAAGTGGCTAACAGGTTTTTATGGGCATAATTGCTGAGAGATTCTTGACTTCTTTTAAGGAGAAGCCACAATACATCACATCACATTGAATCTGATTTCTTACCAGTTTACCAATGAACGCTAGCAGTAATGATTAAAATATGTATGAAAAATGTAAAATTAAATACCATAGTTAATAAAAAAAAAGTAAAAAAATTCATCTTGTATTAATTTTTTTCAAATATTTGACATTTTTTATTAGTCATACTTTATTTGGTTATTTTTTTAATGCAAAGTTTAAAGTAATTTTTCCGTGTTGCTTTGCTTTTATGCGAATTCTGAAAAATATAGATCCTACCCCCCATTTTTCAAGGTAAATTAAGTCTATTTTTGTGCGATTTTTTTAATGCAGGTTTTCTGTGGAACCTATCTATCGCATAAAACGAGACCCAGGTGTGTGTGTATATATATATATAATATTTAATGTTTTCACAGCTGTATGATATAGATAAATTACTATTTTTGGGACTAAACTATGTATTATTTTGCATTACAATCTGATATTTCAATGGACTAGCATCCACCACTTTCAAGGTTAACTTTTGAAAGAAAAATCATTAGATTTCAAACAATAATGTGACCACCAGGGGGTTTATGAAATTCCATGTTTGCAGTGCTCAAGAAGCTATGTAGGTCAGTCTAACTAACAAATAAATGTCAGAATTAAAGAACATATAAATGCTTTTAATCAGAAAATTAAGACATCAGTTTTTATTTCCCATTTTTTAGAAATTGGTTGCAAACCTGACTTTGACAATACAAAAATACTTGCTAATTTGGAAAGATATGATTTATGAACCATGAGAGAGTCAATTGAAATATTAAAGAGACCTACTGATTTAAATAGGGCTGATGAAGCACAACATATTCCAGCTATATGGAAACCTCTCATTTTATCTCTGTCTTCTAATATTAACTTAAAATTAATAAGTGAAAAAAACTGAGGAAAATAAACATTTTGATAAAACTCATATTGTGAATGCTGAACTACTTTAAGTTCAATCTCAATTCACATCTCACACTTGGTCACATTATTGTTTGAGATCTAATGATTTTTCTTTCAAAAGTTAATCTTGATAATGTCAGATGCTAATTCATCAAAATATCAGATTGTAATGCAAAATACATGGTTTAGTCCCAAAAATAATAATTTATATATATATGTGTGTGTGTAATGTGGTGAGCATGCTAATAGCTCTGACAAGCTTTTATTGATAAATGCCACAAAATAAAGCATTTAAAATCTCTATTTAGAGTTATCCTTAACCTCAAACCAGTTTTGAGCTGATGGTTCTCCTCAGTGAGGGGCTAGGATTTTCAGACACTAGATCTGAAACACTAAATCAAGGCCAACACTTATCTAATACTTAACTATTAAGTAGAAAATCTGAAATTTTCAGACACCAAATGTCTTCAAATCTAGATATCTAACTTAAGTATCTACATATATTTTAGCAATATCATATATTAATAGCCTTAGTGATATAATGTTGCCAAAGCTCCAAGAACCAAATTACAGTAATAAGGAAATCATATCATGTGATTGATTTAAGCTTGTATTATAGAAGTAATATAGCGAGCATGCTAATAGCTCTAATAATCTATTATATATAAAGGCCATGAGAGAAAGCATTTAAAAATTGTCTAGAATTATACCTATACTCAAGCCAGCTTGAAGCTGATGGCTCTCCTCATAGAAGTGCTAGGGTATTCAGACACTAGATCTAAAATACCAACTTAATGCCAGTAATTATCTAATACTTAAATATTTTTTTTCAGTAGAAAATCTGAAATTGAAGATCTAGTGTCTGAATATCCTAGCACTTCACAGAGGAGAGCGATCAGCTCAAACCAGTTTGGGGATGTGGATAATTCTAGATAGAGATTCTTAAATGCTTTCTCTTGTTTATCAATAAAAGCTTGTTAGAGCTATTGGCACACTCACTATATTACATCTGTAATATAAGCTTAAATTTAGTCATGTGATATATGAATTGATTTCCTTATTATTATAATTTGGCTCTTGATGCTTTGGCAATGTTATATTGTGAAGGCTATTAATGTAAGGTGTGCCTGAAGTGTGTTCAGACACATATAGCTACTTAAGATAGATAGCTGGATTTGAAGACATATAGGTGTATGAAAATTTTAGATTTTCTACTTAATATTTAAGTATTAGATAAGTGCTGGTCTTGAATTGGTGTTTTAGATCTAATGTCTGAATATCCTAGCACCTCACTGAGGAGAGCCACCAGCCTGAAACCAGTTTGGAGATAGGGATAATCCCAGATAGAGATTTTTAAATGTTTTTTTCTTGTGACATTTCCTGATAAAAGCTTGTTAGAGCTACTTGATTTCCTTATATATATATATATATATATCCACAGATGGCGTCCTACCAAAAACACCTATCAAGCGTATATTTCGTTTACATAAACATCAGAGTAGTTAGTATTCACTATCTCTAACTATAATTCCACTTTCAGATCATGATTTCAAGCTATTTTCTATCGTCAGTGAAAGACAGGAATAAAGTTTCTTTATTCCTGTCTTTCACTGACGATAGCAAATAGCTTGAAATCATGATCTGAAAGTGGAATTATAGTTAGAGATAGTGAATGCTACTCTGACGTTTATGTAAACAGAATATACGCTTTGATCGGTGTTTTTGGTAGAAACGCCATCTGTTGACATAAATACAAGCGTTAGCAAGTTTTTTAACTTGCATTTTTGTTTATCATAAATGTACCTTTGAGGTCTTTCTTGCAATGATATAGATTGCAGAGGCTTCTACTATGTGGTGATGCTGAACTGAGATCAGACCCATATAGCTATCTGGTTTGCTATGCTGAGTTTGAAGACATTACGTGTCTAAAAAATTCACGCTTGCAAGCTGAATAGAAATTGTTTCATAAACGCTCAGAGTTTGTATTTAGATCTAGTTTCTTTATTCCTGTCTTTCACTGACGATAGCAAATAGCTTGAAATCATGATCTGAAAGTGGAATTATAGTTAGAGATAGTGAATACTAACTACTCTGACGTTTATGTAAACGAAATATACGCTTGATAGGTGTTTTTGGTAGGACGCCATCTGTGGACATAAATACAAGCGTTAGCAAGTTTTTTAACTTGCATTTTTGTTTATCATATATATATATATATATTTATTTATCACAATGTAATTAGTTAGTCATCACTCATTAAATATTTATGAAATTTGAATTTTTATATACTTCTTTTGAATATGCCATGATTAGTGCCAAGATAATAAAAGTCTTACTATACTCTATTTTTATTTTTTTGAATAAAAAGAATAGAAATGTCAGAATTTCATCACAATAAAACCTGTTTTGAGCAATATTCCTTTCTCCATTAACATTACTTTCTCTATGGAAGTATAAGTAGCAGTCTTGCTGTAGATAGGCTATGGTTTACCTAGTTATTTTGATGCTTTTAAATCTGTACTGAGTTCAGAATTTATCCACTGACCTCCACATTCTAGTACCTAATTCAGATTCTCAACTAGCTTTTTCAAAATGTAAGCTTTCTGATGCAATAGAAGAAGATTATCCAATTATTTTCCCTGCCATTACTGAATCTACAACTTTTATATCATCATCTAAGAAAGACACTTTATATTTTTTTGAAGTTTCATATTTTTTTTAGCTCTACACTTAAAAAAGATTTTCTTATATGAAGTACTGTACCATATCTAAATCCAGAAAGAATAAGAAAGTGAAAATTAATATTATGTGTCATTCACGTATTTAAAAAAATGTTTTTAATAAATGTGGCTATGGATAGCACACCAAGCCACAAAAACAGCTGCTACTGAATCATAAAATTTATTAAATTTATCAATTTGAATGTGTTTTTTATTTTTGTTTACTTATATTTTTGTAAAAAAAAACAAATACCTTGTTTTATATATTAGATTCATGTACAATATTTTATTTAGTTCATCTTTGAATACAGCTAGAGTAGTGGATTTTATTATAAGCCCATATCGTTTTTGGATAATAGTATTACTTTTTTCTACTAACTATTCTGTATGATTTTCATTATAGTTGTTTGATATACACTATTACTGCATTCATATAATGTATAGCTCCTTATATAAAATATTTGGAATGGCTATATTTAATTTATAATCCTTTGTTTTTATCTTATATTATTGATTGTCATATTTAATTTTATTAAACATTGTGGCTTAACTGTTTTATAAAATTCTAGGATTGTATACATGAGTAAGTGCATGTTTATATAAATGTATTTTTCATTTTACTCATGAACATTGTTGTCCTTTATTCCTATATCAATAAGTTCATCTAGATCTCATCTGCTACCATTTATAGAGTCAAGATGGTTCATAAGATATTTCTTGAGATTCTGGCAATGCCTATTGTATGCCATCTCAGCAACATGACAATTGGATGATAGCATCAGTCCACAAGTCAAAATTATACTAAAAATAATAAACAATTTCTTGCACACATAAATGACAAACTATTCCTATATCTTTTGACTAAAAATTATAATTTGACAGACAGACAGGCAGACAGACAGACAGACAGACAGACAGCCAGACAGAGACAGATAGACAGATAGATAGATAGATAGATAGATAGATAGATAGATAGATAGATAGACAGACAGACAGATAGATAGACAGTTAGATAGATAGATAGATATATAGATATAGATAGATAGATAGATAGATAGATAGATAGATAGATAGATAGATAGATAGATAGATAGATAGATAGATAGATAGATAGATAGATAGATAGATAGATAGATAGATAGATAGATAGATAGATAGATAGATAAGCAGGCATACAAAGAGGTAGACAGATATGAAAGAGGTAGACAGATATGAAGATCTATAGGCAAATAGGTAAAAAGATAGATAGATAGATAGATAGATAGATAGATAGATAGATAGATAAGCATGCATACAAACAGGTAGACAGATATGAAGATCTATAGGCAAATACATAAAGAGATAGATAGATAGATAGATAGATAGATAGATAGATGATAGGTAGATAGACAAATAGACAGATAGATAGATAGATAGATAGATAGATAGATAGATAGATAGATAGATAGATAGATAGATAGACAGACAGATAGATAGATAGATAAGCAGGCATACAAACAGGTAGACAGATATGAAGATCTATAGGTAAAGAGATAGATAGATAGATAGATAGATAGATAGATAGATAGATAGATAGATAGATAGATAGATAGATAGATAGATAGATAGGTAGATAGATAGATAGATAGATAGATAGATAGATAGATAGGTAGGTAGGTAGGTAGGTAGGTAGGTAGGTAGGTAGGTAGGTAGATAGATAGATAGATAGATAGATAGATAGATAGATAGATAGATAGATAGATAGATAGATAGATAGATAGATAGATAGATAGATAGATAGATAGATAGATAGATAGATAGATAGATAGATGTGGATGAATAGCAAGGTTAATGAATGAGATATAAATGGATATAAATAAATAGTTAATTATGGATAGATCAAAATATAAACATAGATATTATCAAGTTTTTTATATTTATTAGACAGATCATCTCTTAATCTCAGGTCTTTCATATAACAGTTTAAACCACTGCCACTGTGCAGGATTTTATGAATAACTTTTTTTTATCATGTGAACCTTAAGTATTAAAGACTTTTATACCATTCATTTTTAACATCTTATGGAAGAATAAATATATCATTGCACTGCAGATATATTCTCAAATTGGTTTGTATTTATATCAATGCAATCACCATCTCATCTTCACCAAATTATAATTATCCATCAGCACATAAAGACAGATTACCTGTTTTTACTATCCATGTATTTCATGAACAATCTTCATTTATCAGGTAATCTAGAGGAACAAACACATGAAATTTTACATCCACATGACAGATAGAAAATTGTCCTTTACCTTATGTTTTTCCAAAAGTACAAGGGGATTAAATATTATATTTAAAAAATAAGAGATGATGTTAAATATGAAAAGGGAATTGGATATAAAATGACTTGTTGGAATATGGTTTACTTGGACATACAGAAAACAATTAGATGAAAGAGCACAAGAATATAATAATGCAATTAATAGAAGAAATCATACATATGCTTTATATCATCATTATTTAAAATAAGGACATAAAATACATTGTATAAAAATATAAAACCTTTAAACTATATTAAAGAAACTAATAGAAAGAAAATATATAAAACTAATTACATTAATTACTACAAAAATAATCATATGAATATAATGGTAGATAAAACATCATTTGATTTAACTAATAGTTGACTAATGATAAATGACTGGAAAATAATATAATATACATTAATACAGAGATTTTTTGCATTGTAAATATTGTATTAATATTATAATAAGTTATAGTTAATTTTATATAAAGGAAATAAAAATATATTATTATAAAGTGTTGAAAGTTTGAAATTCTTAAATCAAAAGTTAAATTCCGATAATGCGCTCTTACTTTAAATATTATAAATCTCCTTGCACTCATGTGTCAGTAAAAGATTAAAAAACTTAAGTGAGTCACTTAAGTTTAGATCACATTTCTCTATATAAACCAACTTTTACTAAACATGCTAAGTCAGGGCTTGAATCTATTGTGGGCCTGATGTTATAATCAAATTTTGAATTGTGCAAATCTAATTGAAAGTTGGTGTATATATAGAAATGCATTCTAAACTTAAGCAATTCCCTTAACTTTTTTAATCTCTTAATGATGTGTGAGATGTGTGGAGATGTATAATATTTAAAATAATAGGGCATTATGGGAATTCAATATCCAGTTTAAGAATTTTAAATTTTCACTGCTTCATAATAATAGATTTACATTTATAAGTCTGATTATTGCATGGTCAAAAATGAAACAATAGGGTCAAAAATAAAAATGAAGGGTCATCAGTATTCTGCGACCACCAAGTAGCTACAGGCCATGTATTTGAACCTAGTTCTGCCCAAATAATTTGTACAGAAAAAAATGGTGCCAAAAGAAAAGTTAGAGAGGCTTTCTATATAGAAAATGACATTAATGCCATTAATAGAAGAGAGGCATGTTTTGCTCTCTCTAAACAATGGACTAATTAAAAATTCAAACTCATTTGCATAATCATAACAATCGTTAGTTACAAAGCTATGAGTATGAGATTCAAACATGAAATCTCGAAAGCGCTTAGCAAAGCTATTATAAATTAGAGTAAAATTATAGCTTCACTATTTAATGCGAAAAAAAAAAAAGTCGCATACTTATCATTATTGTCATTGTAAATATAATTGCTGTTATATAAAAATATGTTATATCGTATCATATGATTTATTTTAAAAATGCAACACTATAAATTTGTTTGCTATTTTTTATTTTTTAAAATGTATTATTATTATTAACATTAACTATACATTAGTATTCATAAACTAATAATTTATGTGCAATAAAATCGAATATATATATATTTAAAATGTTAGAATTTTGCTAATTTTTATTTAATGTTTAAACATTTTTAACATTATTTATATCTTTTTTTTAAACTTATTACGTTTTAAAATCATTAGAGATATAATTATTATTTATAATTTGTAATAATATTTTTTTTATTTTTTCCACTTAAATCTTTATAATATTAGTAGAAATATATTTTTTCCTTTTTTGCTTTGTTTATATATATTAGATATATGAAAAACCTTCATTTCATTATAGATAAAAACTAATGACCTTCAGTATTTGGTGCTAAACCAGCAACTTTTCAGTTGGTATACGTCGCAATCTCTTAAACACGGTTTCAATATCTATTTGTTGAATATTTATTAATATCATATTATCACAATTTTATCTACAAGTGTCAATTTTCATACACTCTCATTAAGCCAATGCACATGCTGCTTTAAAGATAAATTATAAATGAATACTCAATTTTTCCAGACACGAGATATAGTATTTTAGAAAGAATGGATCATTTATAATTTATCTTTAAAGCGCATGTGCATTGGCTTAATCGCTAATATTACTATTACATAGCGCTATATAAAATAACATCTCATTATACACTCTCATTGTTAAAATGTCAAACGTGTGAGTGGCGAAAGTCTGACACTTGCAGGTCAAATTATAATATGTGTATTTTTATAAAGAAAAAAAATTACAGCACTAATTATATATGAAATAAATGGGAATACTCTTTTAATGTGATTGTAGCTGTAAATAATTGATGTACCTCACGTTGTAATAGTCGATCAATTATGCAATAAGAGAACATAGTTCTTTTATTGCTATCTCTATTTTTATGTTAATGGTTATCCTAAAGAATTTTAGCCAGAGGAGCAAATTTAATTCAATTAAATTTTATATTGTCAAATAGTTGAATTTACTAAAATTTTTGATCAAACTAATTGACAATATAAATCACTATTGATTTAAAACATTCTCCTTTGACTAAAGTTGTTCATAATAATCATCTATATAACAATAGTGGATATAACAGTCAGCTGTACTCTTATTGAATGTTATAACTACAGATAAGATTAATTATTTACAAAAACAATCACTTCAAGAGTGCATTCTTTTGTTTATATTCAACTAATATTAATAAATTTAATTTTAAGTTATGTCTTCTATAGAAACTTAGCTTAGTATAGCAATACTCTATTTCTAAAAAGCAATCAAACGTTGCTGAAATTATAATTTGTCTTTTAATTGACATCATCAGCAACTTATGAACCAGATGACATCCGATAAAATACAGTGATGCAGAAATAGAATCTATTGTGTGTGATTCTGTACCAGTTATTTTGCAGAATACTAATAATATTAATTATGCTAGAAACAAAGGTCCGCCAGAGATTAGTTGATTTTTTTTTTCATGATTATTGTCATTTGAAAGATTTTGAATCATGTGTATATATATATAAATGCAAAACCATAAAATAATACAATACTAGATTAAATTCAAAAAATTTACCAAAATCCTTTCACAACCATGGTTTCATCTACTACAAATAGACCTTCTCAAGTGAAAATCAAACTATAAGAAATAACAAATATATACACACAATCAAACCTTCCCATAATTCATTTCAAACTCCACCTTCCCTTAATATATATATAATCTTATAAGTGAATATTTATTAATACAATAATAAGATATATGTAATGTATAACTTTAAAAAAATTATCTATTTACAATGACTTTTAACTATCCTTGTCATCTTTGTCAACAAACACTTTGAAAGTCTAACCTTCCCACAATTCTGTGATCTTAATCGTTGCTGACTGTCTGTTGATTAAGGTTTGTTTGTATTAACATATTAGCATAATATATAAATACTAATATACAAATATGCTAATATAGAAATACAAACAAAACTTAATTAATAGACAGGCAGCAAATGTTAAGATGATGGAATTGTGGGAAGGTTAGTCTTTGAAAGTGTTAGTTGACAAAGACTACAAGGATAGTCAAAAGTGGTCCTAAGTGGATAAAATTTTTCAAGTTATAATTTACATATATCTAATTAGTGTTATTTATAAATATTTAATTATAAGATTACATATATTAATTTAAAGAAATACAGATGTCAAATGATAATATTATTACATATATAATAAATATAGAACCAGATACCCTCACTTCAAAAGGTCCATCAAAACATTTACAGTTATTTTTAAAGTTGGATATTTATTGTTTTATGTAATAAGAGTATATTTCAACACATATACTAATGTATTTTTCTTTATTTTCTTTTTATTAATACCAACTTTTATTTTTTTTAGAAAACTTACTTGAAACTATTTGAAAATTTTATATGCTATAATGCACATAATGCCGCTATATTGTAAAATTATTTAATTTTATTTTTCAGTTTAAAAATAAAATTATTGTGACACTTTTTTTTTTATCAAATTGTAATAACATTCTAATATAATAGTTTAAATCCTTTGAGAAACCTTTTAATTTTGGAAAGTTTTATTTACATTCCTGTTTCTTTTATTTTAATTATAATCTGTTTTAATTTATCTTGCAAAGAGCAGAGATTTAATTTTGTATTAATTAATGTAGGAATAAGTTAAGAGTCCTTGTGAGATATTTTAATTAAGATTTAAATGTGAGATAGGGGTTGGCCTGGTGCAAATCTTCTAATTAATTAAAAAAAAGAGATGGCATGGGTGATAAAATGGCATATAAATAGCCCAGAAGTTTAGAACTTATGTTTCTTCGGGTGCTTATTATTCTGATTAGCTTGACCTAGATCAACTTGCTTAAGAAAAGTAACAAAGCAGCTCATTTTATTAGGCTAATACATGAATATCCTTTTAATACATTGTTGTTCACATCCTGGACCCACCATCAGGTAATTATATTCATGTATCTATTGAAGAGACATGCAACCAAACTCTCAGGATACCCTATGTTGAATTAATTGTGTTCATTTTCCAAATGGTCAAGTCCCACACTGTGTGTATTCAAACCCCTAGAATGCCATGCTAAATCAATCCAGGACAGATCATGATCTTTGAGCTGTTCTTTCCAATTGTGCTTTAAAAGCCTAAACTAGCAGTGATTCCCAAGTATGCCACCACACTTACCATCATTTAAAGAGAAAATGACATGAACACTTTACTCAATAATATCCACACACAAATGTGAGTACTCACTGGACTTGTCTGTATCATCAAGTAACTTATTTTATATTCTTTCCAGTCATAAATCTCTAATTAGACTCTCTGCTCAATCTAAAGTAAATCTGTGATATAAAGTGTCATATTTTTGTAATTATTGTAAGTATTCTTTTATTCTGATGTGTGCAGTATATTTAGTTTTAATGCTATATATTAGTGATTTTAAGATGAGTTTTTATTATGTGTCAGAATGTGTTTCTAGAGTTTCTTTCCTTAAGCTATTTAGACTTAGTTGTATATTTTATATTCTGGGCAAATGTTTGGGCAGATGTAAATAATCTTATTGCTTACCTGTCTCCATTTGAGACACTTTTAATTAATTCAGAACAGCCTGGAATACTTTTGTTTTCCCTAAATTGGAGATTTTGTTTTCTCTCATTTTAAAATACATACTCTGTAGTATTTCCTTATTCTATTTGTTCTTCTTGCATTGAAATCAACCTTGGTAATCTTAAATGTGATTATCTATGGGTTGTGCTGCAGACATATGATATATCTAGTTTGAATGTTCTAGGGAGTGCTTGCCTGCACTGTCTCACTTCATTTCTTGCAAGTCTATTTCATTGCTGAAAATCTTTGAATGGAAAAACTGAAATTGACTGGTGAATCTTCAGCCGAAGTAAAATTTATTTCCTCCTTTTTAGAAACATGATAAGGAATTAGCTTTGCTGTCGAAGTGTTTAATGTTTTCTTTCTCACATACACACATTGATAAAAATTTGCTAAATCCACACCATCATGTATATATCTCGGTACCTGAATTTTTTTAAAATGTAATATTAATAAATAGTAAAATTTATTGAATTACATTAGCTAACATTAGTCCTAGTTTTATTTCTCAGTTGTCTGAATAATATTAATGAGCTCTTGCTTTCCTGGATTTATGCGGTGTCAGTCATCTTCATCATGAAATTTTGATGACTGTAAATTAAATTTTCCAGGTAGGCAGTGACCTGGTGGCGCCCTCAGTAATCAAAAAGAATACAGAAATGACTGGTACAATATATATTATATAATGAGGGTTCCAATAGCTCTTAACAACTTTTCAGAACATTCCTATCTCCAGACCAGTTTGTAGTGCATGTGATATATGACTTGATTTCCTTGCAATTATATATATATATATGTGTGTGTGTGTGTTTTATTTATAAAGAAAGGAGATGATTGTTTATTATTAATTGATGGGTAACATTATATATATAAATAAAAACTTACCAAATGTCTAAAATAATTATTGGTCTGTTCTGTTTTCTGATTGCTCTTTGCATGCTTAATTGATAACTTTTTCATAAAATTGCATATTGGCAATAAATAAAATGAAAAATATAATGCAAATAGTTAACTTTTCATACAATCATAGACCCAAGTTTCTCAAAACTTTAAATATAAAGAAATATTTCTTGACTTAGAGATGTTATGTCAATTATTTGAGCCTCAAAATATACTACATCATTACTCTAGCATCACAGAAAGTTGAATTGGGTACAACCTCTTTGTTGCTACAATTAATACATTGTATATGTAAATGAAAATGTTTACATTTACCAATTAATTTATATAAAAATAACACATTATTAATAATAATATTGTCTTATAATTTCAGTAATTCTGCATGTGATGGAACTATATTTATGAATGATATTTTATCCAATTCATATGATTTGTCAACATTAGAGTAGAGATGTAGTATCTGCCTCTAGAATGTGTTACCCTAGGATCAATTCTGCTTCCATCTTTTGTAAAATAATCGATAATGTAAATCCGTTGTTAATGCAATGTTCTTTAATCAACAAAAGTGGCAATCCACCTTTATCAGTGATCAAATATGTTTATATTTATATATATAGTATTAAAACCAAGTGATAAATCACATGTCCTATATAGCTTGTAAATAAATAAAGAGTAAATAAAGAGTAAATATTTCTAAATTTGCTAATTTTATTATTATTTTTTTATGATAAATGCTATAAGAGAAAGCATTCAAATCTTTATCTATGATTGTCCCCAGTGCCATACTGGTTTTAAGCAATTGCTATCTTCAATAAAATGCTAGGACATTAGATTCAAAAATGCCAAGACCTATATAGCTTGTAAATACCAGTATGTAATAAAGAGCAAATATTTCTAAACAAGCTTATTTTATTATTTTTTTTATTTTTATTTTTTTATGATAAATACTATAAGAGAAAGAATTCAAAGTTTTATCTATGATTGTCCCCATCATCAGATGGCTCTCTTCAGTGAAGAGCTAGAACATCAGATTCAAAAATACCAACTCTAATCATGCACTTATTTAATATTTACAGGCTATATAGGTCATGTGATTTATTACTTGGTTTTATTACTATTATAATTTAGGTTATTGAAGATATGGCTATATTAAATTGCTAAGGCTATTAATATATGGAGTGTCTGAATTTAGTTCAGGCCTATATTTGGAGAGCTGAATTTGAAGACATTAGATGCATGAAAGTTTCTGATCTTCTTCTTAATAGTTAAGTATTAGATAAATGCTTAGTTAGAGTTGGTATTTTTGAATTTGACGCCCTTAAAGAGAGTCATATCTCAAAACTGGCCTGGGGATAAGGACAATAATAGATAAAGATTTTAATGCTTTATCAGCATTTATCATAAAAAAATAAATACCTTGTTTTTTATTATGCGATCTCAGATCTATTTATATATACATCCGGATCTTGTTTTATGCAGATTTTTTAATGCAATTTTAAAGATATGTGATTCATGTTTCTTTTCAATATATATCTTTTTATGCAGTTTTTTTTTTATGTGGTAAAGAAGTTCATATTTCACTATATTTATTAGATATCAAGAAATACTTTTTTTTCTTCAAAAATATAATGTTATATTAGCAGCTAATGTGAATATGGCCTTAAGCTATTTAAAATCTTAGCTTTTACATAAATAACCTACTTATACTTATTAGTAAGTGATAATAATATATTTATACTTACAAGTATAAAAATATTGAAATAAATATTCAAAAATTTTAATTTTTTAAAACATATTTTGTTAGATATAACAGAAATTAATATTCTTTTAGACTTTTAAAAATAATCAGAAATAAAGAAGATTTTGTTGATTTTGTAAACTGAAAATAATCTTTCTAATGATAATGTATAATCTTTTTGTTTTGATTGTGATTTCATTTTTTTAATATAGAAACAAAATGTGAACATTTAACATTTATTTCAGTAGTAAACAAAAATATCTCTCAAATGAAGACAAATTTATTATTTTCTGATAAATAAAAATCATTTAATCATAGATTTTACATTGATGTGTGAGACAAAGAAAAATGTCATAAAATCCTGAAATCTGAGAAAGTTTGCTGCAATAAACAACCTCTTAAATTCCAACAAGAGCTAAATAGTTCTGTGTCTGAATATCATAAGCTTTATAAACAATTAGTAAAATCATCATCTCAAAGTTTAATCACTTATTACATTATCAACAGAAAAACATTAATGCAGCATTGTCAAGACCAGAGGTGGCACTTTTTGTACTTCCACTTGTGATGAATCTGATTTCTTACCAGTTCACAAATGAACTGCATATTGCCAAATAGTGACAATGATTAAAATATGTATTAAAAATGTAAAATAAATACTGTAGTTAATAAAAAAGTAAAAAAAGTTTGTATTGTATCAATTTTTTTCAAATATTTGAAATTTTTTATTAGTCAGACTTTATTTTCTCTTTTTTTTTATATGAATTTTAAAGTAATTTTCTCTTGTTTTGCGTTTTATAAGATTTCTGAAAATTACAGAACATATCCCCCAATTTTCATAGTAAGTTAAATCTATTTTTGTATGACTTTTTTAATGCAGGTTTTCTACAGAACCTATCTACCATATAAAATGAGACCCAGGTGTATATACCTTTGATTGATCTTTTTATATGTTTACAAAAATGAGGCTTACATGTTATAAATTTAAGTCTTAATTTTGTAACCTGCATGATTTAATAGTAGATGTTAGCTTTTTATATATTTTAAATGTCTATGCTTTTTATATGTTAATAATATGTGATGCTTTTTATATGTTTCTAAATTATTTACATTTTGGCTCTTTTTTTATTATGCAATCTCAGATCTATTTTGTAAGCTTTTCTTGACCAGATTTCTATGTGTGTTGCTTTTAATTAATATTAGTCACGTGACTCGAGTTCGAAATCTTTTATATTTGGCTTTTTTTATTATGTGATCTCATATCTATTTTGTAAAGTTTTCAGGTTTATATGTGTTGCTTTTAATTGATATTATAGTCATGTGACCTGAGTTCTAAATTTTTCACATTTTGGCTTTTTTTATGTGATCTCAGATCTATTAATATATATATACATTTGATCATTATATGTTTACAAAAATGAGGCTTACAAGTTATAAATTTAAGTGTTAATTTTGTAATCTCCATGATTTAGTAATTCATGTTAGCTTTTTATATAATTTAAATATCTATGCTTTTTATATGTTAATAATATGTTATGTTTTTTATATATTAAAAATATGTGGCTTCTTTAGTAACCTGTGTTCATTAACACATGATAGCTTTTTATATTTTTAAAATATTTTTTGTGATCTCAGATCTACATGTTGATTTTAATTAATATTATAGTCACGTGATCCAAGTTCTAAATCTTTTACATTTTGGCTTTTTTTTATTATGCAATCTCATATCTATTTTGTAAAGTTTTCAAATTTATATGTGTTGCTTTTAATTGATATTATAGTCATGTGACCCGATTTGTAAATATTTTATGTTTTGGCATTTTTTTTAAGATAATCACGTGACCCAAGTTCTAAATTTTTTGTGTTTTCACGTACTTTTTTTATCACTTACATGGGTCAGATGACATTTTTGGTCAGTTTTGAAATTCAAAATGGTGGATATTCCATTTTATAAAATGCTGTTAAAAGATTAAATATTATTGAAGCTATTGAACTGTGGGATCAATTTCACTGTCAAAGCTGTCAATCTATAAAGTACTCTCTTAAGACATCGATAGATGTAATATTAAATTAACTTTATGATTTTTTTATTTTCATTTAATTATAATAAACATTATTATTATATTTATTAAATTAATTTGGCTGATATTTGCTTACTGAGTCTATCAATTGTTTAATATTGGCTCATGTACCCTAAACTGAGCTAGTCTCAGGAGCAGGTAATTATTAGGATGTTCATCATCATTAGTGAATGCTTAGTCATCCCAAATAAATTTTCTATGTTTATTAAATAGTCTAGGGTTCCCTAAAGGAACTGATCTTCTTAATGTATGTAGGTGTTCAGTACAATATATTGTTATAATACGACATATGGCTGATTATGAGAACAGCTGTAAAGAACAGATGTATATATCAATGCATAGTATAAATCAGTGATTGGTTGATTTAAACCATAACAATATTACTTATTAATTTTGAGTATACTTAAACAATCTAAACTTTAATTTGTATAATTAACTATTCCATGTATTATAGTTTATGAATACCAGTTTTTCTAATTCTGCCACTATGCATGTGAAATGCACTCCGTATTTACTAGATCCAACTTAAATCACCAAAATCCTTAAAATTATTTTGAAATTCAATGTCATACATGTCATTTTTCTCTTTGAGTAACTCAATATTGTATAATGTGTGGTTATATAATGGATGGTAAAAATTTATCCAAATTTATTCACATTATACAATACCCTATTTTAATAATAATAAATAAAGAACTCAGGCTTACATAACGAATAATTTATTTTGGAATTAACCATAAATAATATTTTTTAAAAAAAATTAAAATTTCATTATTTAACTGTCTCCATTTAACACTATAACTCTATAAAATTACTAATGATTCTTTTATTAATATATGTATGAAAGCACGGATGTGTCAGAGGAGGGGTGTATATTGCTAATCATATTAAATTGCTAATCATGTTATGATTTTACTAAGTATATATTTATGTAGATATTATCTGTGACTTTGTTTACTAGTATTAGCTTTCTTACATACCACTTATTCACTGCATACAGATATAAAAATTACTATGAAATGATAATAAAAAATCAGGTTTATTTTAATATTTTTCTTATTCCAGCTCTGGGTAAGCGGTCAAACCCATAAAATAATTATTTGGAATGTTTCAAGAAATCATTATTTAAAACACACATATATGCTTTATTTTTTTTTAGTAATAAAATATTAGAAGTAGAATAATAATGTTATTTATATCTCTTAGTAAAATCGTCATCAAGATAATATATTTCAACTAATTATATTGTTCAAAGGTACTATTGAAATAGATGCTTGGTAATAATTTGTACCACTAGAGGAATCCAGTATGCAAGCCATATCACATCACATTGCATCATCAGCTAATTAAATGGGTACTGTTCTATTAGATCATGTCAGCCACTTGATGGCATGGTTTCTATGCAAAAAATACATAAATATAATGTTACCAGGCCCACCCCATTATTTGTGAAAGAATAATAATAATATGGGTTAATATAATTCATTTATTTCCTTAATAAATTTACTGGAACAATTTTATGTAAACATTCATTATTGCAAATATTCTATTATAGTAGAATTCCTGGTGTACACCAGCACTAGCTGCGAAACCAGCATCTGCTCTCCCTGAAAACTTTACAAAGTCTACTAGCATTGCTTAAGAGATAACTAACAACACCGTGGTGGGAAAAAATGCTGATAATGCTTTAATTACTGAACTGTCTTTTACTTTTTTGGGTTATTTTTGAAAAGGAAAAGTATTTATTTATTGATTGATTTATTACAATAGCTATCTTTGAAAGATAATATGTGTATGGATATTAATGTCACATCTATTAAGAACGAGTAATAATTTCCAAATCGATTTTTTTTTTAAGATTAATAAATGTATTCTTTGGAGATTTTCTTTTGGTTTCTAGATAGAACTACAAGAAAATTTACAGTCATACATTTTATCCAAAGGCTTAATGTAATTCATTGATTTCCTTAATCAATTCCTGTAATTTAGTTGAGAACAATTTTGCACTACAAAAAAATTAAAAACCTTTAACTACAAGTGCCTACAAATTTCATCTTAGTCCTGCAATGTAGAGCATATGGTATGCCTTTTCACATATGCAAGAATTAAAACTTTATCAATTGGCATACCTTATTGCAAAGATTCTATTACAGTAGAATTAATTAATTCCATATATATGCCAGCTTCTGTGGATGTCAGTTGCCCCAATTTCAAACTGTCCATTTACAAGTCAGCCATTTAATTTGTTACAGATATGTTCTCATGCAAACATGACTTTTTGAATGATCTGGTCGAAATATTACTTGGACATACCTTTTACAAATTTTTTAAAGTTCCACGTTGAGTAGGGAAGTGTGGCAATGGGTTGACAGTTGTTAGGAGGTAATAGTATATCAGACGACTTGTAAGCTAATTATTTTGACATGCATATTTGAAGAGTTGTGGCAGGCTTAAGTCTAGACACCCTCACATGATACTGTAGTGAACTTTGAACTGTGAGCATTGGGATAAAGTGCATAACACAAAGCAGGCTGGCTGCTGAAAACAGCATTTTTCTATGGCTTTAGCATAGATATATAAATGTAGATAGGAAGCTGCTGAGTAAATGGCATATTTATCTGCTTTTGCATATAAATAGTGTCATCAAGTGGCTGACACAATCTAATAGAACAGTACCATTGAATGTTCATCATTACAAACAGAATGGGTACAAATAATGAGATTGTGGGAGAATAAATATAAATAAAGTGATTATATAGAAAGTGGGTTCTTTGTTTTATGCTGGGTTTGGAAGAAGATAAAAGGGATCTAGATATAAAGGCCATGAACTGGACAAAGATGATGTGGAAAATTGAAAAGAACATGGGAAAAACCTAGACTGGGGAATGGAAAGGGAAGGTAAGTAGCTAACATGTTTTTCTGGAGATAATGGTTGATAGATTCCTAACTTCAATAAAGGAGAAGCTATAGTGCATCGCATTGCATCACAAGTCAGTGATAAACAACTTTAGACCTTTTTTTCTCATTTGTCACTGCATCAGCCAGGAAGTGAACCGACTAACCTGGGACTACTGCTTGCAAAGCAGCCATTGCTGATCTCTCAACCACCAACTTTAGACTTTTCAATGAAAATGCGTACAAGTGTTCTGGATATTTTGTTGAGAAAAAATAAAACATTTCAACTTACATTGAAAGTTAGGAAAAAATGCCATACTTCATCGAAAATTTAAAAAAAGCATGGCTGCAGATAGAATAAATAACCACAGTATGAAAGAGAATTACATGAGAAATATTTATTTTATATTATTCCTTTTTTGAACATCAAACAGATATAATATTATTATCTGTAATTAGCAAATATTAAAATCAAGACAATTATAGATATTTCATTGAAAGTATCTTAAATTGTTAAAGTTTTTAAATTCCATCAAAAAAAATTATTTTTAAAAAAAGTTTAGTGATGGAGTATAAAATTTCAAGTTCTTTAAAGTTGAAAAAAATTATATGAAAAATATTTATTTTATGTTGTTTATTTTTGAACAGTAAATAGATATAATATTACCTGTAATTAAAAAATATTAAAATCGAAACAAATTTTGATATTTCTCAAAAGTAATTTAAACTAGCAGAGATTTCAAATTTCATACAAATTTTTAAAAAATGTTAATGTAAAATAATAATAATAATAATAATAATAATAATAATAATAATAATAATAATAATAATAATAATAATAATTATTATTATTATTATTATTATTATTATTATTATTATTATTATTATTATTATTATTAAACAACTAAGTTTTATCAATCAAAGTTTGAATTCTTTTTAGATTTAAGTATGAGTATCATTCCATTCATCCATATATTTATTTATCTACCTACCTACCTATCTATGTATCTATTTGTCTTTTTCTTTATTTGCTTCTCTATTTGTCCATATGCATATCTATTTATTTTTCTTTACATATACTTTTTAACAATTCATTCATCTATCTACTTATCAACCAATCTATTTGCACTACTAATATATTCTCTTATCTTACTATCTAACTGTCTATTTAACTATCTACACGACTTTCTATTTCTCTATATATCCCCCACCCATATATCTATCCACCTATCTATCTATTCATCCATTAATAAATAAATTTATCTAATTTATATCAGACTATCTAATTATCTATCTATCTACAAATATTTCTGTCCATTTAGTTATTTATTTATTCATCTATTCAACCAGCCACTTATATAAATAATATCTATTCATCTATAAATCAATCAATCTATTTTTCTATTTGTCTATCCTATCTTTTCATTTACCCATTCAACCATCCAATATCTTTATATGCACTTTCAATGAAATGACTAAAGTTGTTTATCCCTTGTTCATGTTAGTAGTGATTTGGCGGCTTTAACTAGTGCAAAACGTGTCTAAGAGTGTCTACTAAAGTGGTTAACATCAAAATATAACACTAGGCAGTGCATGCAGTGCAATATATAGATCATATAAACTTTATTACAAAATGAAAATGTTTTAAAAACTCTTACAAACACTGGCTAAAAATATAATGGATGTTCATGACGTTCAAAATTCATAATCTAATATTAATAGTTCATCTTCTAATAGGAATTGTGTTTTCCAAGAATGATCATTTAACAAAGAAAAATAAAATGAATTCCCAATAAATGTAGCTTGCAGGTTGTGTGGAATTGATCCATTACAGGGAAAAAAATGAAATGGAGTTATGTTTTATAATGTATTCTTCAAAACGTATTTAAAAAGATTAAGTGTATATAGCATTCATTATACTACATTGGCTGCAGAAAGGAGTTTGCTATGAACTGAAAGGAGACCCTATGATTCCTCTTGGAGGCCTTAAAGGAGCAGAGCAGGGCAAATTCCTAATGTCCACTCCATACGTTCTTGTCATTGCAGCTGTTATTACAATGTGATTATTCATATAGTATACAAACATGGATGGGCTGCTCACCAACACGCATTAGCCAGCATGATGAGTTTATTGGCTTTTTACCTCTGAGTTTAAAAATATTTTTTCCAATATATACAATCATGATAGACAAAAATAAATCATGGCCTTTATTCCCAGGAGGCTGTAAAGTCATCAACCAAGGCAGCGGTTGGTGGCTGAAGGCGGAGGGTGCTAAGAATCCTCTGACTGTGGACTCAGGCTGTGATTTGATGATGACTTTTTATTTAGGTACTTACAACTGCAGATCACTTTCAAGTGAAGGAAGATTGGAAGAGTTAGAAGAAAAACTGTCTTATATTAAATGGGACATTATTGGACTTTGTGAAGTTAGAAGAAAAGTTGAAGAAACATTTGATTTAAAAAGTGGACATATTGGAAATACAAGTGGAGTAGGATTCATTATAAATAAAAAATGGAAGAAATAACATTGTGGAGATTGACAGTGTATCAGACAGAGTGGCAAGATTAGTTTTACAATTTAATAGCAGATACCAAATGCAGATAATTCAGGTTTATGCCCCAACAAGTTCTCATAGTGATGTCAGTTATAGAAGATTTTTATATGGATGTACAAAAGGCTTTTGATCAGAGTAAACAACATTTTAAAATTGTTATGGGGGACTTTAATGCGAGAATTGGTAGACAAATGAAAGATGAAATTGCTGTAGGTAATTTTGGTTATGGTAATAGAAATGAGAGAGGACATAGACTTGTGGAGTTTGCAGAAAAAGAAAAACTTTATATTATGAATTCATTTTTTGAGAAAAATGTTAAAAGGAAATGGACGAGGAAATAGACATGGAAGCATCCAAATGAAGGTACAGCAGAATTGGATTATATTTTGACTAACAGAAAATACATATTTCAAGACTGTAATGTTCTTAATAAATTTAACACAGGAAGTGATCATCATTTAGTAAGATGTAAGATATATGTTAATGCAAAACTAGAGAGACAACAATTATTAAGAAAAACAATATTTACAGTTCATATTCCTAATCTTCAGAAACATTCTAATGAATTTAAATTAGAACTTACAAATCGGTTTCAAATGTTAGTAGATTTTGAACATGATTCAGATTTGAATGACATTAATAGGAAAATAAGTGATACACTTTTAAAAAACTGCAACAAAGATATCTGGTAGAAAAAAGCAGCAATTGACCAATAAAATTTCTACTGAGGCTAGAGAATTTATGAAGAAAAGATGAAATATGAGAATATACAACAATGATGCATTAAAGAAGATTGAATATCTCAAATTTGATAAAATGGTGTGGAAAAGAGTTGAAAATGATATAAGAAAGTATAATTGTGAACTAGCAAGGAAAGCTGTAGAAGAGAATAAAAGTCTAAAGAGTAAAACAACATTTTGGTATTGGTATGCAATTTATATCTGCAATAAGAAAAAGATGGCATTATTACTAAAAAGAGAGATGGCATCATGAAATGTGTAGAAGACTTCTATCAAGAATTATATAGTAATAAAGAACAAGTGCCTCCTATACCTATTATATCTTCCGAATTGCCCAGAATTTTTAATGAGGAAGTGAGACATGCAATTAAATTTATGAAGAAAGGGAAGGCTCCAGGTAATGATGGAATTATAATTGATATATTAAAGGAAGCAGGTGATGAAATAGAATTTTTTTTTTAGCAAAGTTATATATCAAATGTCTAAATGATAAAGATGTACCAGATAATTGGAAGAATGCAGTATTAATATTAATATTTAAAAAAGGTGATAAAGAAGATATTAAAAAT
The DNA here is from genome assembly GCA_028023455.1 of Epiperipatus broadwayi. NCBI lineage: Eukaryota > Metazoa > Onychophora > Udeonychophora > Euonychophora > Peripatidae > Epiperipatus > Epiperipatus broadwayi. Next base: position 2,811,951 of record JAQFVV010012542.1, on the reverse strand, counting down.
TACAGACCTATCAGTCTTTTATCAGTTTTATACAAAATTTTTACTAAGATAATTACAACTCGTCTACAGAAAACACTGGATTTCCTCCAACCAAGAGAACAAGCTGGATTTAAAAGTGGTTTTAGTACAGTAGATCATATCCAGATGTTGAGAGAAATTATAGAAAGGACAAATGAATATGAGTTGCCATTATGCTTAGGATTTGTAGACTATGAAAAGGCATTTGATTCTATAAACATTTCTTCAGTGATTAAAGCATTGGATCATCAAGATGTAGATTCAGGGTATTGTCATATTTTAAAGAATATTTATAAAATGCAACAGCAACAATTACATTACATAATGATAGTAGGAAAATCAACATTGAAAAGGGTGTAAGACAGGGTGACTCCATATCTCCAAACGTTTTTACAGCAGTGCTGCAAAAAGTATTTTTTGGATTAAAATGGAAAGCTAAAGGAGTGAAAGTAAATGGAGATTATTTAAGTCATTTAGATTTTGCAGATGATGTAGTTGTTTTTGCAAATAATGCTTTAGAGCTACAGGAAATGTTGCAGGAGTTATCATATGAAAGTAGGAAAGTAGGACTAAAGATAAATGTTAAAAAGACTAAAGTAATGTTTAATAGGTTTTCTCAAAATATGAAAATAAAGATTGATTATGATGAGTAAGACGAAGTTAACAGTTACAAATATCTTGGTCAGATTATTAATACAGATGGAAATATAATGGATGAAATTAATCATAGAATTAAACTTGTTTGGAGTGCTTTTCATAGAAATAACATGATACTAAAAGGAAATATGCCTATGTATTTGAAAAGAAAGGTTTTTAATAAATGTGTTTTACCAGTTCTTACTTATAGATCTGAGACTTGGACCCTTAAGAGAAGAGCAATACAGAGACTTTAGACCACTCAAAGAAGTATGGAGAGATGCATGTTGGGAGTAACAAGAAGAGATCGAAAATTCAATGTATGGGTAAGAGAACAAACAGGTGTTACTGACCTCATTGAAAAAATTAAAAGATTTAAGTGGAGTTGGGCTGGACATATTGTTAGAAGATATGATAATAGATGGACAATTGAAATTTTAAACTGGATTCCAAGAGATTGTAAAAGACCCAGAAAGAGACCACATGTGATATGGATGGATGAAATAAGAAAGTGTGCAGGGGTGATGTGGACAAGAGAAGCTAAAGATAGGAAAAGATGGATTGAACTTGGAGAGACCTTCATCCTGCAGTGGATTGATAATGATTGATTCTCATACTACATTGGATTTTTCCTATTCTCTCAAGTAATTGTCTTTAGAAAAATAACAAAAACTACGACTTTTTAATAATTTTGTAGATGCTTGATATTTTCACTGATCTAATTGTTTTTAACTTTGAGTTAAATAGCACTGTATTTCATTATAGATTAATAATCATATTTATATCATTTATGTAAATAAGTGTTTGCATACAAATTTCATACATATTTATTTTTCTAAAAATGTTAATACATATTTTTCTAATGGGAATTTTTATTACTAGAGTTTAACAGGACAAATGTGAAAAAAGATTATAGTGGACACTTTAAAATAAAATGTTCAAATATTCATGAAAAGATATTTTGATCATAATAATATTCATTGTTTGTGTTGCTAATGTGTGTGCAAATTTTACCAGGAAGGTCATTAGTACTACTATTATTTTTTCTAAAAGAAGTGATAAATTATGCATGCATTGTTTTTAAATGATTTGCCATCCAGAGGACATTATTTCCCATGTCAGGTAGTTAAAAGCTGAAGATGTCATCTACAGAACTATGAGTGTTTTTAAAAGGTCATATGTTTATTATTATTATTATTATTATTATTATTATTATTATTATTATTATTATTATTATTATGCAAAATTATTTATGAATTATAAGATAAAATTTATACTTTTTATTATCTTTTGCTTAAGATAAATTTATATTTGACATAATACATAATTTTTTTTATATTTGTTAGTATCATTTTATTATTATGCATTTATAATTATTTATTGGTAAACAGTCAATATTTGGTATTTATCAGAAGCTCACAAAGATTTTTATTGATATAGTATTTGGTTATTATTAATGTAATATGTTTTATCATTATTATATTGAGTGTTTATGCATTTTCCAGTCATGCCCAATATTTTGAAATCTTATGCTACCATTATCTATATGTGTGTGTTTCTTGTCAGCTGCAAAATACTACTATGCTATTTAAAATATTTTAAAGTCACTTTGACTCATATTTATTTGTTGGTTTTGTATGTTGTTCAATATATGTATTTTTAGAGATAGAAAATTATTTATCTTGTTTACATAGTGTTTTGCCAAAAATATAGGTTATTACCTGTTCAGGTTTGTGGGTGCAACTCCCTCTCATAATATCATTTCTAATTAGATAATACATTTGACAATTGAGAAGAGTTCTCCCCAATTATAGGTATTTTTCATGAGATTTTGTTTTTAATATTATATTATCTTTCATGTTTAGTTAGCATATCTGGATCCTTAGATAGGATTTTGTTTGGTTCATATTTCAATTGTCATGTGCTAAGACTATATCCACACATATAGTTGCTCTAAATAAGGAGTTCTGGAAGATACCATAGCATATTTGCCATTGTAATAATTATGGCTTTAAAAATCCATTCCCTCATAACAATATCATAATTTATGTTTTATCATGCTAGGTAAAGATAAAATATATTTAGATTGTAATGGCAATAGATAAGCTTGTTTTTGAAGTGTATAGTCACTTCAGAGACACTTTTAATATTTATAATGTATAGTAAAGCAAATATATTTTATAAATTTAATTTTAATCTATTTGTATAGTGCAATAAAGGAAACACATATACTTCATCATCATCATCATGTTCCAGTAGTATGTCCCCAATGGATTGGTAAGGCAAATAAATGCTTGTCATTAATTATATGGACATAAGCAAATTAGAATGTTGCATATATGTCACTTCTGAAATGTTTTACTATTTTACTATTATTTAGTTAATAATGCTAGATAGTATTTTTAGCCATGCATTTTGTAATAGTTAAAATTATAATTACAATATTTAAAATTATTTTAAGTCACATATTATAAAAAGTAGTTATACTAACATAATGTCATATAGTTTAAGTGATTATTAAATAAATAGTCCTGACAATAATAAATAGCTTGACATGGGCAATTACAGTCTAAATATTTTCATTTATTTTAAAACTTTAGCAAATAGCTATGTTATAATTTTAGAAGAGTCTAAGTTATGTATAGAAATAAGAAATATATTAGAGCTACATATGTTTTAAAATAGAATGTTTTAAAAAGAAATAAATAATGTTTAACCAATAGTTACAAATTGTAATTTATAAAATTATCCTTTCTTTGTTAAAATGTTTAAAGTTATAATTGGATAGACAATGTGTTTAATTTTATAGTAGTGCATCTTATATAACAGCACTTATATTTGCAAATGACCACAATGGGAATTTGTTGTTAATGTGGGTGCAAATTTTACCAGAAAGGTCATTACTACTATTATTATTATTTTTAAAAGAAGTGGATAAATTATGGATGCATTGTTTTTAAAGAACATGCCTTCCAGAGAACATTATTCCCCTTATCAAGTAGCTCAAAGCTGAAGATGTCATCTACAGAACTGAGTGTTTTTAAAAAGATATATTATTACTTTATTATTATTATTATTATTATTATTATTATTATTATTATTATTATTATTATTATTATTATTATTATTATTATTATTATTATTATTATTATTATTATTATTATTATTATTATTATTTATGAATTCTGAGGTAAAATTTATGCTTTTTATTATCTTTTGCTTAAGGTAAATTTATATTTGATATACACGTCCAGTAAAGAAAATACATATTTTTTTATATTTGTTAGTATCATTTCACTATTATGTATTTATAATTATTTATTGGTAAACAGCCGATATTTTGTATTTATCAGAAGCTCACAAAGATTTTAATTATACATAAGTGGGATGAGCAGATTATAGCTAAATATGTAATATTTAAATATATGAATATTTTCCATACAAAACAATTATAAGAAACTTAAACTCACAACTTTCAAACTCCTCATAGTTATCCAATCCATATTATACAATGAATACCTATGACCACATACATGTGAAAAAAATAAATGTTGTCCAATATCATTATTAATATCATTTGTATAAGATGGATTAAATAGCTGTGGGATCTTTGAAAGTCTTGAATTCAAGTCTTTTATAATTGCATTAAGTTTATTACAGACAATATACATGTATTTAAATATTACATATTCAGACTATATTCTGTCCATCCCTCCTATGAATAATTAAATGGACATGTTAAGGTCAGATGTGTGAAAAGTCAGATTGACTTAAGATCAATATGGATATGATAATAATATTGGCTTCATCAAGGACTTTGAGCATTTCAGTTTTGGATTTTCAACAATATGAATGGTTGAAGACTTAGAGAGTGGAAAAAAAAAGTTTGTTCATTAAAGTTTGAAGATTTGAAATCTTAATATAAACTGAGCAGTGATTGTATATGTGTGGTAGGTGGTGATCTGGACTAACTGATGAGAGCTGGTTCAGCACAAAATATGTATATTGGAGATCATTTATCTTTTTTTGTATGTGGTCATATGTATCAGTTGTATAAGATATATTGAACAGTTGTAGGGAGTTTTAAAGTCTCAGTTCAAGCCCCTTAAAGTTTCATTAAGTTTAGTATGGACAATAAACATGTATTTAAATATTACTATATTATATGCATATACCATACATAATATGTAATAAAATCTACTAGAATATGTAAACACTTATCAACTATAATGGTATTAAATTTTTTATACAAATATTGTTTTGTAACAAAGATTTATTACATAATTAATTGATATTTGTCTATAGGCTCTGTTATTATATATTATGTATAAAATATTGTTTAAATATGAAGCATTTACAGTTGTTTTATTTTAAAATTAAATACAATGAAAATTTAATGTTTATTGATAAAAGTATAAAAAATTAAATTTAAATTATTAAAATTTTTTTTTGTAGTTTTTAATATGTATAAACAATTTATTTGTACATTTCATTTTGACATGATAAGGTATCTATCTATCTATCTGTCTATCTATCTATCTATCTATCTATCTATCTGTCTGTCTGTCTGTCTGTCTATCTATCTATCTATCTATCTATCTATCTATCTATCTATCTATCTATCTATCTATCTATCTATCTATCTATCTATCTATCTATCTATCTATCTATCTATCTATCTATCTATCTATCTATCTGTCTTTCTGTCTATCTATCTATCCATCTTTCTATCTATCTATCTATTTATCTATCTGTCTGTCTATCTGTCTGTCTGTCTATCTATCTATCCATACATCCATCCATCCATCTATCCATCTATCCATCTATCTATCTATCTATCTATCTATCTATCTATCTATCTATCTATCTATATTGTGTGTGTGTTATATTTGTGAAGACGACTGGTGGATAATCAAAAGTTTAAGCTGTTTTTGAAATTTTGGATTTGCATTGAATAATATGCATAGAAAAGTTATAATATTGTTTCTATATATTAGTATTATTTTTTATTATTATTACAGTTATAATTATTTGAAATAATAATACTATTATTCATGTGATTACTTATTTATATATATTTTTTATTATTATTAAATAAATTTTGATAGTTTTAAAGAATATTTACATGTTTACGTAATTCAATAATCTATTTTTATTTAATTTGTTTATATTTGTTTCGGTATTACATTTATTATTTTTATATTTAAAATTTTTAATGGTGACCGTATACATGCTTGTGTTTATACATGGTTTTTTTTAATTGTATATTTATTAAAATGCTTTATTCTTGATTTTGTCATCATTAATTCGTTGTTACCGTTATCAATTTCACTATCTAATTATTTTAACTTCAAATTGTAAAGTAATATTATACATATATTATTGCTAAGAACTTTATTGCTTAATGCTCATTATATCCAATTACTAAAATACTATTCACATATTTAGAATAATAAAATATTTCTGTAATTAATTATCCTTTATTTAATTTTATATCTATATTAAATATAATAAAGAAAAATTATAAATATATATATATCAATTTCCTAAATAGTATTCAATTTTCAAAAAAAAATTTATTAACAAGATTTTAATAAAGAATTAACATTCAATACTTTATTAAGATGTGCTTAAATTTGAAATATATTTCATGTAATGAATTACAGTAACTATTAAAATATTCTGTGTATTAATTAAGAGTGTAAAGACTTAAAATAATAATTGAACTACTTGTATAATCATTAATTTATTCAGACAATGAATGCATGTGTGTGTGTGTGTGTGGTTACAATTAAAGATAGTATTCATGCATTAATTCTAATTATTACAAAATAGTTTATTAAAATAATAAGTCAATAGTTTTTACTTAAAAAATAAATTCAGAAATATTAAATCATACATTGATGGGCCAAGCAAAGTGAATTTAAAATGAAGGTATTTTTGTACATGAATATTAAAACTTTGTGTATGTACCCAATGCCTTAATGTGAACTAAAATATGTAGACAGTAAACGCCAAATAAGACATATAAGCAGTTATTTTTAATATTGGAATGTAGGTTTTTATTAAAAGTTATAAAGAGTTAAATTTCAAATAATATTATGATTACTAATAATTGACTATAAAATTTATTATTTTCATCTACAAGACATAAATGTTTTAAGATGGGTTACATGAAAACAATAAATAAATGCTCTATTTTATTGTGATATATATATATTGTGCCAGTCCGTGTATAACGGTCATGCACAAAATGGCTGTTGCTGAAGATTCAGCACAGCTAAAATTTATCAGATTAAAAGTGTAATTTTAACAGATCTATTAAATTTATAATTTAGATGTGTATTTGGAGGTACTTATATATAGTACATAAATAAATGGGTTTGGTCTATATTATATTCCTATTATACCCACAGTACAAGTGTATGCAGTATATGAGTTAATAATTTTATTTGCACAGCAAATCTATATCATAAAAGGAAAACTAAGATTGTAACATTTGTTTATGTGTGAAACAGTTTTTTTTGTATTTAAGTTTATTACCACTTGTAAATGTTCTGATACACATATATAAAAATATATTTTTTCTTTTTCCTAAAAATTGTTTAAATAGAATTTGAATTTTGTACTTATTAGAATTTAAATTTTATATTTATTAGAATAAGATGGTTGGTAATTAATATTAATTTATCAAAAAAAAAAGAAAAAGCCTTTTGTCAATTGTAATCTATTTTTGGCAAAAGAAAAATGTTTTATATAAAAAAAATTGTTCTGGCTGATCGTGGATAAAGATAAAATCAAAAAGTCGATTTTATCTAAAAAGAATGTAAACACAATGGGTGGTGTAAATAATCAATATGGAAGCTATACAAATTTCAGTATTAGAGAAATCATACTTTAATACATAAAAAGTGAAAGAAAGTAGGTAAAGTAATATAAAGGTATAGTCTTATTATTGGCTGATAAAATAGTTCATGGGGGGGGGTATTACAATTGTACTAATTGGGCGATAGATGTGCTACTTACTTGGGGCATTGAGGTCAGTTGGTCCTAGCTCGCTAAAGCAGTCAGATGGCAGATGTTTAAGAAAATAAAAACTTTCTTTCCAGCTTGTCCCAGAAATAGGACAATTTATGTTTGCTAAAATAAGAGTTGGCTCCAGTGTCTAAACAATGGAATGGTATATGCTTGTGGAAAATAATAAAGCAGAAAGAAAGGAGAAATGATATTTGTTTGCTAAAAATTATAGTTGTATCTGGCTGGTCTAAAGAATAGAAAGAAGAAAGGAAATTTGAAATTAGCCATTCGAACATGGGAGGATCATTAAATGGATTTTAGAAAAGTTATCAACAGTATGAATCCCCTATCCATTTAATAAAAAAAAGAATCATATTTGAGAACTTTAATTTGTATTTGACCTATGTGCTGAGCATAATCTTTAGTCACAAGCAGGTATTTGTATATCTGAGGTGTATAATATATTCTGATGTGAAAGTGATATATATATCTACATGAAAATTACATTCACTGACCTATAATCAAGGAGATGGCCTTATTGTTTGTTCCAGTTTACTACTCTATCATGGAGTAGACTTCTAGCTGCAGTGCACCACCTTTTCGTCCATCAAACCCGAAAATGCCATAGGAGAAACAGCTGACCATGATGGAAATAAGACTCATACATGTATTGGTGAAAGGAAGCCCTATCTGCCCTGTTAAGTAGCCGTGTGGTCCATGAAAGTTGAACTTAATGAAAGAACAAGTTCAGATGAGTGTATATAAAAAAAATTTTAATATTTATCTTCTCTATTTTTTGTATAATATTAAAGTTTTTTTTCTTAGATATATAAATAATTACTGGGTTTTTATGTACTCGTATATTATCAAAATTGACCTTTATATTTAAATTATTTTTTTTTTATTATATATATGATATTTGCTGCATACATTTGATTTTTGAATTATTATTTTAGAGTGGGAGAAGGGATATAGGTCACAACCATTGTGCAATCCTTTAAATATTTTTTTTGTTATATATATATATACATTTGTTTCTGTAAATGAATTTTCAATTTACTCCGGTGATATCTCATTAATATTACATTTCTGTTATGTGAGATATGAACTGGATTAAATTATTTTTGTTTTTATATGTAATTGGTGGAGGGAAATATATAATAATCTGGTAATAATAAATAGTATATTTCATAGTTAAATCGTTTACAGTTTCCTTTACTTGGTTTTGAAGTATTTATTGATTCATTAGCAGATAGGATTGTAGTTATTTAATCAAAATGCTAACCCACTTAGTAACCTGAGATTTAAAGAACACATAATGAGCTAGATAGGGGTAACTTACCGGGGAGTTAGATTGTTTTCTTTATTCCAGTCCGAACTTCTTGAATTATGAATATTCGATAATGACCAGTCATATTTTGCACACTCTCTCGGGAGAGAAAAGGAAAATAAACAATATTGTCTTGAACGGGGGTGGCGCTAGAGGCTGGAGTAAAACATTTTGGTGCTCTTAAAGGTGTGTAAAGACTCCAAATGGTCAATGTATAGTTAATCGGACAATTGTGAAATAATTTAACAGGGAAGGCTTCAATTAACCTAATTTTAGGTTCAATCTACTTCCTCTAATAATTCTTTAGAGATTTATATTTAATCAACAATATTTTTGGAGAATTGTTATCGATTTCCCATTTTGTAACATACGTCACTTCATGCTCGGTGCGTATAGGGGTCTAGCTGTATAAGACCACTCATGGGGATTTTGAACTGGTACAATATATATATATATAGAGAGAGAGAAAACTGATAATAAAATAATATTAATAAAAGAAATAATGTATTTGATTTCTTTTCTTAACAAATATAAAATTGATAACATGGATGAATCAGCCATATAATCATATAGAGATAATAATAAGTTTAATGGAGCAATGAGAAAAAAAAACATATTTTGTGTTACTTAAATAAAAGTAAAATACAAGAATGTATAAGAATTTAATATAGATTTTGCATGTATATATATATATTAAGAGTAATAATGCTCAAAGCTAAATGCGTTTATAAGTAACCATTAGAAACCAGTCAACACTTAGACAATTGCAATATAGATCACAATCAAGAATTTCAAATGAAAGGGAGTTGCCTTGACAACAGTTTGAAATTCTTGATTGTTATCTATACAGGGATTACCTAAGTGTTGACTAGTTAAACAAATTACAACTGCTTATTTTTAATATTTTAGCCAAAGAATCGGTTTTCATTAAAAATACAGATGTCTGTCTGCCTTTTATAATAAAAACCAGTCCATTGATTAAAATATTAAAGTAATAAATAAAAACAAATATTTTATAATCAATAATTTTATTTACACTGCACTAAAAACGAAAGTAATTGTTTCTTCAACCACAGTTGGAGTTTTATATTCAACTTGAAATAAAAGTGTGGGGGCCCAGAAATTAATTAAGACAATATCTTGTTATAAAAATGGGGATCAACTTAAATAATTTTTGTATCTGCTCATGCTCTTATGTCAAATTAAATATAAAAAAACTTATTGTTGTTGAGGAAACAATTATTTTTAGCACAAAGCAAATAATTAAAAGCATTGATTATAAAATGTTTATATATATTATTAATTAATAATAACATTAATATTGTAATCAAAGATTTGTTTTTATTTCAACTTTAAATGATGCTAAAATACTTTTAAGATTAAAAATAAAATGGTAAGTTTAAAAGTCAGTTGTTTATACTATAGTTTTTCATCCACCCATTGTTCTGTATTTAAGAAATTAGGTAACCTAACTAATACATTTTAGTATTATATCACAAAGCCAATGACATATAAAAAGTTAATCAAATTATATTTGAATATAAATATATTAAACTTCTTTCATAAAATTTTATGCTATCTTCAATAAAGGCATTTAATTGAAACAAACCACCAAGTAATATATATATACAACTAATTAAATATTATATACAATCTTTCAAAGACTGTATATAATAGTTAATTATTATTATATTTATTTTTTTATTGTTATTATAATAGTTTTTTGTTAAGATATTTTATTTGTGTATACATATATTGCCCTCTTTTGTCAATTACTGAAAACTTATTGAAGTGATAACTCACTTTAAATTTGATATTAAAATTTCAAATTCATCCAACCACTGCTCTGTATTTAAAAAACTTAACTTAAAATTTTTTACTGTTATATTGCATTATCAGTGATTTGTATCATCTATACTAAATTTGAACAAATTACAATGAATATAAATATATTAAACATCAATTTTAAAATTTTATTCTAACCTGAATAAAAGTAATTGCAAACAAACTAATAAACAGAGATTATAACTTAAATAAAAGGCACTTAAAAAATAAAACAGTTTGTATTTTTGTTTCCATATATATATATATACATTATTGCTTTATTAATATTTTTTATTAAGATATTTTTTTATTATTAGGTAGCCAAATAGAAATCACATATATAACATCTACAATCAGTGTATTTTAATTTACAATAGATAAAAAATACAGTAAGTATAGTAAGGTAGAGTATATTCTAAGAAATGCATAGTTATATTGTTTTATAATTAATAAAATTTGGATATTGTTTGTAATTATAAGTACAACACATGAATATTAATTTGCAGTTTCATTGGATAAATCTATAAGCCAATGGATCATATTTCAGGATAGGATATAATTTGGTGATACCTTTGTGAAGTTATTTATGCCTTTTCAAAGTGATATTACCCCCCCCCCCAATTATCACTTCACATACTTTTATAAATGTAGGCATTTATACAGCGCTATGTTGATAAATTGTAAATGTAAATTAGCAAGCACATGTGCTTTACAGATAACTATACGTAAATAATACTCACATTCTCAAACACAAGATAAAGTCTTTAGAAAAGGAATACCTTTTCTAAAGACTTTATCTTGTGTTTGAGAATGTGAATATTATATACTTATAGTTATTTGTAAAGCGCATGTGCATTAGCCTGATCGCTAATTACATTTACATTTATAAATTTAGGGTAAAATAGAGTATATTTGTGTTCTTTATGCATATCGTTATCTGAATGTGCATGTGTATGAAAGATTTGACTTATTACTATATGTAAGAACTAATAGAACATATTTATTGATATCTAAATTAGTACTGCAACTATTTATTTTAAAATTTTATTACAGTTGTTTATATTTTTACATCTTAGTAATAATATATATATATATTTCATGATCACTTTCTTGTATTTACTTTCTTATTTTAAATTCAGAACTTTTTTAATGATCGAGTATGGCCTTATTCTTGTAAAACAAATTGTGAAACTTGACTATGAAGTTATGGTTTTTTTTCCAAAAGTGTTCACAATAATAAAAAATTTGTCTTGCATTGGTGGTCGAGAGGTCAGCGCGACTGCCTTGCATTTGCAGGCAGTTGCCCGGGTTGCGGGTTCGCGTCCCGGCCGATGCTATGACACTTAAAAAAAAAATAATAATAATAAAAAATTTTAAATGTCAGTGGGATAAAGTTTGCTCTTGCAATTAAGAAAATCATTAAAATAAGACTTTGATTTTTTATGGTAATGTGCTATAGATATAGCTATTAATTATACGCTTGCTTTTCCAGAAGAATCGTGAGATTAATAAGCAAAATGAAATTACAGTTAAGCAAGTTTTTTTTTAAAAACAAACACAAAAAAAGAAATACAGATGATCGTTTTATTAATCTTATCGTTAACATTTTTCCGATAGTACTTTTTTTAATTATTTAAAGTTTATCTTAGAATAAATTTAAAGGAAGTTTATTTATTTTCATTCATTTTTTATATATTGAAATAACAATACTTACCCAAGTTTGAGATTGATTTTGTAAATTTTTGACCAGCATATATATGAAGTGCAGAAAATTAGTAGTCATCCGAAGAAGTTGTCATTTGAAAAATGAACTCTATGTTATCAGAAAAAAATATGTATTTATTTCCTGAGACAACTTTATTATATATCCTTAAAAATTTGTTTCTTATGACATGTTGCATTATGTTCTGATTGCTTTTTCCATTCATCTTTAATTGCTCCATGAGTTATTTAAAAGATAATGTGTGTGTATATATATAAAATAAAGAGCGTGCTAGTTGCTCTAAACAAGCTTTTTTTAATGATAAATGCTGCAAGAGGAGAACACATTCGAAATCTTTATCTACTATTGGCCCCACCCCCAGATCTTCTTTTTAAGATTTAAGTATTAGATAAATGCTTAGCTTGAGTTGGTATTTTGAATCTGGTATCCCAGCTTCTCACTGAAGAGAGCCATAGCTCAAAACAGGTCTGGGGCTGGGGACAACCGTAGATAAAGATTTCGAATGCATTCTCTTGCAGCATTTAGCATTAAAAAAGCTTGTTTAGAGCTATTATTATCTTCTTTATTTTACATATTTAGAAATGCAAGCTATATAAGTTATGTGATATATGACTTAATTGTATTAATATATATATAGTTAGACGTTGGTAATGATGATAATAAATAAGCTGGACTTTTACAAACTAGAAGTAAAGAAATGTGTAAAAATTTAACACATAAACATGTTTGTAATATCTCTCCATTTGAGATGCTATTTTAATAAAATTTACATTATCTCGTTGCTATTTGTTATTATGTAATACTTTATAACACTGTTTCTGCACATTTTTTTTTTTAAGTAAAACTTTCAAATTTTATTTTATTCTTAAAATAAATATTCTTCTATAAATTTGCTTGTCAATCCATACTTCCATTATTAATTTGTTTTGTTACTTTATAAACTTTCCAACATTGTTTTTTTGGTGTTGTTGTTGCTAATAGATTATTTGTAAATATGTTCTTTTTTTTAATACTGCAGTGTTAAAGGTCAAACAAAACTATATATGTGTGTACAACAACAAATGTATAATAATTGTGTAGAATAAAAATAATAACAATAATTATTTATAAGGATTGTGTGAAATATTTGTATATAATGATTATATAAATAATTGTGTCACAATAAATGTGTAGCAATATAACTATAAATATATAGTAATGTCTTTTAGGTCATATAGCCGCATACCTAGCCTTATAAGGTCAGAGAACTGTAAAAAATATCATATATGGTGAGATATGTCAAAAATACAATGTGTATGTAAAACCACCATATGTGGTAAGGTATTGAAAAAAGCATCATATTTGGTAAATTTTGTAAAGACTCCAGAAGTCTTGAAGGGTATATAAATTCTTAGAATCTGGTATATGGATTCTGGTATTTATGTAATTCAGAGACTCCTGTCTCTACTTAAATAGGCTATGTAAACTTGTAAATATTCTCACGTTATCTAAATTACACTATTAACTTATCATCTCAATTCTGTATTTGTCAATTATTTATTTGCTGCTCACAGGACATATCAAATACATTGTCTTCTCAGACTTAACATTTTGTAGTGCAAGACTACTATTTTTATATCAGCACTTTACAATCTCAGTTATATTCTTATTGATTTCCATCATGTATGACCCATCTTCAAAGGTTAATTATAAATTATTAGCAAATCTAATTTAAATATTTAGAGAGTTTCTAACGATTAGAAATATCAACTATTAATACTGTCATTTTTATAAGTTTGATTTCTATAGTTTGGCATTAGCATGTATCTTACATCCATTAATCATTGACTATTTCTTCTATTTACTCTATTAATAATATGACATTATTAACGCACATTTTCTAATAATTAAAATATAGTCCAGATCTTCTATAACTTTATTTAATATTTTCATATTCATTTTCATATATATATATATATTCTTAAAAAGAAGTCATAATATTTATTATTTTGCAAATTGAATGTCTCTGTCTTCTCTCATTTTCCTCACCATAATCAAATTTTGTATCTTTTAATCATTTCATAATTTTAATAATAATGCCTTCCCACAAGAGTTTTAAAAGGTTGTTTGCTGCAATCGAAAACATTTTATACATCTATATAAATTTTTTCTACTTATTCATTACTATGAGAAATTAATAGAGAATAAACTTGAATTATCTACATTCAATATCTTTTATTGATTTAAATAACTAATCTTGTCTTTCTATCTGATATATCATCAAATATCAAATGTTATTTTTGCACTTTGTATTTACGATGAATGCAAAATTCACTTTTGTTTGTTATATGTGTGCTTTCTATTAATGTATATATAAACCCTTTTGAAATCAATTGTTGTTTATCTTGTCTTATAAAAAAAAAAAACTCTAGTCATGCGCCAGAGGTTTGTACCTTTTTTATAATGTTACATATGCAGTCTGTGCTATATAAATAGTAGACTATTTACCGTTTCTTCTAACTTCATAAAGTCTAACAAAGTCCCATGTGATTTTAGATAATTCTTTCAATTTACTTAATTTCTCTCACTTGGCAAAAATAACACACATTATATTTATTTATTTTAAATAACGAAAACATAATTTAATTATTATATCAGATTTTTTATCACACAATAAAAATATTTTACTACCAAATTAGTATGCATATAAAGGGCTCGGTATAAATTTATAATAATTGTACAGCAGACTAGCACATAGTTTATTTGAAATGCATTACAATTATTATTTTCTATTCAGAGGATGAACATTTACTTGTTTGTTTTTAAACTAAAACTTGCCATGATAATTTCGTTTCATCTTATGCATTTCATGATTAAACAATACGTGAGAACACAAAATATAATGCATTTTTTATTTAATAATTTGGCTATTTCTATATTGTTTTTGAAATTAATATCAATATGATAATGTTTCATAATAGTTTTTTATTTATTTTTTATATGTCAAAGCGTTGACCGGGAAGCGAATCCGGGCCGGTTTCTTGGAAGTCAGCTATGCTAACCGCTAGGCCATCAACGCTTGACATGTTTCATAATAGTTAAAAATCAGATACTAATGAACTCCATTAGACAAAAAGTTGTATATATATAATGATTAAATATACCCACAACCGAGGGCTTGAATAAGTTTGATAAGATGTGTACACATATTTAACATGTATTAATAAAAGAAATAAGTTTAAACATACAAAAATTAATTATGTTAAGACTAAAACAAGGTATACAATGACTAAAATATATAAGTAAGAATATTTTTCATATTTCAAATGAAATTAGTTGATTAAATAAAAACAAGTTTGTCTGATAAATTGATTATTTAATTTCTATGCCGTTCTTACAAAAGTAAAGATAAATAAGACATGTAACAAAAAAGATACTACAGCATTTTGTATAAGTTTGATATTTATTAAATTAATTAAAAATAATAATTTAATTACTAATAATATTAATCAACAGGGCATTAGAAAAGAATTTTAAATTTAGAAATTAAGTACATATGTGAATTTACGTTGTTTTTATGAATGTAAGATAAAGAAAAACATAGTTTATTCTTTCACGTGTATGTGGTAAAATGTATGGTTGTATAAGATAGATTGGATAGCTATAGGGGGTTTGAAAGTCTGAGTTCAAGTCTCTTATAATTATATATTTGTATATATATTATCTCCTGAAATAAATATGAAACATAATCAATTTAATAGACAACTACATATTTAAATCATATATTTATTTTCCTCTAGGGTAGGTTTATTATGTTATTCTGGAAATGATTGTAGAAGAAAGGTGGAAGATTGTTATGTTTATTTCATTGTTGGATTATATATAAAATAGTTCAGTTTATACAGCATAGAAAGAAAAAATATAATTAACAAGAATATTATAAAACATTTAGTTACAGATATAGATGATATCATGTTCAGTAATGAGCAAGATGGAATCACAATTAAACATAGATGCATCAGCAATATTACAACCAGTACAGCCAATGGAATTGGGCCCAATGGGGAAATAATTTATTCAGGCAGAGCAAAAGCATTTACAAGAAAAATGAGACATAGTCATAATTGAAATTCTGTATGCATTTATGAGAAAAATGAAACAGAGAAGTAAAAAAGTAACAAAATAAAGATGAAGAATTTATGAAAGAAGTGCATTTAAAAAATAAATACAAGAAAAATTTGAAAAAAAAAACAATAAAAAAAAACAATAAATAATTTTAAAAAAATAAATAAGATTGAGATTGTGAACTTAAAGATATGCAAAGAAATAAAATAAATTGAAATAATACAAGATACTATAAGCAGCATGAAATTAAAAATAAATGGATCAAATATAATAGCAAGTGTAACAGAAAATGGAGAGCATTAAAGAAAACCACATATTCATTTAGAGGAAATGTTCCAAAAATCTATTGAATCTAATAAAAATAAAGTATACGAAAGTGTGTAAAATGGTTAAAAAATGTAATAAAAAAGTGTAAAGCATTGGCGGTCGAGAGGTCAGCACAGCTGTCTTACAAGCAGTTGTCCTGGGTTAGTGGGTTTGATTTCCTGACCAATGCTATGACACATGAAAAAAAAATGTAGTAGAAAAATTGGAAGAAAAACTAGAAATAAATGAGGGTTTAAATTTTAAATAAAGGAAATTATCATACAATTTCCAACTTTCTTAAACTCTTCAATAATACTATTTTTTTTATATCAAAACATTATTCTAACAGTTTCGACTATCTTGCAGTCATATCAGAGCTTCAATATCCAAATATATAATTATACAATTAATTCATTTTATATACATATCTATATTCAAAATTAAATGCCTAATTAAAACATACATCTTAAGCTGGCCATTATAAATAACCATTTTCCATTTTATTATCCACATTTATATTATTTTATTTTTAAATTAATTTAAAAACTATTTATTATAATTTTATAATTTTAATTTTTTTTAATGTTTAAAAACTTTATTTTTTAAAAATATCCTACCATTTAATATATATCATTTTATTATCTTTTTACTTATATTCTTAATCAACTTCTAACCTTTTCTTAATTTTATCACAAATTATCTTTTTATGTTACAAATTACTCACCTCTTTACATCTCCTATTGGCAACTGAGAAAAATTTTCAAAATTTTTATACTTGCTTAACAGTCAAAACTGTAAGAATAAAGTTTTGATATAAAAAATAGTACTGTTGAAGTGTTTAAGAAATTGGAAATGATATATGTAAATATAGAAATCAATACATAAGAAAAAGAAGAAGAAACTAAAATTGAGGATTTAAAAGAGGTAAAGTTTTATAATAATACTATAGACAGAAAGTCCAACTTTCATGTAAAAAGTATTTATGTAAATGAGATTTTACAAATTGAAGAGTTAGAAGGTTCTATATTTATGTGTGTTCTGGACTCTGTAGATGAAACTCACTTAAAATATATAGTGAGAATAAAATCTAGAGCTTCATGAAATAAAGGTAGAACAAATTATTATATGTGAAAATATATGGAATCTTTGTGAGATGACTTATTACAACATGTCAGTATTAGAGCTAACACAACTCAAAATCTTGCATATGAGTACCGGAGTTTATTGACTAATGAATCTTTTGAGATTTTTCTCATTAAGCAAGAAGAAAAATTCTACTGCCAAATATTAAAAGCAGAAACAATGAAGAAGAATAGATTAAGAAAATTAAAAATAGAAATGTTCAATGTTGTAAAGTCTACAAAATAAAAATGCTAAATATGAAGCTCAAAAATGTAAAACACTGTAACAGTATCCTGAGTTTGAATCAATTGATAACTTTTGACAGATTTTCAAGTTCCACTGCCAGTATGGTTAGTGGAAAAAAATAAAAAAGACAAAGTAAAAAATCCACTCCAGAATAAAGAGATTGCCAGATTTTTCAGTACATTCGAAATAATATCTCCACTGTTTAAAAAATATCTGGAGAGAGGTAAATATATATTTTATGGAAATAAAGAATGGCTTAGTCTCTGTTAATCCTATATCTGTTTAAAAGGATAAATGATTTAAGAAGAAAATTATTTGTAATGTGTTAAGATTTAATGTATATGACAATCCAGAAAGTATTGATTAAAATTACAAAATGAGAAATTACTAACTTGCTAGAAAGCAAGAATGTCTTTTATTGATAATGCTGAAAATAATAATAATTTAAATGAAACTAGATGGTGTCTTTAGACATGAAATATATGATCAAATAGTTTGATTTCTGCATGCATAATTTTTTATTATTAAAGTTTGTTTAGATATGTTCAATTTCAAGTGATTGATTATGATTTGGTCATATATATGAGACACTATGTTGTGATGCAATATTTTGAAGGGTGTATTCTCTCAGGTGATGCCACAACACACATTGTATCAAATAGTTTACTCACTGACCTGTAAGGCTCAGAGGAATCAAGATGCATTTTGAATATTTATTGAATTTATCTTTGACTAAGAATCAAAAAAGAACAAGACTATATATATATATTGTACCGGTCGGATTTGTATGTTCATGTAACAAGATCTAGCATCTAGGCAAAAGTACCTTGAATCCAATCATGCGCAAGATACATAAGTGTCAGGAACACTCATGGATTCTGCCCTGTTTGCCTATTTCCCAGATCTAACAACTGATGTATGCCAGAAGGCTTGTGCATAAAATCCCTATCTAGTGCCTACTCATCCAATATCCCCAGACTAGTTTCTGGCTTGTGGCCATCATCAGTGAGGAGCCTTGGATCTGAGAGTACTGCCCCTAGATCTTAGGATCTAATGCAACCCTCCAGCAGCCACCTTTTAACTCTACTTTACTACAAAACTATAAGAATGAAATTGAAAACATTGTTAATAACTTCAATCTAAGCTCAATAGCTTGCTCTCAGATCCAAGGCTCCTCACTCATGATGGGCCACAAGCCAGAAACTAGTCTGGGGATATTGGATGAGTAGGCACTAGATAGGGATTTTATGCACAAGCCTTCTGGCATCCATTGATTACTCTGTTTGGCACAGGGTGGCACTACTGTATGGAGAGTTGTGCCTTTGTTTACAACAATTATGTGCTAGTATAGAGATGGTGATCATGTGATGTTTAGTGGTTTAATATATAAATATCCACATTATTTATGTTACAATACTAAAGCAAAAGAAATATACGTATTAATAAATATACATATACATGCGTAAGGGTGGATTTGAACATAGTTAGATGATAGGAGATTGGATGTGGGCTGTGAAGCAGGATCTGAGCATCAGATCATCTGCTTCATTTTCCTGAACTTAATGAATAAAAAAAAATAAAAAAATGTTTAAAAAAAAAAATCTTTTACTTGATGTCTAGGTGACTAAAGAACAACCAGTGGATTGGTGATGTGTATCATGGGCAAAAAAAATCATCAATTTCTAACTGACTTTGTTTTTGAAATTATCTTAATAATAAAAAAAATTCTCTTCTCACCTATCTTGTAAGACTACCTTTATGTTAAAGTTGCATGTTCCATCTTATTATTATATTAGTTATGATTAGCATAACATACAAAGAAATAAACCAAACCAAAAAAACAAACTAACTATATTACACCTTACAAATCTATAAACATTATACTCATGTCCAGGGTCATTCGTCATTGCATATCCATGTTGTCATGTTCTATCCATCCAGCTTCTCTCCCCCCCATTCTCAACACTCTCACCCTTACTCTAATCTCCCACTCCTGTACCTAATTTATATTTATTTAAATGATGATTGCTATCCTGCCTGATTTTTATTTTTCTTAATATTAATTCCCAGATCTAGCTGTTCAATACAAAAATATATACAATAATTATTACGTTTCTACCTAGCCTTTCCTCTGTCCTGCTTCATTGTTTGTTTTGGCTATTCTTCAGCATCTGAAACATCTTAACAAAATGATTTATTAGCAATTGCATTTATTAAAATTGATACATGCATTTAAAAAAAAAAAAACTATATATAACTTTTGCATTATGAATCATTGCCTTTAAACTATTTTTTTTTTCTAATAACTCTACCACCTATTGGCAAATTTATTTTGGTATTGCTACCGGGCCCTAGCCAAAGGGGTAGGGCTTTATGATCTGACCAGATGATCCACTATTACTGGCTTATACATTTTTCTAAAATGTATACTTAACAGTTATACACTCACAACTTTACAACGATAACAGAAAAAAAATCATTATACCTTTAGCAAATATTTATATATAAGAGAATGCAAGTATTAAAAAGCTGCCACTCCTTTATTTCTTTCATTAATCTGAGGCAGTTATATGCGCATAAATATTATTAAAAAAAAATCTACACATTCATGATTTGGAATATTTATTTCATTTTACTTTGATAGTAAAAACCCTTTAAAAGTTGTCACTATTTTATTTCTCTCTCAAACTTGGAAATATATATTTATTTAAAACATTTATGAAAAGAAAAAAAATTATATATAACATTATTATTATTTAGCGCACATACTTCTTTATTTTTTTATTTTAAATGTGAAAGCCTCTTAAAAGCTGTCATTATTTTATCTCACTGCAAACTCGAAAATATTATGTTATTAAAATCATTTATGGAAAAATATCTATAAAACACTATTTAGAACACATGCTTTTTTATCTTTATTATAAATTTGGAGATCCCTTAAAAGCTGCCACCCCTCTATTCACAGGAATCCCACATGTATTTTCACGTTTATGAACCAACAAAAACATTATTATTTATGACTTGGAAAACACACTTCTTTATCTATATTATTATTAACGGAGGAATAACAGAGGAATACTATATATGAAGTATTATTATTATTTGGAGATCACGCTTCTTTATTTATATTATTGTGAAAGTGAAAGCCCCTTAAAAGCTGTCACTTCTTTATTTCTTTTAAAACTCACGAGAATTATACATGTAATGAATATTTATGGAGAAGGAACAAAAACACTATATAAAACATTATTATTATTTAGATCATATATTTCATATTTCATTATAACGTGAAAGAAAAGAAAACATTACTGCCACTATTTTTTTTTTTTTTATAGATTTGTGAAAACGATGTATATTTTTAAAACTTTTCTGAGAAAAAATATATTGCGTGTATAACATACTATTTACTGGAGAAATATATTTTTATATATATACTGAGAAAAATATCTATACTTATACTAATGACTTGCAGAGAGTGTGTACCAATATTCAAAAAAATTTTAAGCTGGGTGTATGAACCGAGAATTTTTTTTTACACATATATATTGTACCGGTCAAAACATGTTTAACAATCTAACATGAACTGGAACTCACAAAATGTACTTCAAACCCAGTCAAGCCCAAGATTTAGGTCAGGGACCAGCCTGGATTCGAACCCACTCTCTAAGCCCAGATCTAACACCTAATGAATAACATAATAGTGATGGCACATGAGAATTAATCTTAATCTGGCTGACTAGGAGAGCGGAGAAGACAATGAGACATCTCTTAACTATGACTATATTAAAATACATATAAGCAGGCTTTACTTTTGGAAGTGGAGAAAAGAAGGAATTCGAACTACTCAAATAAGTTAGACAATAAAATATATTTTAATATACTGACAAATTATTTATATACATTTATAAATTAAGTACATTAGTATGTGCGTGAATGAGCAAGTGGTAGATAATTACATAGTGTCATTCATGCTATTATTTCTCATATGCTCTTTATTAGCTAAATAATATATTACAAATAAACACACATCTTTGGTGGGTCCAATATTAAAATGCCAATCGAATATTAGAAAGAATTATGATAATACTGCAATTAACACTTTGATTGATGGTTCAGAAACGTGGTGACTAACATATGATTGAGGGGAGCATTCTGAAATTCATTATACATATGATATAAATTATTTTCATGCCATTGAGGTCATGAAAATAAACAAAAGACAGTTGAAAAATTATATTTGAAACTATGACAAAAATATTTATTGAAAAATTATTTAAACAATAGTAAGACGAACACTTTATTTTCCCCAAGGCATATAGATACTCTTAAATAGATATATATATCATGACGGTGAGATTGCATATGATTGAAATAAACTTAATTAATAAATAGAAGTAATTGGCATATATATATATATATATATATATATATATCTTTTAAGCAAAGCTTAATTTTAATATTAGAGCATTAAAACTGGGTCATGAAGCAAAAGAAATAATAATAATACGAAGAAGCTTGCGGTGCTGACATAATAGCCTAAAATAATTAAGAGAAAAAAGGTTGTGCTTCTGGATGAAAAATGAAATCTCACACTCCCTTCTTGGGTAGTGCTTAGAGAAAAGTGGATAGGCATGGCATGGCCCAGACTTTTGCTGGTATAACCGACACGAGAGGCCTTTTATCTACGAAGTGTATATGCATAGTGTGTGCCAAACTTATGGGATCACCACCAGAGGCTTTTGATACAAAGAAAGAATATGCATAGCATGTGCCAAACTTACAGGATCACCGCCAGAGGCATTTTTATATGAAGACTTGAGAAGAAATCTATGGGTTCGAACTCGTCGTAACCCCCAGATTAAGAAGCACGTATATATAGAACAAAGATAGGCTATATGACAGAAACGCAGTACGAATGAATGTCTCTAACGACATGAGATAAGTTTTACTGCCTTAAAAATAAATGACCCTTGTTTGAATACTATAATATGCCATGCAATTATAATATATATAGAGAGAGAATATTTCATTTAATAAAATATATGTTAAGATTTTATATAGCAAAAGAAACATTAAGATTTAGATTTCAAATTAATAAAATACACGTTAAGATTTGATTAAGTAAAAGAGACATTAAGATTCACCCCCTTCCCTTTCCCACTATTTAAAACAATTCAATTCCACCTTTGTGGATTTTACAATAACTGGAATACATAGCATATATTTTAAGAGTATATATAAAAAAAATAACTAGCAGTTATATATATATATATAACAAGTCACCTTTTTAGAATTTAATAAATAATTATAAAATCAATGTTTCAGAGCGTTAATTAGCTTGAGTTCTGGATTTTCAGAGTTAAACAAATCAATTTTTATATTAAAACGAACCTAAAATGTTGATTCATAAAACAATCTGGCCATCGTATTAATTTACAATGTACTACATATATTATATATATTTTTAAGGGGATGTTAATAACCTTTGTATGAAGGTTTAGAAGAAGAAAAAAATGACAGAAAATTCAATTCGTCAGATTGTTTTAGATTGACATATTAACTTTATATTTTTTTTTTTTTTTTTTTTTTTTTTTTATTTTTATTTTTTTTTTAAAAAATAATAATTTTTTTTATTATTATATTATAATTTTTTTATAAATTTTTTTTTTTTTGGGAAAAAAAATTTTTTTTTTTCCCACACCAAATTAAGCAAGCAGATATATAAATCAAATAATAAATATATATAAATAAATGACCGCACCAAAATTAAAAAGTTAAGAGCATATGAGATAGGATTAGATATAAAGAAATTATTTGAGAGCAAAATTACATTCACAGATATATATATAAAAAAGCAAAGTTAAAGATTACATGAGAAGAGATCTTGATAGATTATTTAGACTAAATTGACTATTAGGTGGCGGCTTGGAAATTTACCTTGCAATTTTAAGAATCCATTTTAAAGTATGGCACATGCATGGTGATTGAAATGCAAGTACTTTGGTGGCCGGAAACTTCTATTAGCATTCTAAAGTTCTTTATCAGATCTTTAATTTCTTTCAGGGCAGCAGTTAGATGGTACATTAGTGGGAGGAATGACCCTCCAGGGTCAGCAAGAGGGTGGATTTACTGCTACATCATTTTAAGTTTCAAGAAAAATGAAATGTTTAAAATACCTCTCTCTAAAAGTAGCTAATCTCCCTGTGATTCAAAATTCAGTCATTTTATACTTTTTCTTTTATCAGTTGTTTTTGAATATGCAATTGTAAGATAATGTCCAAAAATAAATTCAAATCTATTTCCAGATTAGAAATAGATTTGACAACATGTTTTTAACACAAGTAAATCTTTAATCTACTTAATCCCATTTATTTTAAGTAAAACATTAATTAAAAAAATACCTTCCCCAGATTAAAACAATAGTGCTTCCAACCCCTAATTATTTTTAGACAATTAACAACACTTGCATCTTCCATATTGGATTTTATAAAAAATATATAGTTTAATAGAAAAACAAGCAATTTAAAAAGAAAAAGCTAAAAATGACATATAATAAATATTTAAAAACATCAATATTTTGTTAGTAAGTTTTGCTCCTATGTATATATTTGAGCCGCATCTATAATACTTTAATAAAAAGAACTAATAATAAAAAGAATTAATAATAATTTTAAAACATGTTATTGAAACATTAAATTTTATAATTTAGGCGCGTATCTCAAATATATATATGAAATATATATACAACAAAAAGGAGCGGGATGGGATATAGGGGTTTGAATATGGGTTAGTAGGTAGAAACATGAAGCACAATCTTATGCTAAGATTTACTGCTTCAATATATTCGATATCATTATGAAAAAAAAAGTTGTATCTATCACCATCTACTACTATCTCAGGTATGTGAGTGTTTATATTCGAAGCCTTACGTTGACGTGCCAAACCCCGGGGGGAAAAAAACTGTACTGGTTGGATTTGTATATTCACATAACAAGATGTAGCATCTAGGCAAAAGTACCTCAAATCCAATCATGTGCAAGATACATAAGTCAGGAACACTCATGGATTCTGCCCTGTTTGCCTATTTCCCAGATCTAACAACTGATGAGCAACAATCCCGATGATATGGATCTAATTTCCTCTTTCACCGCCGGCATCACTCATCAGAGACACAAAAGACTCTACACTAACTTTAATGATAGACTAACTTAAAAATGAACTATACTTTAGGAACAATGAAGGCTCATGACCTTGCATATTAATTATGTATTTTAGCGGAGATCATCTAGTCATTATGAGCATAATTTATAACTTAATAATAACTTAAATAAAAGAAAGCAATGATTCGAGAAAGGATAATATATTTTAATATTTATTATATTCATAGCATAAATAAACGTGTATGATTATTTTTCAGACACTAGCCTCATAAATATTACATAATAACGGATTTCATAACTAAGATTCTCTTTGATTTACACATTAGGATTCAGATCTTATAATAACATTACTTATACTTGCGGCAATGCCAATAATAAATACCTTACAGAAGGAGCGCTATGAGAAAAGTATTATAAGATACTATTCCACCCCCAGAGAAATGAAAATAGCATTTAACCGATTTGAATAGGAATAGTTTAACAAGCAAATATTACATCTTTATAGAATATAATTATTAAATTGGTTTATAAAGTGGCAGACATGTGGGACAGTTAATGAATATTTATATTAATAATAAGTTTGTCGCAATGACACGTATATTAAATAATGGGCATAGATGTCTGTTTTAGCAAAGTCACACTACTACGGCTTATGGATGTTCATGAGTTTACTAGAAATATAATGAAAGGTGGTACATGCATGGCAGCAGGCTTGGGTGATCCAATTATGGATCCTGGAGTGTGCTTCATGAAGTTTATGGAATGACAATTACCAAATTACTCTGCAAACGTTGGCAGGATCAGTTTAGAAATGAAGAGTGGTCAGCAATGCAATTATTGGGCTGGTTTTCCCAGATTGCTCCCCATATAACGCACACATATACAACCAAATATGTCCCCAGGGTGGTTTTACAGCCTTGTTCAAGGACATTGAGAATGATGATGGGGTTCAACTTAGCAAATACCTCCATGTAAGAGAGAAGCACGAATATATATAAAATGAAGTGGCCTATATGCACACAACGCTCGAGAATAATGAAGCATAAATAGCTTTATAGACTATCTTACTTATTTAATACCCATAAATTAGAGAATACCCTGTGTAATAATGTGAATTAATTACTAAACAGGCATGGATGATAGATTTAACTAAATATATAATTTTAAGATATAAAGAATCCCCTCCCTTTTTACTTTAAGTTATTCATAACTCCTCACACATTTCATAAATATCAATCTCGGTTAATAAATGCCTTTATGAAAGTAAATAAACTGATACATAAATAACTGGGATGGTGGTGATAGTTTGGATAAAATATAGATTTATATATATATATAAGATACATTAAAGTTAAATAGCACATTATTATTTAGAAAGTAAAAAAATAAACACTTTTAGGAAAACAGATGTTGATCTGTTTTCTATAGCAGATTTTATAATTTATTGACTTTATTTTCCAAAATCACAAACACCTGCACAAGTTGACTTAAGACTTGTTTTTAATTAATTTACATTCTTAACTACTCATAAGTAAAGGGTGAAAGCAAAATAGAAATAAAGTATATGTTAGCAATTTTGAAAATTATTATTGGCATTAAAAAAACATAAATACATAAACATATTAACTAGAATTATTTGCCGCATGGAAATAAAGAGAAAATAAATTAAAAGAGGCTTAAAGAGAATCAGTTATATAGAGTCATATTATAAAAGTTATACAATTGGAAAACATTTAAGTATAGTATCAGAACAAAGCATCAGGATTATAAAGAAGGCTGAATTTGATAAACAAGAGCGGCTAAAGTTCTTTTACCTTGTTATTTGGAATAGCAGTCCTTGATGCAAATAATGTTCATCATCATTAGTTAACTAGATTTAGGGTTAAATATGACATGATAGGTAGCATTTACTTTATCGGCCTACGTTTAGAGTTCATTAGTATGGGATACAGAGCTTCGTTATGGAAAAGCATATTGGAATGGAGGGGAAGGTGAAATTTCCCCTACTTGTGGCACATTGGGTGAAAATTGAAATTGACGTGAATTTGGTTTGGCATCATATTTTGATTGTCTCTCTTCTAGATTCAAATCCAGCAGTATTTATACTATTTTGGTGATGTAGTATAGCAACTACTGCTGGACCTGAGGCACTTTGAGCACTTAACGTACAGCTAAAATCGGTTGATCGAATCCTTTCTTATCTTGTAAGACTTTTGAAACAATGCAATTCTGTTATCAGTTTCTCGACAGATTGTTTTAAAATAAGTCTTATGATTTAAAAACAAGCTGGCATGGTCAAAATTTCCACTGATGGGTTTATTTACTATTACAAAATTGTAATCCTTTTACTTTTAACTAATGGGCCTTTCCGGGTAATTGTTTTCAAGAGACTTTTTAAAAGAATTGCATCATTTCTGACTGCTAAATTAAATATAGAAAATAATGAGTTTCATATATGATTTTAAATACAATTTATATATAACATAATTTTAATTATTTATTAGCAATCTCCTACACTGAAATATATATATATACATTTATCATTTATGCACGCATACATATGAGAATATTAAATATTTATTTATTAAAATGGTTTTAGATTAAGATATATAAATATACACGTTTATTTATGTTACAATACTAAAGCAAAAGAATACGTATTAATAAATATACATATACGTGCGTAAGGGTGGGTTTGAACATAGTTAAATGGTAGGAGATTGGATGTGGGCTGTGAAGCAGGATCTGAGGATCAGATCATCAGCTTCAATATATATATATTATGATAAATTGTTGGTGTGATTATTGGGATGTTGTGGAGTAACTTAACAAAATTCAAAGTGAAATAATCCTTCCGAAGTTCATGTTTTATTGTACATTTTAATGTCCTTTGATTGATTTTTTTTTATTAATCCTAGTTTTGAAATTCTATTCAATATTTTTACAGTTAATGTCAATCAAATCTCTGAACAGCAAAATCACGGACATACATATTCTGTTTATCAATGACTTGTAATATTGATAAAATTATATTTATAAAAATGAATAAAAATAGTTAGAGAAATAAAATAAAATTAAATTTTGCAGTAGATATAAAAGCGGAGAAATGAAAAATTACATGATTCACTTAAAGGGAAGGAATGTATAAATTTAACTAACCTGATATCAACTCATATTAATTACATTACAAATCTGCATATCAAATAATAAATGTATAAAGTGTCATATTTTATGTGCGCATATTAAATATAACATATGTGCCACTTAAGTACACTGGTTTAGGCAATTAAAAAAATAGATATATTGGTTTATAATTTTCTATATAATTTTTTTTTTAAATGTTTATACAGAAATATATTTTGTAAAAGTAAAAACAATAAAAGTATATAATTCATAATTATGTAATTGGGGATAGAAAAACAGTCTTGAGGCAAGCAAGAATTTAAATTACAGAGTTTATAAAGATATAAAGTATTTTGTAACTCTTTGTAATTTGCTTTCTGAATGGAGCTTTAAATAAAAAATTTACTCATTCTTGTAGTAAATTGATTGTGTGTTATTAAAAAAGTTATCAATCACATTCTAAAAGTCAGTAGTCATTGGTTTTTCTTTCTGTTGCTATCAATATTTTTTTAAAAAAGAAAAACTATATATAATTTAAGGAATGAACAAAATGTTTATCAATAAACATGTTGTTATAACTAAACAGATAATAAATCTTGTACCTAGCTTTTGATAGAGATGTTGTTGGAAAAACATATTTTAAGTACAATAATAAGTGGGAAAACAAGTGGCCTACAATTAGATCAGAAATGAACAGTTAGGACAGTGTAGTCTAGTCAAATTCTTAACTCAAGAATCCTATATCTTGCTGGCTGTTTTAAAGTATATTTCAATACATCTCTTATAATAGCAAATACAATGACTTTAGCTAGTAGAAAACTATCTTACATGTATGACAAGATAACCAACTACAACACCAGACAAACACCTAGGGTGATGCAACCAAATTCCGAGACTATTATTGAAGTTTGCTAGAACCAGCCATCACATGTATTAATCATGCCATGAGTAAAGACTTGGATTGTACCATAACCCTTACCCAAAACTACCATACACTTTGTCTAACATCACCAATTTTCAGTGAGGAAAAACACAATCCTAAATTAACTAACTAGGAGGTATTCACAAATATACTTAAATAATGACATCTGCAGAAAACTATAGTTTTGAACTTTTCAAACTTGACACTTTGTAAGATCTTATCAATATAATTATTCTAAGGCTTTTAAGTTCAAAACCTTTCTAACAATCATTATTTTTATTATCTTTATTGTTCTGTATTATATTTAGTAATGGTTGCAAATACATATGAAACAAGTTTATGTATCTATTGTTAATAAGAAAAGAATAGTAATAATTTATAAATGATGATCAGACATTAGTAAGTTTTCCAAAAGTAAACTTTCTAAGTAGAAGATTTGGCATCTTAAGTTCATTTTATTATTAAAACGAAATAAACAATTTAAAAATTACTTTTGGGTGGAATTATACTTAATTTAACCTTTAGTGCTCAGTTATATGTCATCATCTATATTGGGTTAATATTTTTGTATATGTTTGAATTTATCCATTCATAATTGAATGTATATTAACCATTATATAAATATTTATTTTGTTCATCTAATGTTCCATTACATTATATTTATATCCCATAAAATAAAATTACATAAAATTTTAGAAGCTAATTGTTTGTTAGCAATTTTTGAAAATAATTTTCCATATATCTTAATATTTATGTGATATATGCACACATACATATAGCCCCACTACAGTAATTAATGTATATTTGCAATTTTAAATTACAGTGTATGGAAAGATTTTTTAATAAACATTTGAAAACATATTATTTTTATAATCTACTATTTGAATTCGAGAGAGAAGATCATGTTTAAACATGTTTCCCTAGATGATCTTCCATTAAAAATAAAAAGTTAAAACATGTTCTCTCTTTAAAAAGCAACTTCAGAAAATATGATAAGTCAATTGTGGTGGTGGTGGCAGCGGTGGTGGTGGTGATGACGGTGGTGATGGCGGTGGTGGTGATGGGTGGAGGTGGTGGTGGGTAGTGGTGATGGGTAGGGGTGGTAGTGGTCATGGCGGTGGTGGCAGCATCAGTGGTGGCAGTGGCAGTGTGGTAGGAGTGGTGGGATGGGGGTGGTGGTGATGAGGGTGGTAGTGGGGGGTAGTGGGGAGTGTCAGTGGCAGTGGTGGTGGTGGGGGCAGTGGTGGTGGTTGGGATGGTGACTGTGGTGGAGGTGGTGGTGGTTGTTGTTTATGTTTTATATGTAAAATAATAATTCTACTTTTTTTAAAGTTTATGTTACAGTTTTAAATTCTGAGGTGATAAAATGGTAATATTATATTAAAAATATATATTCTTAGAAAACTGCTGTTAAAAATCATAATTTATTATTCTTGTTTAGCATCCCAATCCATAGCTACATCATCCTATTTTCAACAAAAAAATGGAATAAATGCACATGCAACTTAAAGTCCAAACTGAATTATATTAAACAAAATAAAAATATATATTGGGGGTTTGTCACTCATTTGGAAATAAATTAAGGCTTTCATTATTATCATTAAAATAACTATTTTAAATTGCTGCAAATAAAATATACCAATAATAAAACATTGAAATATGTATGGTTAGTATTTACGTGAGTGTTTGGCTTTTCTACTTTAGAGTGTATTAACCAGTATCAGAAAAAAAATTTAATGTCCAGGAAGAAATATACTCCTATTTTGTATTTTAGTGATGCATGCAAAGTACCAATTATTTTTTTTACCCAGTTTAACATAATGTTAAATTAGAAGGCTCAAAATCTAAAGATATCTAGGGAATGATTCACCCAGCAAACCAATCGATGGTTTCATCTATTAATGAACTATTGTTTTTATTATTACCTAACAAAAGGATTTAATCGCCTTATTTGCATATTATGCCTCATTTACATATCATATTAATTATATAAGCTTATCTGTACTGCATAAATTTATGCAGCACTCTGATTCTGCCAATGTTTTTCCAAAAGCTGGCTCAATGCAATTAATTAGTTTATATTTATTCATTTATACCTTTTCATTTGAACTTGAAGTCAACGAGTGATTTAGAATTACATAATTTCATAAAAAGAGTTAATAATTTGAATTAACATATTTTTTATTAGACTTTAAAATAAATCATTGTAGCGTATATATCATTATGTGCTCGGAAAATCACACACGTATTTTTTTAAAAAAAATATACAATAATTGGGGGGAAATGTTGGTAAAGTTTTTTAAACGTTATTGCATTTCAGTAAGTTATTATAAATTCCATACCGAACTTTTTTCCGTTTTTATCACATTTATGTAGTTAATAAACAAAGCCGAAAATGTCACAGTTCATTTAAAATCTAAAAATAAAAGACTTTTTTACAACTCTTATTTATTCTATGTTATGACGATGCTAAACTTTATGAAAAATATACATTTAGAGTTGCTTTTCAACTCGATATCTAATAACTTTCTTTTTGAAAATTTATATCCAGCTGCAGAGGTAGTTAATTAATATATATTTTTGCTCTTATTTTATGTAAAATGAAACATACACAAAGGAATAGTTTTTTAGAACTATCTGTTGTTTTTCTTTTTATTGAGTCATGTTTTCTTAATATATATATAAATATTTATTGTATTAAATGTAATATAGTGAGATGATTGCAGTAAGAAATACCCAGATATTAACATAAAAAAAAACAAAAGCACCATCACAAAGCACTCTTGAAGGTTTAAGCTAGTTTTAAATTAAGATTACAGAAAAAAATGTTATATATTGTAATGGAACGTATATATACAAACATATTATGCTGACCACATTGTGGCATTAAATGTAAAGGAATGTCAACATATGAAAAGAAAATAATGCTCTAAACATTGGATGACAAATGTAATGGAATATATGTAATCTAAATGATTTCAAACAAAAATACACATATGAAGAAAGAAGGCCTCAAATGTTGGTTCCACAATGTAATGGAATGCCTATCCACAATTGAAATGGCCCAATCATTGGGAAAGCCTAAATGTAGTGGAATCACGATTGCTATATCCTCATAAACAAATCACAATGAATCAAATCTCACATTTTAGGCATCAAATATAATGAAATGACTAACAACAGTCCTTAATTAATCATGTCTGCATGTTGATGGTGCCAAATGTAATAGAATGTATTTATCATCCAATTTAAATAATATAAACATAGCACATCATGCAGATAAAGAAAGACCTTAACAATTTAAATGAATCTAATTGTTGAGAAAGCCAAATATTATAGATTGTCTAATTTAAATAAAGAAAGATAAAATTATCCCAATTATATTTAAATAAATTGTTTATATGCCCTTCCAACTAGCTATACATGAAATAAATCCAAAATCATACAGAGCAATAATGAGACCTATTACTATAATTTATTCTTAGGGTTGATATGACTAACTAACAAAATATATATCAGAAACAAAGGGAATTCTATTGAATCTAATATACATATTACATGAGTAAACTTATGTATATCTAAACATATTAATGAACATTGGCTCGATAAGATGACCCAAAAACTAAATAACAAGTGAAATACGAAGTTATTCTCCATTAAGTTGTGAATTCAATTAATTTCATAATGACTCTGACACTAAAAGAAAATTAAGAATAAATATTAATACTCTTCCAAATAAAATACAAAGGCATTACTTATAAAACAAATAGTACATCCTTTATTTCTATATTATGATTTGATTTTAGGTAGTATCACTGTTTTAAATAGTTCTTTAAATACAAACCAAAATAATAAAAATACATATATACTTGCAATAAGTATATATAATAAATAGATAAAGACATATTTGTGCTCAACAAGTATGCATTAATATCAACACAAATCCATATTTATATTTTCCAAATATTTAAAATTAAAAAAAATAAATAAATAAAATAAAAGTATATTATATACATCAAATATCTGAATTGTTGTTTAGGTCTGCATAAGAATTACTATATAAAGTGAAAATGAAAATAGATAAATAAATAAGTGAATAATTGATTGATAAAATATTGTAAGTTAATAAAATAGATAATAGATAATAAATATTGTTTAAAAAAATTAAGTTATATAAATAATAAAACTTTTGATGATAAAATTTGTGAATATAAATTTCACTTATTAAAATATATATATATAATAACCCATATGCAACATAAACTTGGAGCTTTACTTACAGATTTCTAATACTTCAGTGTTAATTTTGTCATTTATTAAACGTTCATTTTTTTTTTAGAAAACAAGACGCTTTCCAATTAAAAATAAAAGTAAAAAAAAAAAAAAAATGAATATCGATCTCAAATATATATATATATCATTTATATTAATAAAATTATTTACTACCTTTTTTAAAGTTCAACTTGTTCATCTTTCTTTTCAAAAGTCAACTTGTTTTTTTTTTTTTATTCTTTTATATTTCTTTAATATTAGAATGCATTCTAGCCAAAGTTAAATTGAAGAAATATCACATTAGAGAAAATTATCGGTTTCCAAATGCACGTATATATTTCACTTTTTTTTAAAGATTTCTCTCCTTGAAGAAAAAAATTGACCTGTTGAATCCAATATATTAACTAATTTTAGTTACTTCCAGATTGTTATTAGATTTACCATTATAAATTCCAGATAGCTATATCAAATTTCGGCTTCAGACGCGGTAAAATTCATGTGTTGAAATTTGCCTAGTTTTTCTTTTTAAAATTGCCTTGGGATAAAACAAAAAGAAATGGTGCACCACCCTGGCTGCGATAGATATATATTAGCCAGTCATGGTTTATGTGTTTACTACAGTAATTTATTTTATTCAATTATTCTCAAGAATGGCAATTACAAAGAAACAAAGAACAACTAATTTTATCCTTCAGTTTTTTTTAATAACTATCTTACAAAATGATGGCTTCTTTTGTTGCTGCTGTTGTTCTTCCACATGCCACTGAATGCACAGTTTTTGAAAACCATTGTTACATATGTTTTCTTTTAAACAATTAACATTAAAAAAAATAAAAATATCAATAATATAAAAAATTATTAAATCGAAAATTTATTTGACAGCTTTAAATATATATATATAAATAATAACATTGCTTTTTTTTTTAATAATCACTACAAATAAAATAATCTTTTTTATAATCAACAATGTATATGTCTCCATTTATTTATAATAATTAAATATTCACAGCGATATACCATCAACAAATAAATAAAATAATAAATCCAAACAACTATATCTAATAACCACAAACAATAATAATATTCCATATATAAACATCAAATCAAAGAGATTTTTTTTAATAACAAATGATTTTTTTAAACTATAGATAGATTTATCGATCTTTTACAATATATATGTATAACTGACAAATATATTGTAAGTTCAAAAAATGGCATAGATACTTAAAATTAACTTACACATATAATAATAAATGACATATATCCTTTACTAATCTATTAATTTGTTCCAGCTCTATCACCTGTTGCAAACTTTAGTAATCAATACATATTAAATACATCTATGACTATACTATTGTTGTGACCTGATTAGTTGTCAGTTTAAGGCCTCCATTAAAAAAAATATTTGAACTTACATCCATAACACTTAATTTTTTGAATGAAATGCCTTTTTATCTAATAGTCACCTTTTACTCTTGTATATAATCAATCCATCCATTTTAACAATTTCTATTTTATTTTAATAACTGTATTAAAAAATTCAGATGCACTACACTGAGTTTTGAATCTTTCTCACTAATAAAGATCTCAAAGCAGAAATAGGAACATAATAAGTATCACATGATCACTATCTCATACTAGCACAATAATTGTTATTAAACAATTCAAAATACAGCAAAACTCTCCATATAGTAGTGCCATCTTGTGCTAACAAGAGCAATCAATGGATGCCAGAAGGCTTGTGCATAAAATCCCTATCTAGTGCCTACTCATCCAATATCCCCAGACTAGTTTCTGGCTTGTGGCCTTCATCAGTGAGGAGCCTTGGATCTGAGAGCACTGCACCTAGATCTTAGGATCTAATGCAACCCTCCAGCACCCACCTTTTAACTCTATTTAACTACAAAACTATGCCAGAAACTAGTCTGGGGATATTGGATGAGTAGGCACTAGATAGGGATTTTATACACAAGCCTTCTGGAATCCATTGATTGCTCTTGTTAGCACAAGATGGCACTACTATATGGAGAGTTTTGCTGTATTTTGAATTGTTTAATAACATAATAAGTACTAATAAATAATGATAATTATCCTTGATTGGAATAAGTAGTTAGCTTTTAAAATGCATTGTGTAAACTGAAATCAAGTAATGTTATCCTTTTGAATTAATATAGCCTATCAAAACGTAAATGTGTATTAAAATGAATATTTAGATGTAATTATCTTACACTGCACTTAATATAAATTTGCATCATAGATTGATAAAATTAAACAAAAATTTAAAGGGAAACTACTGATACAATACTTATAAGAATTTAATGCCTATTAGATCAGAGTGTTTGATGCTGTTAAATATAATTGTGTTTTTAGTCTTAGCTTCCAACAAACAGATAAATTCAGTTTGTCTAGAAACATTCCTTTATAGCTGATAATATCTATAGACCCATGAACTGATAAGAAATTAGATTGCTAATTGTTTATGTCCTGAAAAGGCAGCGTGAATATAAATAATACATAAAAAACATTCTTGTGCTGACCACTATACTATTAGTCCAAGAAAACATATATTTTTTAAAAAAAATTAATAAGTATTTCATTATATTTACTATATTCCAATTTAAATGTAAGCATGAAGTAATCAACGAATAACAAATAATCATATTATTGATTTCATATTTACAGATTAGTTTCTGACTTATGACCATCAATGATAGATATTTAATGTAGCAGAATTATCTATTCAGAGATCTCTTTTACCTTCTTTATGTTATCAAGATAATAATATAAAATTGAGAAATAGCAAAAGTTTTTGAAGCCAAGACAAATTTCTTCCATAGCTATAAAAATATAATACTATAATTGTGATTTAATATTTTAGTAGTCTCTTTTTTATGTTAAATTAGACATACTTTTCTTTATATATATATATATAATCAAAACATTAAAACACTTTTTTTTGCTTATACTTCCATTATCTTTAAAAAACTACCAAATGTGATGGTAGGGTTCTATGATAGCCATATTACATAATGTGACATAATATTTGTGAGGAAACTTGATTATGTTGGGTAATAATGTTTGTGCCCCAATTTTATATTGAATAGTTGTAGTCAAAAAGTATTGAATGTATGTTTAAATTCTTATTTTTATTTCTAGATCATAGACGTAATTTTAAAATAAAAAAAAAGTTGTAAAGTGCAAGGATCAATTTGTTTAATAAGAGAAAGTTTTTTTTTTCATGTCATAGCATCTGCCGAGAGGCGAACCTGCAACAACCGTCTGCAACCAATTACTTGCTTGCAAGGCAGCTGCTCTGACCTTAAATAGTTAAGCAGAAAGTTTTTTTTGTAAAGTTAATTTCTTGGTTTCAAAATTGCTTTCATTAAAATGAAAATATTTTTAATAATATATCCATTAAATATTTTTATATTTATTTAAAAGATAAATTTTTAATTTTTTTTAGACAAATTTGTATTATTATTTTTTCGTTATATTGGTTATCCCTAAAATAATAATAATAATTATGCCAAAATAAGTGTATGTCGTAAGAAACTGTATTCAGATGGACAGAAGTATCTATATAAATAATTAAATTGTATAATGTGATTAACAATTTATTTATGTTAATTGTATGTGAGAAGGTTAATACATGCTTTAAAGGTGGAGATTCTTCTTATATACTTGAATTGATAGCTATATTCTATAAGATTGAGTAATTAATGGATTTTAAATAGTAGTGCTTTTAGGTCCATATTTCTATTGTATTTTCTGTTTTATTCTCTGTAATAAATTTGGCTTCTCTAGTCGAAAGCTTGTTTTGCTATTGTTAATAAATAAAGAGATGGAATAAAACATTTTTTAGCCAATATTAGAAACGTTATTGGCAACTAATTACAAACCAAATAAGTAAAAAGATTATCAACAGTATTTTGTCTCATGGACAAATCTAGAGAATATCCACATGATCAATTCATCCATTTTTCTATGCCATTTCTTCATTGCCCAGCTCTTCAATTTACCAATGTCAACTTTTTTCATTTTTTCTTATGACTTCCCCTTACCATTCTCTCTAAAACATCCATCATTAAACAATATTTTCTTCTTAATATATGACTAATTTAGTTTCACTTTCTAATTCCCTTCATTTTCTTTATTCATTTACATTTTCAAAACATCATTAGTTATTTTCATCCAACTAATTTTTGTATTCTTCTCCTTGTTTACATCTCAAAGGCTTCCAATCTGTTCATAACTTTATTACTTATATTACTGTCTAAATTTTACTCTCATGCAATATCACATTCCATATATAACATTTAAAGGAAAAGGATACTTTTGAATATTAAAGTACTAATGTTAAAAGCATGTTATGAGATTAATAATCAATAATGTTAAGCTTATACATTTTGGTATGCATTCATTAATTGATATATTAGAAAACTTAAGAATTAAAACATTTTTATATAAAACTATTGGTTTATTAAACATTTATTCAAAACTATTGGCCAATACTGGCATGATAGCTCTTTAATCTGCATATCCCTAGTTTGATCTTGAAAATATTTTTAAAAATTCTTGTATTGTTTCAAGTTATTTTCATGCTGTATATCTCATCTTTAGTGTATTTTTTGTTTAGTTTTCTTGAGGTTTGAATAGATACATATATTTATAAGAGACTATTAAAGATGATGATGATAATAAAACATATATGTATATGTATATATAGTTAAAATTACCCCAAATTTATAAGTCAACCAGACTAACCAAAAAATAAACTCTAAAACACACCAATGGTTTCAGTGCTACAAGCAGAATTCTGAAGTGTAAACAATACAGAATAACAACATATTTAAACTAAATATTATCCACAATTACACTTACCTTCCATACAATCTTAATATTAAAAGAACTTTTAAATAAGTTAATTGTTTCAGAATTGTAAATTTTTAATAATATTCTTTTTTTTTTTTTCAAAATAATCTTTATTTGCACAAAAAGTTAAATATATGTTGTAATATAGAGTTCTTGTTTACAATCAGTTGTGATCAGTCTTGTATTATTGGTAATTATGAGTAACAAAGAATTAAACATATTAAATAAGAAGTGGACTACTAATGAGATTGAATATCAGAGATTCTTTAATTCTTATTTCATTTTTTCTCAAAGATGAATTAACGAATGTTTATTATTAAAAATTTATGATTCTGAAGCAATTAACTTATTTAAACGTCCTTTAAATGTTAAAGGTATATAGGAGGTAAGTTGAATAGTAGACAATGTTTAGTTTAAATATCTTGGTATTTGTAGTTCTTTATATGTGAGAAGTCTGCTTGTAATAGTGAAACCCTTGGTTGCATTTTAGAGTTTATTTTTTGGCTAGACCAGTTGAATTGTGAATTTGGGGTAATTTTGATTATTTATTAACTAATTTAACTTTCTGCTTTTAATGTTATATATATATATATATATATATATATAACATTAAAATATATATATATATATATATATATATAGTACTGCTCATGAAGAATGCTCCATGTGAAATTGTTTGTCATAATTATTAAAGGTAAAAATTTTCCTAAATAACACAAAAGTTTTAAAATTGATTAATAAATGATAAAATCACTGCAGAATAATCTGTCCAAAAATAATTGAATTAAAAAGAGAAAAATATCTCCTTTGAAAATAAATAAATTTATAGAAGTCTGAAGAGTTTTTTTATTACTATTATTAGTTTAAAACAACTGAGTTCAGATATGATTGTACAAGCAAAAAATATAGAATTTTAAATATTATTGTGATTTCATTTTAGACTCAAAGCTTTATTCTTAACTAAAAAGATGAAAGGTGATTTGGAGGGGTGTATTAAGTTCTAAGATCTATGTGCAGTACTCTCAGATTAAAGATCCTCACTGATGTAAAAAACAAATTAAAAACTAGTCTGGGGATATTGAATGAAAAGGCATTGAATAGGGATTTTATGCACAAACCTTATAGCATCCATCTGGAATCCAGTGAATATTATTATTATATGGAGAGTTTTGCCTCTGCAATAAAATAATAATTGTTTAACAAATAATCAAAAGTTATAAAATGTTGATGAAGTATTGACCATATATATATATATTGAAACAGATAGGCTGTTCCTCATATAAATATTCAAAAGACACCCCTCCCCATTTAAAAACATCTAGCGCGATTCAGTCTAATTGGGAACGCAATAAAGCTGTGATTTGTTTAAAAAAATCATATTTTTAATTTTGTGATTGATGGATTTAAATAAAATGTTAAGTTATCTTATTTTTTTTTTATCTGTCTCAATAAAAAGAAAAGAAATTAATTATCCAATCATTAAAAAGAAAGAAAAAAGATACTTGAGTTAAACTGAGGCAGTATTCAAATCAGGTACGTCGTCGGAAGAAAATAACTTTTTTTTTCTCTCTCATCTTACACAGAGAAGCAGAACATATTAAATTTTTTTTTAAAAAAGAAAGTGTATTACTTAATTCTTTTGAGAGATTAAAATATAGTTTTAACAGAACGCAAAAATGGAAAAAGAAACCTTTGCTAGAGGAATTATGATAATAATGGGGTAATTTAGCGGCTTCACTCTCTCCACGCTGTGCCATGACTTTCCATAGATGAAATAACCTGCCTTCTTTAGAATAAACTAGACTGCAAAACTGGAAGGTAATTATGTTATAAAATATTAAGACACCTTTATCATACGTTATAAAATGAAGTTATGAAATAGTTATATGCAAATTTATTTATAAAAATATTTGAACGTATTTACTATATAAATTATAAATGCTTCAATTACTAAATGATAAATGCTCCACAAGCCAAACAGAATTTATGTGTATGAATATACCCTTATATTTGACCAAATTATAAATGCTCCACAAGTCAAACAGAATTTATGTGTGTGAATATACTTTTATATTTGACTAAATTGGAAATGCTTTAATTACTAAATGATAAATGCTCCACAAGCCAAGAAGTGCTGAGTTTAAATGTTTACCAATCAATAATAATTCATAAAATGATGAAATGCTGTATAAATCATAAATGCTTGACTGCTTCTAAGCTTCTTATAATGTAACAGAGTTTATGTATAAGAATATACTTTTATATTTGACTAAATTATAAATGCTTTAATTACCAAATGATGAATACTCCACAAGCCAAGAATTGCTAAGTTTAAATGTTTACCAATCGGTAATAATTCATAAAATAACAAAATGTTATATAAATCATAAATGCTTAACTGCTACCAGGCTTCTTCTCATAAAGGAATACAAAAATAAACTATTGTTGAATTGGAATATTTCCAAGCTTCTTCTCATAAAGGAATACAAAAATGAACTATTGTTAAATTAGGATGTTTCCAAGTTTCTTCTCATAAATGGATTCAAAATGAACTATTGTTGAATTAGAAAATTCCCAAGCTTCTTCTCATAAAGGAATACAAAAATGAACTATTGTTGAATTAGAATGTTTCCAAGCTTCTTCTCATAAAGGAATTCAAAAATAAACTATTGTTGAATTAGAATGTTTCCAAACTTCTTCTCATAAATGAATTTGTAAATGAACTATTGATAAAAAAAAAGAACTGCTTCTAACTCTTTCATAAGTAAAATGAAAATGAGTTATCATGTAGATAGAAATGAACTTTGTTAGAAATCGCTAATTAATTGTTATTTAATAATTTTTTTTTTTGTTACTAAAAATTTAATTGGTTATCCAGTTATCCAATTTTGTTTTATTTTATTGCATCGCTCATCAGTTACAGCACTGGTTCATGAGAATTTCATGCTTCCTGAGCTATGTCTGACATAACTAGACCCAGGCCAGTCAGGTTGTAGTAAGACGGAACTCTAATGGCGCTGTTTGGAAAACCAAACATATAAATGTTTAGATGTTCACAGTCTCTATGGTACTACATCCTCTGATGAGCAGGAAATATTGTTGTAGGAGGCATTAACATCTGCATTAGGAATGTCAATTGATAGTTCCTTCCTACAGCATGCTCATCAGAAAATTGTTACAACTGACGTAATAAAACGGTTGTATGCGGGTCCGGTTACAATATATATATATATATTCCAGGTTCTTCCATTTTAAAAAAATTACCACAGTTTCAACTTGATCACACAAGTCATCCACTGGGTGACCCAATAATTAATCTTTAAATTTTTTTAAAATGGATGAACCTGGAAAATATATCTTTTATATAGACAACCTGTGAAAATCTTTGCATCAACATATATATATATATATAATGGAAGTAGTCAAGAATCCACCACTTTGCATCAACATATATATATATATATAATGGAAGTAGTCAAGAATCCACCACCAGAAGAAGTTGCATAGCCCAGAATACGAAAGTTTATTGGTGAGAATCTCAATGGTAGTACCTACACAGCTGAACTATTATTTGTAGACAATAAAAATTGTCTCTAAATAGTTGTGAGCAAAAATTCTTTAGAAATGTCAATTGGCCAAGCAGAAAGTACTAAACATATGCTAAAACAGATGTAACAATAAACAAAACAAAGTTTATTAACAGTTCAATATAATACAGTTCAAATAAAAGGATATAATAATCATTATTGTTCTTTTTGTATATTAGCATCTACTGCATTTGATACTTACAACTTTATATATTAATATACATAAAACTTTACATTATAATACTGTATCATTTTTGCAGATCAAATACCAGTATTCTTGATCTGATTTTATTGTTTTGTAAATTAAGATGTGAGAAGTTCATCTTGTGGCTATCAGCAAAGTAAATTGATTCTCACATCTTCTAAAGACCAAAAAAACAAAATTATTTTTTCCATTGTTTTTTTTTTATATTATTACCCACTTGATAAACATCTATATTTTAAAAAAGTTAATGAGCCAGCAAAAACTTTAGTTACCCATATTTACACACTTCTTTAAACTAACCTGTAATTACATTAATTATCTACATTTACAATACTCTTAAATTGAGCAAAGCAGCATTTGTATTGATGATACTTTGCCATCTTAATCCCTAAAATGTGTTTAATTGAAATTTGAAACATCTTCAAAACATCAAACCAAAAAGTAATTAGTTTTCCAACAATTTCAATCATAATAATACAAGGTAACTGAGCAAAATATTATGGATTTGTATTTAATTAAGCTTTGTTCTTATAACATAAGTTTTTAAAACTGTTTGGGTAATACTATAATACATCTATGTAAAAACTTAATGCAATTTCTGAAGCCTGAATTTGACTTACAATTTCCAACTACTATATGTTTTAAAGTAAATTATCAATTTAGATAGATAAAGCATTATGTCAAGACCTCTTTCCATAGGGTGGAAAAAACATATAAAATTTATTATTAGTATTAACTTATTGAACTGTAAAAGAATTTTAATTTTTTTCAATCTGCCATCTAGACACACTCTTAAATATTGGTTTTAATACACTTTCTCTTATTTGGGTCATATATCACCTTTCTCAGCAGGTTTTAACTTATCTAGTAGTTTTTTCTTTTATTTTACATTTTCAA
Organism: Epiperipatus broadwayi; assembly: GCA_028023455.1. Classification (NCBI taxonomy): domain Eukaryota; kingdom Metazoa; phylum Onychophora; class Udeonychophora; order Euonychophora; family Peripatidae; genus Epiperipatus; species Epiperipatus broadwayi. The sequence continues at coordinate 2,768,587 of JAQFVV010012542.1, read as the reverse complement.
CATTATTGTACACTGTTGCTCATAAGCTAAATGATTGTTTAATTAATTTATCCTACTTTTCATCTTCATTGCGCTTCCCAAGTTTATTTGCAGAAGCTTCATACTCTATTTGCTAAAATGATTTTTATAAAAAGGCCTTAATATTCTCAGTATAAATTATGTATTCTTTAAATAGATAGCAAAATCAGTTGTATAAAATATCACTTTCTGTTTTAGTGAAGCACATGTTTCTATTGCAATTGGTTACAAAAGATTCTGCAGAAAATTTAGTTTCTGAGTTCAAATTTTATATAAATATGAAAACATAATCCAAAAAATGACTTTGCTGCTCATACTGTAGTTTTTGAGTTATCCATTTAATATTGATTGCCTTCTCTCATAAAACATAAAATAATAATTTATCACATTAAATTCCCTATTATGAATTATGTAAACTTCTATTGTGTTATGCAAAGAGTAATAATAGTGTTGATAAAAACATAACTCTCTTTTTATAAACAGCAAATATTTGTTCAAACACAAAATTATATAAATAATGTATTATTGTCTTGCAGTTCTTTTACAATGTTCCATCAAAATTTTTAAATCATACTCATCACAATTTATGTGACCATGATTCACATCCACTTGATTTGGTTCATTCATTATTTGTTTGTTTTCATTTTCTATATTTTGATATGAGCACTATACACACTCCTTTGTAACATATTTTTCAGCAGGATAAATATTATTTTTATTAAATTCATCTGTATATAGCACTCATAACATTATCAATTAAAATCATTCTCTGATTTCTTAGCAAGATCATGAACCCATTTATTGACTCCAATGTGATCATCTTCATTATCTTGAATGATATCATTTTTCTTTATTATGTGTCCCATTTTACTCATATTTTCCTATAATATTCTGAGTTCTTTAGTTTATTATAGGATTACATTTTTCTATTGAGCACTAATATCGATCCACTTTCTCCATTAACTGATGATTTTGATCCAATATGTGCTTCATTTTCTCCTGCAGATTCTTTTTCTGCTTGAATTCTTCTATTGAGTAGTGATCTTTTAAACATTCCTGTTAATCTATTCAAAAGCATTTCTGTAACCATGTGCTTGTCTACCCTTCCAACTACCTCTGAATTTTAAAACATCACAGTACTGTCTTTCTCCCATGATACTTCATCAGGTGCTGGACTTCTATCTTGATCTCAGCTTCCATAAAAAAAGAGAAGGAGAAAACATTTTATACTTTAATATTATATAAAATTATTTGTTTTAACTATGTTATACCATTGGTTATGTCCAACATTACTATTAATATACTATACTTTTTATGCTTTTATATGTTACATCATTTCTAAGCATGTTACCATTTCCATAAATGTGATTTCAATTGTGCTATCTAATCATATTTGCTTTAATTTTTTGTTATTGTCTTGAGCCAATCATCTTCAAATAAAGACACTTATATTATGTTCTGCCACTATTATTTAATAACCCAGACGGTATTTTGTATTTAAACTTCAAATTATGTGGTCTGTATAGTTCATGTGAATTATTTTTACTACTGTGTAGTTAATCCATTTAACTGCATCAATGAAGTTAGTTGGCATAATGTTGGACCAAATTCATCAAACAGAGAAAGATATTTTGAAGGTTATGTGATTTATTCTGAAGATGATGAAGGTTCATTCAGTGGCAGCCAGCAAGCACATTGATCTTTTCAGCTGTTAGTAGAGATTTTTATTGTCATTGTTAAGCAGGCAAAAGCAAAGATCAAAGACAAATTATTTTCCCAATTGGTCTTTTTATATCATTTCCAATTACCCTTTCCTACAAGATACTTTAATTAAACAAGCTTAATTATCCATGTTTTCAAAATTCTTTAATTAAACAAACCTATATATCTTTAAATAATAGACATTTTAATCCTTAAAAATATGTTTAATTAAAATATAAACATTTCCAAAATATAAAATAAAACCTAAAAACACCCAGTCTTCTAAGAACTTCAGTTAATAATAGTATAAGTGAATTGAATAAAATTTTATGCATTAATATTTATTTAAGCTTTGTTCCTATAACATAACTTTTCAAAGTGATTTATTTGAAATAAATCAGTTTCTTTATCTTTTTGCAAACTAAATTTGAATTGATTTAATTCTTATTCTAAGCAAAGACCTTTATTGGCATGTTTGTGCTTATATAATACAATGCATTTAAAAAAATTAATCAAGTCTATAAAACCTGAAGTTGACTTACAATTTCCAACTACTATATTTTCAAAATAAATTAGGTATTGATGTAGATAGACCACTATTTACCTCAATATATTATGAATGAACATATCAAGCATCATTTAATAGCTTGTGTTAAAAAGTAGGATATAATACTCCATAAAGTAGCTATATTCTGAATTATAAAATATGATCATAAAAGACTAGAATCAAAATATGAATAAAAAATGAAGTTTATAAAAGTTTTAGAGCCCAAATCATCCCACATACACACATATATAGAATCAGCACTCACTTTATAGTGAGATAACATATTTTCAAACTTTAATTGACAGAGTTTAATCTTTTCCATTCTCCAACTCTTTATCCAACCATATCACTGAAAATCTGATAATGGAATGCTCAAAGTCCCTGTTGATGCCAATATTATTGTCAAACATATGTTGACTTAAGTCACTCTGATTAAACATGCATGTCTATGTAATAGACAGAAGATGAATGGGTAGAATGCATGCTGAATATGTAATATTTAATGCAATTAGAAAAAAAATGTTCTCAGATGTTTAAGCTCACTATAGCTATCAATTATATCCCACATAACAGATACAAATGACTACAGACATGTGAAAAAGTTAAATTATTTCCAATATAGAAAAATATAATAATAATTATTAGTATAAAAAGCTTATTAACTTGATAAGAATAAACAATAAGATGTTTTTATAACTTAATAATTGTTGATTGCATCTTAATGGAAAACATTTTTGATTTCAAATAAATGACTAAGGAAATCAAAATTAATAAACAGTTTTTAAGTCATAGATTTTGAGAAAATTATAATTAATTTTGAAAATAATCTTCCAGAATTTCAAAAAATATTATAAAAGCTGGGAAATGAATACAAAAAAGTAAAGGATAAAATAAATACTCAAATGTTTGAAGTAATATTTAATGAGATTTCATGAAAAAAGAAAATAATGCTTGATCATAGTTAATTAAAAGCAAACAACTGCAAACTTCTTAATCATATTATTAACATAGTTTAAAACTTAATGAGGGTATACATATTTAATAAACAAACCACAATGAGTTATATTTAAAAAAATTGTTGTAATTTGTATTTAGCTTTGGTAAAATAAAAATATTGCATAAAGAAAAGAACAATTATAAAATAAATAAATAAAGGTCTTTTTTAGTAAAAGGAGTAATTGACTTCATAGAGAAGATGTTGAAAATTCCCAAAACCTGGAGATAACATAAAATAGGGCATTATAGAAATTACTCTTTTTTTATAAACTAAAGCATCTCATAAAGATTATAAGAAAGTAATGAAAAAAATTTCGGCAATGTGTTTATTATTTAATATTTTAAATCTTAGTTAAATTTAAGTAGTTTGTGATCTAGGCTTAACTAAATATGGCCGGTCGAGTATAAAATATAAATCTATGAAAATTATAAATTATTTTCAGATATTTTCATGCATATGTTTCAAGAATGTTGGTGTTTGAGAATTTTTAAATATAAGATATTACAGTTGGAAGAGGAGAACTGAAAAGGATTTTTTTCCATCTATTTATGTTTAATTAAAAAATAGTTATATTAAGTTTTAACTTGGGTTTAAAGTTTATGACTAAGCTAGAGAATAATCTCTAGATTAATAAATGATTAGTAACAATCATGTCAAAATTTTTACAGCAATAATTTATTATATGATAATTGAAAATTCTGTGTTAGTAATATAGCTTAATGGCAGTATCAATCTTTTATAAAAATGTGTTGTAATATTCTGAAAATATGATGACATAATTCAAATGTTCATTTCCTTTTTAGACATACTTAAATGACTTCATAGTTGTAAGGTCACATTTTTATTGAATTAATTGTGTGAATTAAATAAAGGCTTAAAGATTTGTTGAAAATATTTATATTGGTGAACATCAAAGAAGATATCATGAAAAAAAATAGATTCATATTATCTCAAAAAGTCTCTAGAGAGAAAGAGTATCAGATTGTTTATATTGAAAGATATAACAGAAATCCAATAGCACAAAGAATTTCTTAAGTCTTTATGAGAATTGCTTAACTAAAAGGATATTATCGCACCTCAAAAAAATACATGACACTACTGAAAAGGAAACAAAACCATATTTAACTTAATTAGATATTTATTTTTTAGTCCTTGAGTTGATGTGTATGGTGGAAATAGTCATCTCAATATTTGTTCAACTTTATTTCTTATTTCTTTATTTTTATTAATCTAAAGTTAATAGTGCTATCACACATATATAAATGGTTGCCAATAAATGTGGTATGCACAACCATGGTCATAAAGTTATATTTAAATGTTAAATAATATTTAATAATATTATTGTACAATATCCCATAAGTTTGAGGCATAATAAAATACTGAAAAGTTGATTCATAATAAATTATATATATATATATTGTAACCTCTGCTCTCTTCACTTGTTTACTTTATTATATTTATAAATGCCCAGGCGCCAATTCTATACAAGATAGAATAAAATTTATAATTGTAAATTGCTTTTAAACTTATTTAAAACATTCTTATTTTGTAATTACTCTATGGCTTAGCTCAGTTGAGGTTATAAGATATGGTCTTCATAAAGGAGGCAAATAAGGATGATAAAAATGTCTACAAACAATAATTCTATAATGTTAATTTAAATATGTTCTAAACATCTATTCAATACTAAACTATTGCACAATCATCAATTATCATATTTAGTGTAAGATAGATAATGATGAGGGTTGGGTACCTTTTATATCCACATCACCATCTATTCTAAACAAAGTAAAATATAATATTGGCACTGTAATATGGTGATTTATTATCTCCAGACAGATTAAACAAATTGACTTCTGCAGGCAAATCTATATATTATAAGGCTATGTTATGTTAACCATATATGTGTGTGTGGAAATGGAGAATCGAACATATATATAATCAAGCAATTTATATGGGCTATTAATTCAATAAAACATTTATTAGAAATTAAAAGACAAAATAAATGATAAATAAACAAAAAAAATATTATTTATACACTTTGCTAACCAATTACATTGCTCTTATAGTAAAACCAAAATTGACTAATATTTGATATGTGAATCATATATCTTCGAATATGTGCATTTTTACAACATTGTAAATATTAGTATTTCTAAACATACTTTTTATTAACTTATTTATATAACTTGGATGATGCCATAAATCAGTCATCTTTTATACATATTATAAAAATTTATACAACACTTATCTGTTATAATCAGTATATATCATCTAACACTAATTATACAAGAACAAAGTAAGGCATGGGAAAACACTAACAAAACACTTACACCTATATACATGAGAATTAAATAATATCTCCAAACTCAATCTAAATAATCTAATCGTCCCTGACCATTTATACCTTCAACTTATAACAGACAAGGTTTTAATTCTTTATTTTTTTAAATAAATTTCATTAGCGAAATTAAGCATAATAAATACAATTAAAAAATAATAATAATCATTTATAGCATCACACACACACTCGAATATATATAATCACTGATAGTATAATTTCTAGATCATACAAAATAGATTATCATATTATAATAACATGAAGTTACATTGTTTCATTTGTTTTTTTAAAAAAAAAATTGGTTATACATCTGTTGTACTGAGTAACGAAAATATTTATCAATATCCCATCATTACATGTTAAGTTTTTTTTTTTAAAAAAAAAAATTTTAAAGTTGAGAGAAACATACATATTACAAAATGTCTATCCGACTGTTGATGCATAATTTGTTAAGAATGATAAGAGTTTTTTTTTTTTATCCTAGAATTTCATGACAGGCATTATAAATGACATTTGCATGCATTGAAATTATTTTATCATATATACGCGAATTGCAAAGTTATACAGTATAAAATTATCCTCTTGATACAAGATTAAATAAATAAACTTTTTCATTTTAAATTTTAATTTGCAGAAGATTGATAGAAAATTATTAAAATTGAAAATCAAGCATTTGATTTTAGCGTCTAATGAAAAACTTTTAGCTAGCTTTATTTTGAACAATTTTGCCATTTTAATATTATTTACTTTTGGTAATACTTTAGAATAAATCATAATTACTTATCTTATGTGACATCCAGGTATTTTAAAGATAATGAATATGGATCATGACTTTGGCAGAAATTTGGAACTGGTTTCCCTCTGGGTCTATCTCTTCATGGTTATATTACTCCAGTAGTATAATAGAAATTCTCCATCAATATATTATTAGAATCCTCGCTATGTTTTTCTTTATTTGTTCCAATGCTCTTAGAGAGTTATTAATTCTTTTTCGGCTTTATTTTTTAGCTTCTTCCTTGGAAACTTTTTACTTTCTTCAAGTTTTAAACTTTCTGTCCCTCTTCACTCACACCCTCTGTGTTTCTATGACAATCAACTTTGGAAGTTTGCCAGAAATATTATTTATAAAAATTTTAACAATACAACGTTTGAATGGAATAAACATAATAATAATAAAAATAAATATTAATTATTAATTTTAGAAATGTTATTCACTATTATACAAATAATCTTTATCATTTTTAAACATAAGATTATGAACAATACATAATCAGTAAATAATAAATAAAATATAGAAAAGAAAATTCTAATTAATACTATATCTATGTTTCTGCTTATTATGACATGTAAATCCTCTACTACATATAAACATCCTTGATGTTATTCATCCTCCTCTTTTACTACCAAACACATAATCCAAAGCTCTACCAATCAGTACACCCAATTAAAGTTTTATTTTTTTTTTTAAATCCTAATTTTAACTAGCAAATCTCATCACAATTTAAGTTTAATTTTCCTAAAACTCAATTTTAAATATTAAATTATATCACAATTCATTTTTCTCAGCTAATTATTTTTAGCCATTGTTAGCACAAATGTGACCTTCCCACATTTCTTCCTGGTGCCAACCTGGAAGGTTACAATATATATAAATAATCCATTACAAGATTTAATTTAAAAAGCTTGTTTTACAAATGTAATATAATGAGCATGATAATAGCTCTAAACAAGCTTTTCCAATAAATACCCCCAGAAACACATTTAAAATCTCTATCTAGAATTATCCTTACCCCCAAGCCAGTTTTGAGCTAATGGCTCTTATCAGTGAGGTGCTAGAACATGCAGACACGAGATCTAAAATACCAACTCATGCCCAGCATTTATCTAATACTTAACTGTTAACAAACAAAAAAGCTATTATAGGCTTAATGAACAAATTGGTTGTCAATTAGTAGTAAATGGTATTTTTTGGTAACATCAAAGGTTAAAGTTATATATTTTTACATGGATATTATCTCTTCATTTCTATTATTTATTATAGTATCAATCCATGTAAATAATTAATTTATTATATATATATATCAAAACTACCCCAAATCCAAAATTAAACCAGACCAGCATAAAAATAATATTAAAACACAACCTAAGGTTTCACTGCTACAAGCAGACTTCTCAAGTGTAAAGAACTACAAAAACTACACAATATATATAATATTAAAAACTACCCACAAATCGATTCACTTCCCATCCATCTTTAATATTAAAAGAACTCTTAAATAAGTCAATTGCTTCAGAATAATAAATTTTTAATAATAAAGACTCTTTAATTCTTCTTTTGATTTCATTTTTCTCAAAGAAGACAACCTTAGCTTCATCAAAATCAATAGTGTGGCCTGTATCTTTTTCATGGACATAGTCAACCTTTGCTTCATCAAAATCAATAGTGTGGCCTGTATCTTTTTCATGGACATATGTCCATGAAAAAGATACAGGCCACACTATTGATTTTGATGAAGCTAAGGTTGTCTTCTTTGAGAGAAATGAAATCATAAGAAGAATTAAAGAGTCTTTATTATTAAAAATTTATTATTCTGAAGCAATTAACTTATTTAAGAGTTCTTTTAATATTAAAGGTGGATGGGAAGTGAATGGATTTGTGGGTAGTTTTTAATATTATATATATTGTGTAGTTTTTGTAGTTCTTTACACTTGAGAAGTCTGCTTGTAGCAGTGAAACCTTAGGTTGTGTTTTAATATTATTTTTATGCTGGTTTGGTTTAATTTTGGATTTGTGGTAGTTTTGATTTTATATTGACTAGTTTAGCTTTATGCTTGTAATGTTTATATATATATATATATATATAGTCCAAACTAACTAGTTTAGCTTTATGCTTGTAATGTTTATATATATATATATATATATAGTCCAAACTAACTTTTCAGCAATTTATTGACCAGGCATTATTTAGAATAGATAAAAAGTAAAGTAAAACATCTTTTAACAGATATTAATTTATTGGCCAAGATTATACCATTACAAATGGATAGGCTACAAGTCAGATATGTATAAGAAAAATATATTTTATTGGTTTCTGAAAAAAAATCAAGTTTAGTTTAGTTTATGTAAAAGGATGAGTGGTTCCGTATTTTTATAAATATGATGATTATAATGTTTTATAAATAATAACTAGCAATAATTGATTAATACAAATAGCTTCTATTATTTATTATTTTTAAATATGGAAAATTTTATGGGACACACATTTAAATAAAGAGTCATGGTGAAAACTTATGTTGTTAATATTATTGAAATGATAGTGGACTTCAGCATAATTAAGAGTTAAGATAATACAGTATTAAATATTAACTAATATGCAGGCTTATTATATACCTGTATCAATATATGTATAATATATAGGGTATATGATCACAGACTTTCACATGACCCACCACTCTCCACTCTATCTCATAACGCGATACATTTGAACGCATATATGTCAAAAAGATAAATAATCACCAATACGTATTTCATGCTACACCAGCAATCATCAGTTGGTCCAGATTATCATCTCTACACATATATACAATAAGTGCTCAGATTTATATTAAAATAGTCAATCTTCATACTTTAATGGACAGACTTCAATCCGCTCCACACTCCAATTCTGCAACCGTCCATCCAATTAAAAATCTGATGATGGAATGCTCAAAGACCATCCTGAGGCTGAGATTATATAATGAAGATCAAAGATTTTAATAACAGTTTTGCCCTCCTCATAAAAGAAAAACAATGAATGAAGTAACAATACTCAACATGTTTCCCAATTCTGATGTACTTTTCCATTTATGTTTTACTTTCTAGATAAACTAGATGACTATTTGCCATTAGTATTAGATGTTTAATGGAATTAACTGCATGCCAGTTAACCAGGAAAACAAAATTAAGTTTTAGTTGAACCTAAAGAAATGTCAAATGTCACATAACCTGGATTTATGCCGATATTATAGGGATGGCACATAGATGTATAAGTACTCCATCAAAAATTTGTTTACACTTTATTAAGTATATAAGTTAAATATTTATTTACTCAACACAAATGTCTCATTCTTGAGACATAAGCTTAACTTTAAATTGCAAAGATATTGATTTTTCTAAGTGTCTTATTATTTGAAAACGATATGTTACTCGTTTCAAGAAATTAATCAATGGATTGCATCCGTTTTCAGAGTTTTCAATAAATAAAATGTTAAGTAAACAAGTTTCAATACAAAAAATATTTAATTAAATTAAAAATGAATTTGATATAGTAACAAAGATGCTTGAAATAATAGCTATAAAACTTTTTTTAAGTGCAAAAACGCTAAAATTGTTATATATATACATTTTTAATAATATCAATTACAATATTTTGTAATAATTAATGTCTAGAAAATATATAACTATCAATGTTTTTTTTTTGTTTTTTTTTTTATGACTTAACAGCATTACATTTTTTTACTTTCAAAAATCCATTGCTGATTAATATGTTTAAATGTTAATGTTTAAAATATGTCTTTTTGTAACCTTCATGATAAATCGCTTTCATTCTTTAAATAGAATCATACCGAATCGATATACAATTTGCTCTCTGCTTTCTTGTAAGACATCGTTTTTGGCGCTTATGAACTGCGTGCAGTCTAATAAAATATTTAAACCAGTCAATCTGAAAACGTATATATATATTTCAAATTTTATTTAGTACACGTGTCCTGTGCTTTATAAGAGTTACTAAAAGCAATCTATCACTTTTCCAGATTTAATATTAACAAAATCTCTACACCTTTAATCAGTTGTGAAATATAACTGTCAAAAAAAAAAAAAAAAACTTATGCTTAAACGTGAAACTTTTTCAAACTTTCCTACAAAATAACAAACCGATGTAGTAAAGTAATACTAATAATACAATATTAATTATAATGTTTTTATTATATCTGACTAATGAATGACCATAATATATTGTTTATTAAAAAAATGATGATGATATATGTATATGCTTGTAATGTTTAGAATATGTAAAATACTCTATCAATTTATATTTGTTACTTAAATAAATGTTTATATAAAAATAATTGATGTTTAAGAATATATAATTATATTCAAATGTTTTGCACACAAAATTCTTAATTTATCTATATATAATTTTAATAATTTCAACGCTTAAATCTATATGTAAATACGAAACTGATTGTAGCGCTATACTATCTTCTCTCATGTGTTGATATAGATGTCGCTGTATGTGCTTTAAATCGTGGAGACATATTGAAAAGGGCAAAAAAACATAATTTGCCGAAAAAGGCTTTTATATAATAATTTTATAATTTGTAATCTTTGTTGCTTGTATATATGTATTTTTAAACATATTTGACTATTATAAGATATATATAATATTACAAATCGATGTCTGAATTTTTTCAAAATAATATACGTAAATTTATAAATAAATATTAGAAAATACAGTACTTAAAAGTTTATAAAAAAAAAAATATATCTATAAACGTTAATTAGGAACGCTTTCAACTATCCACAAGAATAGTTGAAAGCGCTCCTGAGTGACGTTTATATATATATTTATAAACATTTAAGTACGTAATTTCTCATATTTATTTACATATATATGTTAATTGCTTCAAAATCATAAATTTTTAATAATAAAGATTTTTTAATTCTTTTTTTTTTATTTAATTTTTCTTAAAGAGGACAACTTTAGCTTCATCAAAATTAATAAGGTTGCCTGTATCTTTTTCATAAATATATAAAACAAAAAACACTTATTTGTAATTGTTAATTACAGAAAATATAAATTAATATTAAAATTATCGGCTTAACGTTTTCGAGGATGCAAAACTAAGATATTTATTTCTAACCCTACTTTTAAATACCGTTATTTTTTCATTTAAGCTCAAACTACTCTTATATATATCTTTTTACAAAACCAAGGGATAAAATACACTATTTTAGGAATAGTCTTTTTATCAAAAAGTTTATTTTTTGGTTAGTCTAGTCAAGTTTTGAATTTGGGATAATTTTGATTATTTATTGACCAGTTTAGCTTTATGTTTTAATGTATGTATGTGTGTGTGTGTATGTACAGATAGATAGATAGATAGATAGATAGATAGATAGATAGATAGATAGATAGATAGATAGATAGATAGATAGATAGATAGATAGATAGATAGATAGACAGACAGACAGACAGATAGATATATAGATAGATAGATAGATAGATAGGCAGGCAGGCAGGTAGGTAGGTAGGTAGGTAGAAAAAAAAAGAATAGGTAAAAATATACATACAAAAATATAAAAACAGTGATTCACTTCTATTGTATGTAAAATATTGCAAATACTTAATAATTAAATATACAACTGCTTGGATGGAATGCTGGGAATCTCATTTGAGACACTAACACTTCCAGCACAGTAGTAGCTTCCTTCATATATAGCCATGTTGATCATTAGTAGTTCCTTACTATAAATATGAGCAAAACTCACATTATTTTACAAAATAATGAACAATGTGTTTGCTAGACATTGTCATGTGATATTCTGTTTCTCTCAAATGGGCTTCCAATATGTATGTAGCCAGATCTCCTTTCTTATTGTAAACAATCAGTTTCACTAATCTAGCTTTCCAATAAAGTGGTTATGTCATTGATTATTTGTTTTATAATATTTCCTCAGTCATCTGTATTGTATATTATTTTGATAAGTAGTTTATTTATGGGTAAGCTTAAGATGTGTTCATGGAATTTCTTTTCTGTAAAAAAAGATTTGAAATATATAGTTCTTAAGATAGCTTCATGCATGTCTAGGTCATTCTTTTGCTTTCTTCTTAGACATATTTGTCTCATGTTCATTTATAATATCATAATCAGATATGTTTTCAATATTGATTTTTGTTTCATCACCGTCATGCATAATTTCTATATATTGTCTGATTATAGGGTTTTAAATTGTTTTCTGGGTCTGTTGTCACATTAACTATTTAAACATTGCATAACCACTATATAAAGAATTTTATAATTTATAATTGTTTCTAAAAAGCATTTGATAGTTCCATTAAATTTACAAGAATAACATTTGAATACCTAAACTCATTTTTTCAATATTAGTTTTTTCTAAGAGCATTGATAAATAGCAGTTTAACTGGGTTTTGGTTTAGTATGCTATGCCAAGAACATTCTGCCCAAGAAAGTGCTCCATGTTTCCAGAAGTAATCTGTCTCTTGAACCAATCTCTTTGTTTGATCTTTGATTTCTGATTAAAATAGTAAATTTTTACCATGACATGGTATTGGTTTTATGGTACTTACATATTAGTCCCATGACATGGCATGTATTACACTTGTTGCAACTTTTCACACGTGATAAATGTGTGTCATTGTAATTAGCTCAAATAAATTCAAGCAAACCCTGCATTGTTGTTATCTGATCTTGTATCAAAATGTGTTTTATCTGATCTCGTAACAAAAGAACTTTTTTTGCCCAGATGTTTTTTAAGATTTCATTCTCACAACAGCTTGATTTCAATGGAATTGCATTTTTTCATCATAGTTACTGTACATTTTCAATTTCATTGTTGCTTAATTCATTTGATTTTAAATGATTAAATAACTGTACTTTCCCAAATCATCAAAAGACTTTGGGGTTCAGTGAAATGGTGTAATAAGTAACAATGACAAACATCATGGCAACACCTGGATTCATATTTGAACAAATTTATGTGTGTAGATGTCATATAGTGATGATGCATTCATTTACATAGTGAACAAAATAAAAAAATGGGCTGCCAATATGAATAATTAATAAAAGTGTTATATTTTGTTATTTTATGAATGATTTTCCTTTTTTTTTTGTATTTTTTTTTTAAAAATATGTATTACTGTTTTTTGACAAAATCCCATTCAGGTGATATATTTTTCAATCACATGTTCATTTTGGAGGAAAAAATGTTTACTTCAAGTCTCCATTTTCTCAAAAAAATTTGATTGACTTATAGTAAAGTACAACAGAAACTTACATTTATTCATTTGTGACAATTCTTCTTATATATTGTGTGGTAAGTAGTATATGTGTATATTTTATATTTTTGTAAATAATATTTTAGGCAAATTTTGTAAATTAGTAAATTTATGGTCAAATTCATATTTTTAGTACTGTTATAAATGTGTATTCTGCACCATGGTTTAAATTTGTTCCTGTAAAATGTTGTATATATTTTTTCTGAATGGCAAATTAAATTTTTTTTAACTGTTGTTAAAAATGTAATTGCAAAGATCTTTTTTTTGGTAAAATACACCCCAAATTGTTTATATTTTTGTGTGAAAGTAGTATTTAGTCGTAAGTGACATGGAACATGTATTAGACATCCTACATCTTGTCACATACTTATTCAAACTGCTGGAGAAGTTTATCAATGTTTTGAAAATATCACGTACACGATCTGTATATATATTATTTTGGACAGATCACAAGATTAGAAAGTTATCAGCGGATTGATACGAATGTGAATAGGCACAGCATGTCTAATACATGCTCTGTGTCACAAGACTAATATGTAATTATTGGTTTTATTTCTTTATTTAACTTTACATTAATAGGATATCCTGGATACAATCCCAGTTTATCATTAACCATGTTTGCTTAGTCCCATATTGCTTTACCTATTATTTTTATCTTATGGACCATGTGAATTTAAAACTATTACACCTCAATTTTAAACTTTTATATTAACCTAAATAATAAAAATGCTGAAAATAGTTTACAAACAAATTACAAGCAAACAAATAAATGTTATAACTTAAATAAAATCATTTAAAAAAGATAAAACTCTCAAACAATATCACAAAGAAACAATTCATTAGTGAGCTACATGTGATTAATGCATGTGAACAAAATTGTTTAAGGATATTGAATGTTTATTGTTAATATAAAAATTTCCTAAATACAAAACTTACTTTTATAATAGAGTATATTATTGTATGACAGAATATGAATTGGGAAGTACTACATGTAAAAATATATAGATGATTACCATAAAATAATGATCATATTGTACCTATATCACATACACCTATATTTTGACTGTCCTGCAGTCTTTTTCAGAGCTATAATATAATGAATAAATTGAAATAAAATGCATAACTATATTTATTTGGGTTTAATTATAAAAAAAAATTAAAACAGCATAAAATATATATCAAAACTGAAATAAATATAATTAAACCCAAATAAAATAATTATTTATATAGTTATGTATTTTAATTTGTTCATTTTATTAGAGCTCTGAAGAAGACTGCAGGACAGTCAAAATGTATGTGTATATATGTACAATAAAAGGTTTTTACTAAAAAGTGTTCGTGATTTGGATAAATTGAATTTATATAAAAAATTACTGTGCTTTTCTCACGTACTGGATGAGCCACCAGGTGATGCTGCAGAACCACCAAGAAGCCTGCAATTGATAATTTTTTAAAAAATATTCGCTAAAAATCGCTTAATTTTAGAAATGGTAGATCCCCCCCCCCCGGCGCATGAGACAAATAGGTCAAAATCGCTGAAATTGAAATGTAAAAAAAAAAATCACTAAAAATCACTTAATTTTTGAAATGGTAGACCCTCCCCCCACCGGACAAGACAAATCGGTCAAAATCGCTGAAATTGAAATGTGTAATTGAAAAAAAAAAAAAACTATAATAAAAGCCTACAAAATTAAACAAAAACATACTAAATGTCAAAGTGATTTAAAAAAGAATCACTCTTCAATTATCTAACTAACAGATAATAATTCAAACCTTAATAACAGACTAATACATATTAAGTAATCAATGTTTCTATTAACCTGTAATATCATCATTAGAGTTTAAATTCAGTTAATATGTTACTGTATTACTAGTTTATATCAAAAATTATTGCAAATACTGGGTTTAAATCGCGCATATATAAAATCAACAAAACAGAAATAAAATAGGGTTCAATGAAAAATAAGTAAAGTGTAAATTATGAATGCTATTTTTAAAATCCTATGAAATAAATGAGAAAAAAAACTATAATAAAAGCCTACAACATTAAACAAAAACATACTAAATGTCAAAGCGATTTAAAAAATAAAAGTATTTATAAAATGCAAAAACAACAGCACGAAAAATGGCGGGAAATATCTTAAAAAAGAATCAGTCTCAGTTATCTAACTAACAGATATAATAATAATTCAAACCTTAATAACAGACTAATACATATTAAGTAATCAATGTTCCTATTAATCTATAATAGCGTCATTAGAGTTTAAATTCAGTTAATATGTTACTCTATTACTAGTTTATATCAAAATTATAAACAGAATAGAAATAAAATAATCAGAATAGAAAATAAAATTTAAAAGTAATTAAAATAGATTACCAATTTCCCTGGAGAGTGAGTTCATCTTTCAGCAGGTCATTGAATTTTTTCATCCTTGCAAAATGAAACTTTGGCATTCTACATCACTTCATTAGTGACAAAATATGGATATATATATTATATTTTTCTCGTCTATTGATCAGATTTTTTTTTACTTAAAGTTTGTTATTTTTAAAATAACTTATGCACAATTTTGAAATGTAGATAGAAACTGAAAAAATACCTAAACATTTTTGGTACTTTATGTAGTATAAAGAAATTTCCAGAACTCGGGTCATGTGACTGATTGATTTTGCAAGTTTTGTCGTGGGGAAATTAATCTCTACGTTTTTAGAAAGTGAATGTATTTTTTTAAAAAATGGAAAATAATACTTTTTCTTGTTTTAAATTATAAATCAATACTATCAACAAATTAAAAATCCTTCTTTTTCTTTTCAAAAACTTTATTTTCTTGTATCAATACTGAACATATATTTATAAGTTGTGAATGGAGGGAGTGAGAAAATGGTAAATGTAATAATTTATATAATATAAAACTCCAACGTTTCAACTGTTTTTATCTTCTTACAGTTATTTTTGGAGTTTTGTATTATATAAATATGTTCAGTATTGATATAAGAAAATAAAGTTTTTGAAAAGGAGAAGGATTTTTAATTTGTTGATATTATTGGAGAACATATATATTTTAAAAGAAAAAGTGATTGTACATTTGCAGTGTTATAATATATGATTATAAATTAAATAATTTATATATATGCATTTTCTCAAAATATTGATACATCAAGCTTTCTGGGGGTTTTTTGGGAGGGGCTTCCTCCGTTATTACTTTTTATTTGGCTTTGGGATGAAAGGAAGTAAAACGAAAACATTACTATTCTATTTAGTTTGTGCTTTAATGAAGACAAAACTTAACTCTAAGATGTAATACTTTTTATTTATTGTTTGAAATGCGGCATTTCAAAAAGTTTGAATGAAAACTGCTGTACACATTCCACTCCATAAGTTTTAAAGTTTATACAGCTTTTTATGGACACACACACGCACAACACAAATGAAGGCAAAAGACTAATGATTTTTTTAGGTTATGTGTTTATTTATAATAAATAAAACACAAATTCAAGTACACTTGTTGATTTTAAAAACATAGAGATTAATTTTCCTGTGACCAAACTTGCAAAATCAATCCGTCACATGACCCGAGTTCTGGAAATTTCTCTATACTACATAAAGTACCAAAAATGTTTAGCTATTTTTTCAGTTTCTATCTACATTTCAAAATTGTGCATAAGTTATTTTAAAAATAACAAACTTTAAGTGAAAAAAAATCTGATCAATAGACGAGAAAAATATAATATATATATCCATATTTTGTCACTAATGGAGTGATGTAGAATGCCAAAGTTTCATTTTGCAAGGATGAAAAAATTCAATGACCTGCTGAAAGATCAACTCACTCTCCAGGGAAATTGGTAATCTATTTTAATTACTTTTAAATTTTATTTTCTATTCTGATTATTTTATTTCTATTTTGTTTATAATTTTGATATAAACTAGTAATAGAGTAACATATTAACTGAATTTAAACTCTAATGACGCTATTATAGATTAATAGGAACATTGATTACTTAATATGTATTAGTCTGTTATTAAGGTTTGAATTATTATTAGATCTGTTAGTTAGATAACTGAGACTGATTCTTTTTTAAGATATTTCCCGTCATTTTTTGTGCTGTTGTTTTTGCATTTTATAAATACTTTTATTTTTTAAATCACTTTGAGATTTAGTACGTTTTTGTTTAATGTCAGTAGGCTTTTATTATATATATTTTTCTCATTTATTTCATAGGATTTTAAAAATAGCATTCATAATTGGCACTTTACTTATTTTTCATTGAACCCTTTGTGCGGGAGGGGAGGGGGATTTCTAAACATTATTCGCCTCAGATGTTATAATCAACTTTTGTTTTAAATTTCAATTTTCTATTCTGATTATTTTATTTCTGTTTTGTTGATTTTATATATGTGCTATTTAAACCCAGTATTTGCAATAATTTTTGATATAAACTAGTAATACAGTAACATATTAACTGAATTTAAACTCTAATGATGCTATTACAGGTTAATAGGAACATTGATTACTGGTAAAGGTTTACTTTAGTACCACAACATAAAAATCATGTTCGCCCTCTAGTTTTCAAAATTAGAAGTAAATTATTATACAAAAATCTTACGTATATGCTGCTATATTACAATTACATTAAAATTTATTAAAATGTAAAAGATAATAAAACAATATTTACCATTTTAAAGAAATTGAAATAATTACACTAAATTAATTAAAATAATTAGTTTAAATTATTTGAAACTTAAGAATTTAAACTATCTACATTTATAACTTAATTTAAACTATCTAGATTTATAGCACTTATTATAAAAATAAAAACACCAGCATAAGCAATAAAATAGTAATTGACTGGGCAAATTTTGGTCGTGAAGAATGTGCCAAATATTTAGACACAAATCCGATAGTTCTCAGTGGAATGGATAACAATGGGAGCCATTAGTCGTCGAAATCGACGAAACTTATTATTTCCACAGAAAATACCACAGGGGGACTATACGTAGAACCAGGTACTCACATAAATTTCAGATGGCTCAGCTGCATACAATAATATTAGCAGACTCAGCAATGGGGTATATATGCATTCGGTTGTCGTCTACCAGGACAACTTCGTGAATCCCGATGACCAAGACATACATACCCAGACTATTGAGAATATGTTGATGAGAGTGAAGCGTAAGCTGAAATTCCAATCTGGTACCAGTAGAGCTTTATTTTCATTGTACCTCCAAGAATTTGCCTTCTGCACTACCGCCTTTTTCTCCAACTTCCTAGTATGCATATGGCATAATTATGCTTAAAACAGTAAATGCTTTTTTTAATTATCTTTTACATTTTAATTATAAATATTTACTGTAATTGTAATATAGGAGCAGATACGTATGATTTGGGAATATTTTAGTTCTAATTTTAAAAACTAGATGGCGAATATGCTCTGGTCGCTAGAGTAAACCTTTACCTTGATTACTTAATATGTATTAGTCTGTTATTAAGGTTTGAATTATTATCTGTTAGTTAGATAATTGAAGAGTGATTCTTTTTTAAATCGTTTTGACATTTAGTATGTTTTTGTTTAATTTCGTAGGCTTTTATTAAAGTTTTTTTTTTCAATTATACATTTCAATTTCAGCGATTTTGACCGATTTGTCTCGTGCGGTGTGGGGGGGTCTACCATTTCTGAAATTAAGCGATATTTAGCGAATATTTTTAAAAAAATTATCAATTTCAGGCTTCTTGGTGGTTCTGCAGCATCACCTGGTGGCTCATCCAGTTCATGAGAAAAGCTTACAGTTAAAAAACCATTTTGACTATAGAACTTTATAATTATAAAAAAATAAATATATAAAAAATGACTATAGGAAAAAAATAAAAATAAAAATTTTATTGAAAATAAAAAAGCAGAAAAAAAAATATTATGCATCAAAAATATTAAAATGTTAAAATAAATAAAGTTAAGATTAAATACAAAATGATCTAAGAGAATGTATTAAAAAAATAAAGAAAAAATAAATCAAATCTTGAAAATGAATTATAAAAGAATTGTCTTATATTTTTGGTGGGGAAAAAAGCAATAAAATCTGGAAAATAATTAAGATCGGAATAAAAAAGAGATGGATACTAATTATAACAAAAAAATGAAAACACATTTTAAAAGTTTCTCAACAAAAAATATGTTAGATTTTCAATAAAAGATGAACAACAAAGTGTAGAATATCCTATAACATTAAAAGATACTAAAATCTTAATGGTATATAAATCACTAAAAGAACAAATGCTTCAGGCTCTAGTAAAATTACTCTTGAATTAATTAAAATTGCAATTTAAAATGTTGTTTGTGCACTTAACAGTTTGTTCTAAAATGGCATTACTAGTCATGAGATCCTCATTGCTATTTTTTTAATAATTCATAAAGAAGGTAGAAAAGAAGGATCATAAATATTATATAAAAGTAGCTATTATAAATTTATTGAGTCAGATGTTCTGAAAAATAAAAAATGAATATAAAAATTTGAAAGTGAAGATGGGAATTTGTTCAAAGTTAGAGTGGGTTATTAATATAAACAAATTAAAGCAGCCTGCTCCTATTTAACACCAAGATTTTCAATAAGTTGTTATGGCAACTGTTTAATAATAAAAAATGGATATTCACTTTTTTTTATGATACAAGATAATATATAGTCATTAAAGATTCACAGATGGTTGAAACATATTGAGATTTATAATTCATAGACATTTAAATGCAACTCATTATACAAGCAAATAAAACATGTTTTGAAAACAAGATAACAATCATTTTTAACTTTCATATTGTAATAAAAGAAATTACTATTGAGATAACAAAGCTGGTATTTTCTCAAAGCAAGGTTTACAAATATAAATACATGGACCTAGCTGATGCCAATTCAACACCAAGAATCATCAATCTGACTTCAAAAAAAAAAAATTATTTACCTGTTTAATGGGGTTATTTAAAGTTTTATAAATTAGAGTTTTCAATCTGTTTCAGAGAATCTTCAAATTATAATGTCTATACCATTATCTTATACTATAAGAAAAGTTATGTATCTACATCTTTTATTAGTAAAAGCTTGCCTTGATAATATATTAAGAATACTTAGTGTTGAATAAACATGGATTTATTTCATAAAAATATATATGGAAATTTATTGACAGCAATCAACACTTTCATAAGTTACCAATATCAATCTGTTGTCAAGGCAACCTCCTTTTAACAATGAAGGTAAATATTCACCTTTATTTATAGTCTAATAGTTTATATAAACATTAAAGATTGCAACTTGACATATAAACTGAAATTATTGATGCAATGAAGTTTAAATAACATCATTAAACAGGTAAATATAACCTGTTTTAAAAGCAGTCTAATAGATAGTCATTTATAAGTTTCAATTTCAATCTAACTATCTATTGCTTAGATAATAAAGTTAGTAATGCTCAAGGCTAGATAAGTATTCAATGTAAATACATAACAGCAGTCAACACTTAAACAATTCCAATATTATTAACAATCAACAATATAATTATGTTGTCAAGGCAATCCTCTTTATTCAATAAAAGTGGATATCTGGAAAACACTTCCAGTTCTTAAACAGCAAACAATGTGAATGATAGCTCTCCTCAAAAATTGAAATCAGCAGGAAAGGGGGTATCAAACCCCATTCCAAACCCCTAAATACAAGGTAAGAGAAGTTTTATATATTTAAAAATGGAATGTGACAATGATATAGATAATATACATAGCAATTCAAGCTTAAAATGTCACACTCAGTCGTTCAACAGAAATGATGGCCGAAATCTTCATAGCTATAATAACAAATCTCAGGCTCCATCTGAGATCAAAAACCTTCCCATTAGCAATACTAAGCACCAAATAATTACTGACAACATTAAAATGCAAGAAATTATACAAACTTTGTCAGTTATATGCAATAACGTTGGTCTCCCATCGGGAGAAATAACAGCGAATATTAATATAACAGCCAATATTAATAATACATACAAAAACAGTAACAACACTCACCGTATTTCCCAAACTCCTTTAGGAGAAATAAATAAACACAATTCATCCACAACCGCGAAACACTCTCAGAATAATTTGGAACAAAAAATAAAATATCAGCAAAATCTATCCGAAGAAAGAAAATAAATTTTTTTTGAATCACCAGAGGTCACCAAATTCGCTGCTGTAACACCAGAGACTGTCAACAGTATTTTGGGAGAAAAAAACGAAATAACAGATAAAAAAAAATCAACAAAACCCATTCAAAAACAAATGAAAATTTCAAACTAGACGAACCTTTAATATCTACATCGTTTGAACATTTCAAAACAGACTCACAAATACAAACCCTTCCAAAAAAATCTATATCCTATGCTAATGCTTTAAGTATCAACAAAGACGTTAAAACCGCGGAGACTAACTCGGTCAGCAATATTAATGAAATGCTTATAGGCATATCGGAATATGAAAGAGAAATCACAACAGAAGACAATCAACACCCCCAATCAATTAAAATATTAAATTATAATAATATTACCGACGAAATGCATCAAAACATAAACTATAATTTCAACAAAACTATTCCAAACATGCGCTATAAATCTTTCCAAAATTATTACAATGACAAAACTCTAATCCTAGCAGTAACGAATGAAAACTTATCATTATACAAATTCCCCATGGAGCATTTATATTCCGTAATTAAACAACATGATTCAGAGTTGAGAATTTATCAAATACTAACACACTCTAATGACAGATATGTGGCAATAAAATTTAAGACTTGGGCAGACAGGCTCCAATTTAAAAACAATATTAAAATACTGGGAAATAAAATACTTTGCACTGTAGAAATGAACAGACTTATGACACTACAAGGGAAAATCAAAAACTGCCTAACAAGATACAAAAGCTCCAAAATATCCTCAATCCCTACGGCACTGTATCAAAATTTAAATTCCTTCCAGACACCATCTTGAATGGAAACATAATATCAAATGCAGCAATCTTCTCACTAGCCATGAAAAAAAGTTTCTCCCACTGACATCCCTATTGTACTTAATGCAAGAGGTTCACCAATGGTCTTAACATTCAGGGGAGTGCGGCCTCAGTGCTTTCACTGTTTACAAAGGACACACTTTATAAAAGACTGTTTGGCACGTATCTGCACTATCTGCAATCAAAAGAAAGGCAAGTTCCAGACACCAAACAGTCACCTAAAACAGACAATAATATTGAAAACCACACTGATAAACACAGGGCTACAACATCAAACTACACCGAATCTATAGACATAACTCCCATAGATGTAACACCAGACCACATAATACCTAGAAATGAAGATCAAGATGATAATCTTTCCCAACAAACTGAAATGGAATTCCACAACAATACAACCAAAAATAGAAATGATAAACAAACAACTACATCAAGTACACCTCATTTCATTTCAAACCAATACACAGATAATATTCAGTCAATAAACAGTACAACATTGGAAAAAAGGGCTATGAATCAATGCTCGACAATCCTTCAGAATTGAAATCACTTCCAATAGAAGAAACAGTCATCAGAATCAAAATAGACAAAAATAACACCCAATCACCTAGAAAGTCAAAATACAATAACTCCACATCCTCAAAAAGAAAGTAGCAAAACCAATAAACCAAGAAAAAAATTCAACCCAGCACACACCAAAACTCCAAACCTGGGGGAAAAGGATGGTTTATCTGGACATTGGAATTAGGATCTTTCACAAGAAATAGAGCTAACACGACAAGCTATACCAAATATTAATAAACGGAAATCAGATGTTCTGGATAAATCAATCTCAGATGATGATATGAATTCTGGGTTTATAACACAACTACCTACATTAAAACCAGATTCACAAGAATCACAAAGTAAACACAAAGTGTCATGGGGAAAAAAAGAAAAGAAAAACCTCTGAGCACTCTGATACTGATTCAGCATCAATGGAAGATGATCCCTATTTGGAATTACCAGATTCTATGGAAAATTGAGGACCTTCCAGTACTCAAGGAATCAAACCTACATCAACTCTCATTGGAAGAATCATCAGATCAAGAAACCAATTGTAGTCATTTACTTCCAAATTCTCCCCAAGACCAGGGGCTGGTTAGGGGGGCAGGGACACTATATTATGAACTATAAAATTGCAGGGATTAATGTCCATGGCCTCAACTCATTGGCCCATGCTCATGCTATTAGAAATTGGATAAGCATTAACGCTCCCCACATCCTTCTAATGGGGGGAACCAAATTCCATAATAACACTGGCACTAAAATAGAAACATTAATTGCCACTATGGGCTTCACTAAATTTTCAGTTGGACCCTCAGCAGCTGGAGGGGTTGGAGTATTAATTAACAAAAAATTTCCTCCAAACAAATTCTGTATTCTCTATTGTTATAACAACTTAATCTTATTAGAAATAGACTATTGGGGCTACAGCATAAATCTAGCTTATATATACACTTCAAATAATCCTACTATCTATCACAAAATCATTCAGATTTTAAATGCTATTTTTAGCAACAAATCAGGCTCTTTACTTATATTGGGAGATTTTATCACCACATATGGTCGCTTTAATCTAAAATTTCTTCCACTGATAAATAGAAACTTGATGTGTGGGGAAGGATCCCTTCCTCCTGGATCCTACTCCTTTTACAACAAATCCCACCAAACCCTAATAGACCTATTATATTATTCACCAGATTTACATTTTTATCTAAATGCAAAACTTTTACCGGTTTTGTTTTTGGACCATATGGCCCTTGTAGTTACTTTTGAAACCATGGCTGGACTCCCAATCCCATAGGCTCTTCACAAAACCATGTGGATGGTAACAAAATCAAAGATGACAGAGGCCATAGTGTCCGAATCTTATATATAGTTTCACAAAATCAACATCCTTTCAAGACCAGCTGAAGAAGCCTGGTTTTCATTTATAGGCATCCTACAGACAATATTAAAACACCACACCATGAAAGTTAAAGGCCCTAATGGCCTCTTCAGAGATCTACAAATAGAGAATCAGCTTCAGATGCTCCAAAGTCAACCTATCAATACACAAGATATATATAGTCTTAAAAACCTATACCAATCAAGAAAAAAATCCCTGGCAGAATACCTATCCATTAGGAGAGCCAAATGCTATTTATCACAACAACATCACTGGACAAAAGGCTACTTGAGATGGGCACTTGGAGGGGAAAATAACAAAACCACTCCCACCTCCATCATTGCAGATAGAAAAACCTTACTGGGAACACCTATGATGGACACAATAAAAGAACACTTCTGGAAAAGAATGCAAACCACAATCTTCAATGGCACACAATCCTGGTCTGAAGTTGATCCACAGGCACCACATGGGATCACAGAAAACCTACTCCAACAGAAAATATCTTCCCTTCCAGATGGTGTACATCCTGGATTACATGGGATTCCAAGATTTCTAATCCTACACCTCAATCAATTTGCAATTCCCATAATCAAGAAGATGGTGGATTACCTAGCAACTGGTAATAGAGTGATACCTAACCTTTACCCAGTAGTGCTAGTTCCATTTATAAAAAAAAAATCAGGTTATGGATCTCTCAAACATCAGACCTATTTCCATGACACCCCTGCTAATTAAAATTGTAGAGTCTGTGATCAAAGACCTCATCCAACCAAATGTCTTAAAGCACATATCTAACAACCAATATGCCAAGAAGGGATCCTCTACTGCACATGCAATGGGCAACATAATCTCCATCATTGACTATGTCAGAATCCACCGGAAGTCAGGGCCGATAGCTATTCAACTGGACATTGCTACAGCCTTTGACTCGGTACATATAGACATACTCTTAAATATTTTGGCCGAGTATGATGTTCCTGCAGCTGCTGTCCAGATCATAAGCATTTTACTATACAACAGAAATTTTTATCACTATGGATGGTAACATCACCTCCAGATTTAAACCAACACAAGCTCTCTCTCAGGGTTCCCCCCTCAGTGCCCTATGCTTCACTGCATATATAAATCGTCTCCTGATGGATTTGGAAAAAAATCTACCAGGTCCATTTATACCCAATTTAAGCAGAGAATTAACTACATGGATGATAATGATCATCCTACCATCAAGAAAACATATTCCTTTGCTACAAACAATATTAAGCCACTATACTAAGAAATACAGGCTGCAATTCAACCCCAGCAAGTTTGCCTCCTGGCAAATTGTTTCAGGAAGGAAAATTAACACTCTCTTCTCTGCCAAGCCACAGAGATATCTTGGGTTTTCCATATTCAAATCTACCACAGCAATGACCAAAGAGATTCAGGATAACATCCTAGAAACAACAAACAAATTCTTCACTTCCTTGTCACAAGTCTACCTTTCCCTCCCTGGCAAGTAGCACTAATTAACATGAATGTGATGCCAAAAATAGCATACTTTCTTCCATTTATCAAATGCAACAAAAGCTTCATAAATAAAATAAATGGCTTGTGCTCAAGGCTTTTCTGGAAAGGTAAAACGGTCGTGATCAGCCTCAAAGACACTCAGTGACCAAGAAAGCTAAATGGTCTTGCTCTCCACTCCATTCAGGCATTGATTTACCAAAAAATCCACAATGTCATACACAACTTGGTAGCATCATATGGTTTTAACACAATTCTCCAAAAAACTTTCCTTCAAAAGGTAACACCCACTGACTGACCACCACCAGACAGACAAACATGGATCACTAGAAACACAAGTTTTATCAAACAGCACTGCCCAATAAATGACTTCACATTCAATTCTAAAATATCATTATGGCAAGCATACTCAATCCTCCATCCAATCTTACATCCTATAATCAACACATTTTATTACAATATTCAGAAACTGGTATCCAACTTTAAAAGATGGATTCTAGAGGCCAAATACCTAGACTTCCTCATTAAATACAACATTAATGGACTACCTACTAATCACTTCCTCTTTTACAAATGTGGTCACAACATAGACCCTACTTGCAGCATTTGCATGAACGGCGATGAGACATTGGAACACCTTTTCTCACAATGTATGGAATTCAGAGTGATCCGAGAAATCATACTCTTCAACACCAAGATATATTTCCAACTGATCTCATCTCTGAAAGATAGCATCAATACTAAAACCTATCCAATAATATGTCTCTCAGTGTTTTTGAACTATGCCATATGGGTTACACATTGTAAACTAATCATGGAACACCCACAACCTAATATAAAAAAGGTTTTTTCCAAAACAATGATTAAAATCCAGAAGAGAGACCAACTCCTGGCATCATCGAAAACATTTGAAGACACTTGGACATTATACAATATGCCAAACTAACAACAAGGCAAAAAAAGGGGGGGGCTAACAATCAGATAACAAATATGTGAAAGATCTAATGTTCACACCATATTGGACAAGATAGATTCATCAGAACACAAATGGAAATAACAAGATAGTTAGAACAACAATGTAAACCCCAATTGTATGATTACACATCACTGTATACATTAGAAATAATAAATTATTATTGAAACTAAAAGTGGATATCCACTTTATCTATAACCCAATATGTTTATAAAGACACTAAAGATTGCAACTTGACTACAGGGAGTAAAATTATTAATACAAAGAATTAAAATAAGTCA
The DNA here is from genome assembly GCA_028023455.1 of Epiperipatus broadwayi. Taxonomy (NCBI): domain Eukaryota; kingdom Metazoa; phylum Onychophora; class Udeonychophora; order Euonychophora; family Peripatidae; genus Epiperipatus; species Epiperipatus broadwayi. The sequence continues at coordinate 2,741,215 of JAQFVV010012542.1, read as the reverse complement.
CATTAAACAGGTAAATATAACCTGTTCTGAAAGCAGATTAATAAATAGTCAAGTAAAAAAATTACACTCCAACCATATATATAACATGTTACTTTTATACAAATTTTATCACTAAATGGAAATACTTTAAACAGTATTACCTAATGACTTTGGAATACCTATGTATGAGAAGTGTCAACTAAATCAAAAATTGAGAAATGAATAGAAATTGAATTAAAATATTTCTTAGACATCCAGATAAATAACAAAATAATAAATTACATAAAAATTTATTTTAAAAATCCATAACTATAAATGTTTTAAAAGTTTAATTTGTTTTATAATGTAGTATTTTTGTATATTTATAAGTTAATGCAAATACATTTTTCATTTTTTATCTTTATTAATGTTTTTATAACAGATATATTTAAATTCCTGATAATAAAGACCATAAACAAAATTACTTTAAATAGATATTTGATTAGAGGTGTATTTCCTTTAATATTATTGATAGCAGGTGTTACTTTATTTGATTAATTATAAAATAATTTGAAATTGTGATACCATATTTTATATAAAACCATTTAAACATTTTAACCATTGATAAGGGATAATACTGATGTTAGCTTACGTTTTACAAATGATTGGAGCAGTCTCAAATTTATATTCTTTATGAAAAGAACTAATATTTAAATCTAAATTTATACATCTGCAAATGAATATGGATATTACCAATCAATCATAAGTTGTATTTTATATGATAGATAGTTAGACAACCAGATAACGTTTAAAGCTAGGTTGTTATGTAGTCCATTTACTTGAAATGATTTTAAGTATATAGTTTATTTACTTGAAATGATGACCAAATACTAAGCTGAGTTGAGGAATATGATATTTATTTTTAGTAATATTTAAAGAAGTTGGATAAAGTAAGAGTATAGTGTTTTATTATTTGGTAGCTATAAAAGACACGAGATTACCATAAGATGAGAAATAACAAAAGCACTGTGATCATACAATATTTTTAATTTTATTTGAGGCGGATTCTTTCCCATCATCAATGTATTATACTTTACACAGTAAAAGAAGTATATCTTTTATCATGATCTACATTAAGGTCTCAATATGTGGAACCTCTTTTTGCAGCATTTGTATGTATATACGTTTTTTTAAGATTTTCTAATATATGAATATGTGTATACGATAAATATGCATTAATAAATCCTTAACACTGTTTTTCTTTTTATAATTAATTGGCATAGCTTAAAATATTCATTTTAAATACTACACTAATAATAATAACAATAATAATAATCTTACCTGAATATATATATATTTGATCATTAATTATTAACAACTCTTTCCGCAATTAAGTATTAATGAACATTGCTTAATAATGATTATTATACTTATTGCTATTATCTTTCTAATTCCTTATAACAAAAAAATATTTAAATTATTCATGACAGGTAATTTTTAAAAATATTTACGAATAATTATAGTAATTTCTTTATGATTACTTATGGTAATTTAAGATTATTTTCAGAATAATTAGTGTGTTTTTTTTAAAAAAGTCAATTATCAATTTTAAAGATTTGTTTTGTATCCCACAATGCTTTGTAGTCTCAAAGTTTAAATTATATATATGACAATATTTTAATGTTTTTCACTAGCTGAAAATTAAATAGAAATATCCATACCACCTTCAAAAACATTATGACATTTCATCAACATCTTCTGTGGATAAACATAAAGTTTGAACTCCAAACAATTAGGTATTGCTGAATGAGTTCTGGTTCAGTGTGAAATATGTATATTGGAAATCGTTTATCTTTTTTCAATGGGTGTGGTCATGTGTATACGTTATATAAGATAGATTGGATAGATATAGGGGGCTTGAATATTTAAATTCAAGTCTCTTATAATTACATTAAGTTTGGTATACATGATATACATATATTTAAATGCTACATATTCAGTCAGTATTTTTCCCATCCTTAGTTTGCATAATTAAATAAAAATATTAAGGTTTTTTGTGTGTGAGGTCAGATTGACTTAAGGTCAACATCGGTATGACAATAATATTGGCTTCAACAAGAGTTTTGAGCATTTCATTTTCAGATTTTCAATGAAATGGATGGCTGAAGATTTAGAGAGTTGAGAAGATTGAAGCTTGTCAATTAATGTTTATAGATTTTTTATCTTAATATAAACTGAGCACTGATTGTATGTATGTATGGTAGTTGGTGATCTGGTCCAACTGATGATTATTGGTTCAATATGAAATGCATATATTGATAACCATTTATCTTTTTCACATGTGTGTGATCATGCGTATTAGTTGTATAAGATACTTTGGGTAGATGTAGGGAGCTTGAAAGTTCCAGTTCATGTCCTTTATAATATATATATATATGATAAACAAAGCAAGTTATAAATTTCGTAACTTGCTTTTAGCTTGCATTTTATGATCACTAGATGAAGCTTTACCAATAGCTCCTAACAAGCTTTTGTTTACATAAATACCAAGAGAGATAGAATTCAATATCTCTTTCATTGTTTTCACCTTCAAACCAGCTGGTTTCAAGCTAGTTGGCTCATGTCAGTGAAGGGTGGGGACTAGCCAAGTAGCTTGAAACCAGCTGGTCTAAAGGTGGAGACAATGAAAGAGATATTGAATTCTATCTCTCTCGGTGTTTATGTAAACAAAAGCTTGTTAAGAGCTATTGGTAAAGCTCCATCTAGTGATCATATATATATATAACATTTGTAATACAAGCTTGTTACATTAAGTCGTGATATATGATTTGATTTCCTTGTAGTATGTGTGGGTGTGTGTATTAATAATATGGAAAAGAATAATATCCACCTCAACCACATATAATCTCTAGTGTATATCAAATCAATCATAGTAAAAGCAAGTGCCTATATGTGTGTGTTTATGTACAAATACCAAAATTTTAGAGAATGATTATACATTTTGAGTGGCTATTAACCTTATGAACAACATCTAATCTGTAAATGTCCACCCATATACAAGAGAATTCTGATTATGAAGCATGAGGTCAATTATTTACAAATAATAGTACCACCAATCATATATAGGAAAAGAATTTATTGAATTGAGAATAAAGTGCTAAGATTATATTTCAATTCTAAAAAATATTCAATTAATATCTATAAAAATGATTAATATACAGCAATAGTAATATTAGTTTACATAGATGTTTGCCTAAATATGGATAACTAGAAATATAAATGCTTTAATGAAGGTATGTTTCTGTATTCAATAGTTAATTTTTTAAAAAAAAAACCCACACATCTTGTTATAATTATCAAAATTATTAAATCAATTTTTATTCATATTATATTATTAAATTAGTTTTAATTCAGTAATCTAATGGAAAAAAATCCTAATTCAATATCTATTTAAATATAAATATATATCCTGCAATTCAATACTAGCGCTATAAACGCATAAATACAATACATAGCGCTAGTATTGAATTATAGAATATCGACCAAACACGCAAACTTTAAAATTAACTTCGTATAAAAATATATCATAGATTTCATCATATACACATTTGATTTATCATTTGAAATTATTAAAATATAAAGAAAATTAAAATAATGAAAATTTTAAAACTGAAAAAATAAAGCACTTAACTTGATATCCAAGATTTTAAGAAAGGGTTATCTTTACATATGAATTTGCTTATGGTTTATTTTGGCTTTTTAATGTAAGACTTTTGTTATTCAACTTCATGGATAATTTATTTTTTAAATAAAGACAGTTTTATGTACATCAAGTTGACTTACAGGTTATAAAGGTATTGACTCACACTGCAGTGTTTAAATAACACAGAATCTGTAAATCCTTTAGACTTTGAACTGTTAATTTCTAGACAACTTTTCTCATGCTGAAAGAATACTTTATGTTATCTCTTTCTGGTTGTTAGTTTAAACTGAGATAAATCCTCAATAAAATTTTGCTAAAGTAGTAATAAGAGTTAATAAAATTATTTATGTAGCTAATAAATATGGCGGAGAAAGGAATACTGTGATGGTCTGTATTATGAGACATGTAATGGATAATCTAACATCTTTAACTGATTATTAATGTTCAAACTCAAGCAATAGCTTACTTGTTTTTATAGAAAACAATCTACTATCACTGCTATCAGTGTCTGTCATCTACAATAACATTCTTCAAGGTAAAAATATTAAGCTTGTTTATATTCTTGCTTTTTATTACTGGCCAATTTTAAGTTCGTTGAATAATATTAAGAAAACGTAAACACAAGAAATATTAATTCCAAAAATAAAATGGTATATTGTAGTTAATAAATAGTAGTATTACTTTGAAACAACAAAATACTAAAAATTTAATTTAAATAATGATTTTAAGAATAAAAAAGAGCATGAATTTATTACATTATCGTTTACGGTTTTGTTTTTGTAAAGTGTTAGCCCAAAATGATTATTTGCTTGGTAGTAAGAAAATTGCTTGGAAAAGAGATTTAACATCAATTCTTTATTAATATTCACGTTAAGAGTATTTCTGATTTATAAATTTTGATTTGGTTTACAAAATTTTCCTTTGGGAAAAATAAATGCAAATTAAGTAAAAGAGTTAAATTTCATAAAAGCAGTGTTACAAGTCAGTTCCTTACCTCAGCTTTGTATATTCGTGAGTGATTATAAAATATTGTTGTTTGGCTACAAAATTTTTTAAATAAAAAAATCCTAAGGAGTCTTTCGATTAATCTATCTATCTATCTATCTATCTATCTATCTATCTATCTATCTATCTATCTATCTATCTATCTATCTATCTATCTATCTATCTATCTATCTATCTATCTATCTATCTGTCTGTCTGTCTGTCTGTCTGTCTATCTGTTTATCTATCTATCTATCTATCTATCTATCTATCTATCTATCTATCTATCTATCTATCTATCTATCTCATCTATCTATCTATCTATCTATATATATATATAACATTAAAAACTAGTCAACACATAGACAATCCCAATATCAATAACAATCAACAATTTCACACTGTTGTCAAGGCAACCTAGTTTTAACTATATATATATATTATGACAAGGAAAAATGGTCATCAACAAAATTATAACTTTGAAGTATTAAATTTTATTCCACTTCTTATTTGCATTGCTTAATTATATATACTATAATACACCATATACTCCTTAAATTGCACTGTACAATAAAATAAATCTTATGTTAACTGCATTGTACAGTGTAATTTAAGGAGTATATGGTATACTATAGAATATATAAAATTATAACTTCAAAAGAATTATTAAAGTTAGTCACTAAATTAGTATTAGGCTATAATATTATGATAGAACAAACATTAAGATAAGCTCAGGGTTCTCTGTTAGCGTGATTTATGCTAACAATAATGAGAGAGCCAAATGGGTAGCAATGATAATGATAATTATTCAACATTATAAATAATCTAATTATAATTAAAGATACATTTTAAGAGGAGCAGCATCTTTAACTCACTTTTACAAACTAAAAAGCTTTTAATATTTGTGGTACACACTGCAAAATAGTTAGATTATAATATAATCACTTTCTCATAATAAAATGCCTTTTTTATCCTCTCCCTCATATATAATTATACACCTCACAGCTACTATTCCAATATCTTATTGCCATGATCAGATCTACAGTTCAAAATTTAGATAAAAATATCCATGTTCTTTAAATTTTACTTGTCTATTTGTGCTACTTTGCTTTTCTTTTTACAGTAATTTCTTGTACATAAAATATAATTTATTATTATTATTACTGAAATGTCCATATGAAAATTTCAGGGTTCAGTACAAATACGCTTAATACTAAATTTCACAATATTTATTTACTTATAAGTTGTTAATCAAATGAATGGTATTCTAGTGAAAGGTATGAGAAGAAATGCATTTATTCCAAAGATAATGTCTATCTACTATACAACAACAACAACAACAACAACAACAACAACAACAACAACAACAACAACAATAATAATAATAATAATAATAATAATAATAATAATAATAATAATAATAATAATAATAATAATAATAATAATAATAATAATAATAATAATAATAATAATAATAATAATAATAATAATAATAATAATAATAATAATAATAATAATAATAATAATAATAATAATAATAATAATAATAATAATAATAATAATAATAATAAATAGAAAAATATTTTATTAATATAACAATCTATCTAGTGCCTACTTGTCCAATATCTCCAGACTAGTTTTTAGTTTGTGGCTTTTGTCAGTGAGGAGCCTTGGATCTTAGAGCACTGCACCTAGATCTCAGGATCTAATGCACCCCTACAGCAGTCACCTTTTATCTCTACTTAACTACAAAACTATGAGAATAAAATTGAAAACATAATAATATTTTCAATCCAAGCTCATTCACCTATATAGTCATGTGGACCTGATCTCAGGTCAGTATCCCTACATTTTGGTATCTTTGGTTCTTTAATAACTATAGCCACAGTGATTTAATACCAATCCTTTATAATAGGATATGGATGGCTATGCTTATTAAAGAACCAAAGACACCAAAATGTATGGAGTACTGAACTGAGTTCAGACCTATATGACTATATAAGATAATGAACTTGAATTGAAAATATTATTGTGTTTTCAATTTTATTCTTAAGTAGAGATAGAAGGTGGCTGCTGGAGGGTTGCAATAGATTCTAAGATCTAGATGGAGTGCTCTTAGATCCAAGGCTCCTCACTGATAAAAGCCACAATTGAGAAACTAGTTTGGGAATATTGGATGAGTTGGTGCTAAATAGGGATTTTATGTACAAGCCTTCTGGCATCCATTGAATACTCTGGCTTGCAATGAGTGCCACTACTCTATGGAGAGTTTTGCCTGTTTTAATAACTGTTATCAGCAAGCACTAGAAATGGTGAACATGTAAAATAGAAATATACAACATATTTTTATGGTTTGCATATTAATATTTACGAAAATAGACAAATTACTCTCACAACAGGGAACAACACAATACTCTTAAAATGATATAATACTCAAATCATTATCTAGCATATAAAATAGTTAATATTATGTGAACTTCTGAATATTACCTTAAACAATAATACATAAAATATACCTAGCAAGAATACATAAAATAAGCAAACAATAAATTATAAACATGCAAAATTATAATTCTAAATTATAACCCATTTTCCAAAACTTTGAACAAATATTAAAGGTCATTATATTGGAAGTTTCACAATGTGAAAGAAGACAATTTGCTAAGCAGATAATACTTCTCCATTTATTGGGATAAAGCAATATGAAATAGATGTATAGCATTGAAAGATATTTTAGAATTCCTTAAACAGAAATACACCAAATACATTTAACAATAGTCACTTTATTTTATGAACTGCTAACACATATAAGCAACTAAATTCAGTTCCAACAATGTATATTACAATATTAACTGAACAATTTATCCATGTAATGAACCCACCTCTGAGAAAGCTAGAAATTAAATTTACATTTTCATCCTCAATTCAGAAATGTTGCTAACATTTTTACAGCATTAAAATTCATGTATATTTATTTTCTAATATTTTAATTTCAAAAATATTCAAATGATGTCATGAAAATTGAATAAGCAGAAATTTCAAAATAACTGAAACAACACAGTGATGCATAGTCATTGTATATTTGGAAATCTCAAACTTTGTGAGATTACTTTGAGAAAAATATTATGATGGTGTAAAAACTTGATTTTTTTGGAAAGTTTGTGATTATATTTGTATTATAATGATGTAATCATTATTAGAATTCAAAAATAAATATCATTACATATTTATTTTTACAGAAATGTTTTATTTTTAAATTAAGGAATATATTCTTCTGAATATTTTTACCATAGAGATTATGATCATCAGAAATACAGCTGTTTAGAAATGATTTCATTCAGCAAACTGTTGATAGCATAAAATTTACAAAAAAATTAAAACTTTTAAAGCATAAATTGATATATTTAGTAGGTATTAAAAATAATTCATTCAGATTTTTAAAACAAATATCCATAAAGAAGATTTTGTTCATTTTGTAAATTGAATCAGCTCCATCTGAAATTTGATGGTGCCACAGCATTTTGTTTTAATTAAAATCTAATTTCTAAAATAATTACAAAAATCAAATGAGATTTTTAAAAATTTATTTAATTTCTAAACAAAAATGTCTATCCAATGAGGTCAAATTTATTATATTCTGATAGTATATATAAGTGTTTTAAAATGCTGTTTGAAGAAGCTGTTAATAGCAAACAATCAAAACGAGTTAATCCAGACTAAGTGCTTTCAAGGGGTTATCCCTCATAATCATAGCCAAAATAGTAATAGTTAATGTGATATTATTAAATGGTAATATATGCAAATGTGTATGTAAATTAATCAGCTTATCCATTTTCTGGAGATAGCAAAGTATGGGTCATGTCTATTAATTGCATTATTGTCATTGATGATAAAGTATGCTACTTTTACCTTCTTTTTGCAGTCATTGGTTTTAGTGCATTCAATTTTGGGGTTGGAAGGTTCAAACCTATGACTGGCTTGCTTCTTGTGTTTGAGGAATATAGAAAGGTTGTTATTGTTCTTTTGCACTCTCCTGTGTGCATACATATGCTGAGTGTCTATATTATTGACAGTGGCCTTAGTTTCCCCATATGTGGCACTAAATCTGACCTGAGGGCATGAAATTATAAATACAACCTGGGGTGTCAATGTTGTTCTTTGCATTATTGATTAGTCTGTGCATTGGGGGATGTGCAAAAACCAACTTTAAATTCATTAGATAAAGAAGCTGCTTAGCTACTTTGTGGATGTACAAAAGGGTGATTTGAGGTTTATCTTTAGTTGTGTTGTTAGCTGTTGATTTTTTATAAAATTGATCAATCTTCTTGGGTAATTGATCTGTAGTTAAAGCTTATGCTTAATAGATCTTTGATGTAGCTTGAGATGTTATCCTTCCTAGGTGCTTTGAACATCCATAAATGTAGATTCCAAAATAAAAATGCATTCAGACCTATAAATTTATGTGAAGTAGGTGAATTAGAGTTTGGGTGACTGGCATTCTCTGACCTCAAGTGGTTTGATGGTCATGCAATAATTCAACACTCTGCTTTCTCTATGTACTAATAAAACCAAATATTTTAGTTTGTGTACTTTGTTTTCCCAGGTGGTGTTAACTATTAATTTACTTTGCAGCTACTAACTCATTTTGAATGTTCATAATTTTTACTTCTTGGGGCTGCAATGAACACATCATCAACATACATGAGAAGGCCAGTCCAGGGAGATGAAAATCTGTATTTCAGATGACTTGCTTTTTCAAAGAAATTTAAAAATATGCTTGAGATTACTCAACTTAATGAAAGACCCAATAGGCCAACCAACTTAAATGCTATACCATTTACTCTCAAATATTGTGAAAGTGTGATTGTCTAACCATACAAGGAAAGCTAGAATGAAGTTCATGTAATACCTGGACAATGATTAATTATTAATTCTTTTAGAACAATGTCGATCGACCACTTCCTATTAATCGACTGTATAGTTCTGTCACATTTATGGCTGCAATTTTGAAGTCATCATCTTATTTCAGTATTCTTAATTTCTCCAATTAATTCAAAGAAAGACTTAATTGTGAGTCACCAAATCCTATACTATCGACTAAATACTAGTTA